>JAKTPV010000030.1:0-161236 GCA_030556335.1 Myxozyma vanderwaltii
CCCGCACATATGTATATATATGTGTGTACATATATACAGAAAAAAACATTAAACCAAAAAAATTTACATATTCAGCGTACGGTCCGCCGATGTCTCCATAGGAACTCCAACCATTCGATTTTGATTATTTACCATTGCATTCATTTTATATCTCAAACGTAAAAGTTCAATAATCTCAACAGGAGTGATACCTTGGATTCTTTTCGCTTGGCCCAATGTTGTTGGTTTGACTTTATTTAGAGCCATTGTAGCTTCTTTTGAAAACATTGGTAAATTTGAATAATCGAAATCTGTAGGTAATTCAATTTCTTCGTTCTCCATAAATGCTTTGATACTTGCATTTTCACGTAATATTAATCGATGATATTGGGCTTTAAAGCAAATTTCATCAATTTCTTTATTAGTTATTTCATCGATTCGTTCAAATTCAAGAGCTTCTAGTAATGGTTTGCAAAACCAAGAATTATGCTCTAAAACTTCAAATCCGGTTCGTTTATCTGTCTTTCTGTAAAGTGGATAGCGTGAATCAAATTCATTCCAGGATCTATACGATTTTTCCACACTTTTTAATTTTGCAATTGATTGTTCGACGAGATCGATATGATTTTTCGCAACGGCATATCGCGCTTCGGATATAACCCCATGTTTATATCCAAGTGGAGTTAATCGAGAATCGGCACTATCGGCTCGTAAACTAAGTCGGAATTCTGCTCGTGAAGTAAACATTCGATAAGGCTCCTCAACTCCTTTAGTAATTAAATCGTCAATCATAACTCCAATATACGCATCGCTTCGAGATAGAATTAGGGGACCTTTCCCTGTACTTGCTAATCCAGCATTGAACCCAGCCATTATCCCTTGACCAGCGGCTTCTTCATATCCTGTAGTTCCATTGATTTGTCCGGCAAGGTAAAGCCCATCAATGGGTTTTGTCTCAAGAGTTGGTTTGAGTTGTCGAGGATCAACGAAATCGTATTCAACTCCATAGCCAGGTTGCGTCATTGAAACATCTTCGAGTCCAGGCATGGATCTTAAAACTTCTAATTGCAGATCCGCAGGTAATGTTACACTGAAACCAGCAGGATATACGATATCTGTATCAAATCCTTCCGGTTCAAGCCAAATCAAATGTGCGTCTCTGTGTGCGAATCGAATGACCTTTGCCTCAATTGAAGGGCAATATCGCGGTCCTTGAACAGTCTCTCGGATATGTAACGTAGTATGTAAATTTTTTCTGATTAACTCATGAGATTCTGCTGTTGTGCTTGTGGTGTGTACCGGAACTTGTTCATCAAACGCCACTTTATCGTTCATAAAACTAAAAGGAGTAGGAACTTTACTTCCGGGAGCAAGAGGGAGTATCCGCTTATTTATTGTTCGTCCATCAAGTCGCGGTGGAGTTCCAGTTTTCATTCTTCCAAGTGCAAAGCCTGCTTCGGCTAATGTGTCACTGATGCCAAACGTAGCTGGCTCATTTATTCGTCCTGCTGGATATGCATGTAATCCGATATGAATTTCACCTCGTAAGAAAGTTCCCGTTGTGATGATCACTTTCTTTGCAGCTATAACTTCTCCAGAATCAAGAAGTACCCCGCGAACAATGCCATGGTTTTTCTTCTCATCGAACTCGCTATAATGCTCAATTATCAAATCTTTGGCGCTAGCTTCTTTGACTTGTAATCCTGGATAATTGAGAATTTCGTGCTGCATATTTTTTTTATATAACTTCCTATCAATCAAGCATCTAGGTCCCCAAACTGCAGCTCCACGCGACGCATTCAAAATGCTGAAATATGTACCACTCTCGTCAGATACGCGACCCATGACGCCATCAAGTGCATCGACTTCCCGGACAATATTGCCCTTTCCGACACCTCCGATAGACGGATTACAACTAGCAGTACCAATTGATGCAATAGATGGCGTCAACAACATTGTATTTGCCCCAGTTCTTGAAGCTGCAGTTGCAGCTTCGCAACCAGCATGTCCTCCGCCTATTACAATAACATCCGGACTATCAGTGCGTTTTGAAGCGATATCGAGAGCATACGCGATGTTTTCAGCATGGATTGAAATATTGCGAAGTATCCGCACAGAGGAAATCTGGTAGGCTTTGAACAGATTGCGGCGATTGTTCCGGACTACCAAATTCCTAAATAAAATCATCACGGCTCATAATCCAGTAAAAATACAGGATTATTCTTTTCCTGTGTCTCGGTAATATTTATTCTTAAGTATTACCTGTTTGTAGAATTGAATGTGTATCTTGGGCGGGAGGATTGATTTAAATTTTTTTTTATCTCCCAGCTAATAATTCTTGCCTGCCAAAACCTGATATTTTTACTATATAATATCAAGGTTATATATTCTTCCTCGTAAGTAAAAGTATGAGAATAGATTGAAAACAGAGTAGTAAGTGGAATAAATCGCACAAAGTGAAAAAACGAAGATTACTAATATTCCTACAATATCTTACATTTCCATCACCCAGCCTGCAAAATCAAATTTTGTACTAGAATGAACTGTCATTGATAACTGTCAGGTTGTGTAATTTCTATAAGAACAAAAACCTTTTATTCAATTCCAAGAATTTAAACATATAGAGAAAAGTTAATAAGTTACAGTTGTTCTACTCCAGTTCCTACAACATCGATATGTTTTTTGACAACGTAAAAAACACCATGTGAAAGACAAAAAGTAAAGTCAATAAAGAAAGAAAGAAAAAAACCCCGAGCCCCCTTCGACCGTAAAAAAAAAACACACACACACAAAAGGATAAACAGAAACGAAGAGAGTAAACTTCATTTATCACATTAACGAAGCGAACAAACAAAATGGCGCGAAAACAAGTACTATTCTTGGGCACCTGATATCTAATTCTCAATTAAAAAAAATGCTGAACAGAATAGGGAGAAGGGAAAAACAAGATGGAGAAGAAAATAAAAGCAGACGCATGCATTTTCATAATCGAATTTTAAGAAAATAGAAATAATGTACATCAAGCAAACAAAACAAAATAAAAACAATAAAAACGGGAGTTTGGCGCGCCGAGAGTGATTTATAACTAAATGAATAGAACAAATTTTAGAAAGAGAAAAAAAAGATGTAAATATATAAATTTTATATATATACTCATTATCATATGCAAAATCGTCAGTAAAACAAAAACAAAAACAAAACAAAAATTGAACTGAATTAAGGATTAATTTATCTGTCCAAATATGAATATCATATATAAAAGAAGGACAAGGACAAATCATCTCAGTAAATATATAGAATTTCAAAGCATTTGTCTCATGACAGATATGAAGCCGGTCGGCTTTTAGCTCCACTTCTAGCCGCCGCCGCAGCAGCAGCAGCTAAATCGAATTCAGGATTATAAACACTATAGCGCTTACTAGATCCAGCGCCAGCTGATATGTGCGCCTGGACAGTATTTGTAGTTGCTAATGTAGATTTACCTGGAATTGGTGTTTCATCTTCGGACGATTCAAAATCGATAAGTGAGGTTGTTGATACCGCTGCCGGAGTTTCATGAAGCACACTGTAACCACTGTATTCAGCTAACTCGCCACGCCGAGGTTTAGCTTGAGGAGATCCTCTAAACTCCGGAGAATCGATGCCGAGAGGTTCTGCGACTGTAGGGGAATTGACAAAGCTTGAAATATGTCGAATTGGAGGAGATGCAGACCTCATTGTATCCTCATCTTCATCTTCATCATCATCAACGTAATCATTTGCACTATCGCGGGAATCGAAAGTCGATGATCGAGAATGCCGCCAATCGATACCATCGTTACCAGTCGGATTATCAGAAATCGACTTCATGCTAGATGATGCAGTTGACTTACTACTATCCTGCCCTGGACTAGGTCCTCGTTTCATCGTAGATGTAGGAGCACTTGCCCCACCAATAGCACCACCAATAATTTCTTCACCGATAGCCGCGGATTTCAGATCTTTATAGAAATTCCAAAAATGGCTGTTAATACCTTCAGCCAATTTCTTCCCCATGTAAATAACCTCGTCGGCGCGAATAGGTACGTTTGGATTATTTCCCGATTCATCGTCAAATTCAAATTCATCGTTATGCATTATGTATGGTAAATCATCAATCGGAGCAGGACTTGAGCCAGGTTTCGCAGCAGCTGCTGCAGCAGCAGCTGCTGCTTGGTCTGCAAGAGAGGAAGTGCGTGGGGGAGCAAGTGGACGACCTGACGGGGCAGTTTTTGGGGGACTTGGGAACGGGAAAGAGGATCCGAGCATGCGACTTGAGGGTTTTGCAGGGTCGCCTCCGCTGTTTGAGCTCGATGCAGAAGTGCCGCTATTTCTATCTAAAGAGGAGCGTGCGCGCACATGGGCATTAACATGAGAAGCGGCATTACTAGCGGAAGCCATAGCAGAGTTGTGATGAGAATTAAGACTGTAATGATGAGAGGTAGCCGTTGGAGGGATAATTCTTCTGGATCTGTCATCATGAGAAGAATACTGTTGCTGAAGTTGCTGGAGTTCGGCTTCGGCTTTTGTGAGCTCGGTTCGAAGTTCGAGCACGCGACGCTCTTTGGCTGCAAGGAGAGTGAGGAAGCTATCAGAGGCATCTTCAAAGAAAACCGAGTCTCTTGAGGGTTTAGCGGGGAGTTTGGGCGAGACGAAGAGGTCAGGGGCTGTAGCGATAAGTTAGAGGAATGTTGTGTGTGTCAAAGCATATGAGAAAGGCATACTAATAGAAGGCCCTTCTTCAGCGACCGGAGTGGTTATTTGCTGAGGAGGAGCAACTTTAGGAATTGAGAGCGAGAGCCTGAACGCGCGCTGTCGACGACGTTCTCTGAGAGCAGCCGAGGGAGTACCATTCGCCTTAACTGGGGTCGAGAGAACAGGTGGTGTTTCCGCATGAGAATAAGTAGACTGCGCAGGTTCTGGCTCGGAGCGGACTTTGTTGACAAGTCGCAGCTGGTACATTTTGTTTCCCGTTGTTGCTCTGAGAGAAGACGATCGCGCGAGGGCGCTTTCGCTGGGCAAGGTGGGATCCATGGTGATTGTGCTAATGATGACTGCGCGACGCCGGTGAGCCTGGCGTGTCGGTGTGAGATTTGAGGCGATTGCTTGAGCCGGAGATTTAGTCGGTGAGCGGACTCTTTTGTTGCTGTTATTGTTATTGCAGTTGTTATTATTGCAATTGATCCTGGTCAAAGAACTGTTGCTGCTGCTGTTGCTGCTGCTGTTGCTGCTGCTGTTTCCCTTCCTGCTCTTCCGCACAGGCTTCTTCTTCTTCTTCGACGGCGAGACCGCGACTGCAACAGGCACCAGCACCAAGCTGAAAAGCACAAACGCAGGCAGAAGCGGAACAGCGGCAGATATGGCCGACGCGAGCAAGGGCACTGGTCCCGGACGCGGCGACGACGCGGACTGCGGCAGCAACGACGTGGTTCTGGCGCGATGCACAGCGCGTCGCGGGCGTGGCTTAGCTGGCGATTAGTAAGAAAAAGCGTAAGCAGCACACGGATCCAGTACCAATTGAAACTCTGGCACAAGCAGTGAACAATTTACACAACAAACAGACGAAACTGCAGCGTTCTTGAGCCTGTGATTCCGTCTCCAAATGCGCGTTCGCGTCCGTCTGGTTTTTTTTGGAGGGGCCCCCTGCAAACACTGTCTTGGGGCAATAAATACTGACGCCTTATTCTGGATCCACGTGCACCAGACTCGCACTGACTGTCGTGCCGCGGTCTCGCGCCCTTTTTTTTTTTTTTTTTTCTTGTTGCTTTCTCTCTTCTTATTCCGCCCTTTGTTCAAACAACACTACTCACAATGTCCAACGAGCAGACTTTCATTGCTATCAAGGTATGTATTTGTGTTTGGCAGAGTTAATTGCGTGGCTGTTTCTGCTGTGTTTTGCTGCTAACGCGTTGTGCTGCGCAGCCCGACGGTGTCCAGCGCGGACTCATCGCACCCATCATCTCCCGCTTCGAGCAGAAGGGGTCAGTACTATCTTGTTTGTTGTTACAGTGTGTGTCTATTTACTTAACACTCTTTTCAGATTCAAGCTCGTCGGTATCAAGATCACTCAGGCCTCCGAGCCCCTTCTCCGTGAGCACTATGCCGACCTCACCGGCAAGGGCTTCTTCCCCGGGTAAGCATCCCATTGTCCTTCCCCATCTTCTCCCACCCTGCCTTCAACTACTAATTTGTATTGCAGTCTCTTGAAGTACATGCTTTCCGGCCCCGTCTGCGCCATGGTCTGGGAAGGAAAGGACGCCGTTAAGACCGGCCGTGGTAAGTACTCTTCATATCCATTTAATCCAGCCTGATCTCGGGCTAACAAAATTCCTCTTCGAAAAGTTCTCCTCGGAGCCACCAATCCTCTTGCCGCTGTTCCTGGAACCATCCGTGGTGACTACGCCATCGTATGTTTTTTTTTCATTCGCTTTACCATCAATTGCTATCGTTGCTCTGCTAACTTTCACAACTTTAGGATGTCGGCCGCAACGTCTGCCACGGTTCCGACTCTGTCGATAACGCCAAGAAGGAGATTGGTCTCTGGTTCAAGGCTGACGAGGTCGTCTCTTACACTCCCACTGTCTTCAAGTGGATCTATGAGTAAACAACTATGAACAAAGTCGAAATTCAAACTTGGTTGGCTTTTCATTTTTGGAGTAATCTTGTTTCGATCTCTCTTTCTTCTAGCCTTACAAAAATCTTAATTCTTGTTCTTATTTTTGTTTTGCTTTGTTTTTTTTAGTTTCTGTGAAATTAAGAAAAAAGTATATGCAAATGTTAGTTAAAAAGAATCAAATAGAAGCTATGATATAATTTTTACAATTGTTTAGTAGAGTATAAAAATATGCCATCAATTAGGAAAACTAAACTTTGAAAAAAAAAAATAAAAGAAATGAAAAAGAAATACAGCAGAAAAAATTTAGAAGTAACTAAACAAGAAAACCACACACCTTAAATATAATAAACAAAAAATAAAAAAAAAATAAAAATTCGAATCAATATTATATACGCTTTTCATTATAGTTGTATATTAGATATATAAGATTTTCAGTCCTATCATTTATAACAGTATAGAACACAAAAAGAAGTCAGAAAATTTTATACGTCAATCAGAATACTGTATAAAAACGAGAGAAAACAAAAAGACGATATATAGTAAATCAATGAAATATAATGAGAATGTTTATTAGAAAACGGCAGTAACAAGAAAGACTACAATAAAACAAATCAAGTAAATAAAGTAAATAAAAGATAAATAATAATCTTAAAATGCCAAAATTTTTTTCTTTTCTTCTTTCTCTGAATTTATTTGTGTATCGTGATTGCCACTGTTGCTTTCCTGTTGCATGGCTGTTCTTTGAATCTTGCTTAGAAGCATTTATTTCTCGGGGAAAAGCTCTTCCTTGAGGGGAACGCCTGAATTAAAACCTAGTTAGTAACACTTTACTCAAAACCTCCCGGTACCTATAATAAAAACATACCCATGGATTGACGGATGTCATTCAATTCCTCGAGGTAAGCCTCGTAGTGGTGTTTAGCAGGAACCTTCCATTTTATAGCCTCAAAGACACGGACGGCAGTAGCAAAGTCATTAGCACGACGAGCAGCCTCGAGGGCCTTGACAATGACGGTTGGCGAAGGGACGTGGTCGTAAGAGAAGCAGTTGGTCAAAACTCTCTGGACCTCAAATGAATCGTAGGCTGCATCAAACTCCTTCTCGAATCTATATTTCAAATATGTTAGAAAGTTTGCATTTAATGCGTCGCTATTTGTCAGGTTAATCAGCTTTATGCTTTTGGTCCGCCATTCTCCCTTTGCGTCTCATATAGCACGTGACTTCTTGTAATATTCTCTCGTGGTGTTAAAATCACGCCACGATGACTTGCCGCAGTGTGGTGCTTGAATCACCAAATTAATAGGCCAACCACAGCACGCCAATTTAGTAGTGTCGTACATGCGCCGAGGGTGCCCAAAAAAAAATACTAGCAAGTGAATTATGCTGGAAATGTGGACATTCATTTTTTGTATGACTGGAATAGCGCTAAGACATATGTAATTGTAGTTTAGAAAGATTTGCGTGTGACCGTAGCTTGTGAATATTGAGCGTGATGCTGGAAGTGAGGGTAGCTAAAGCAGTTGTATGATAAGTGTGTGCTGCATAAAGGCTCCTTTGTTTTGGAACTGTAAAATAGGAGAGATGAACAAAAATCACTATTTATCGAGAAAAAAACAAATGAAAGTAGATAGCCTGGAAAGCGGCGCTCGGAGGAAACTTTGAATTAGGAAGTATTTGATAAAAAACAACACTATCACTATGCTGAGAAGTTTGATCCGAATAGTGGTATGAGTTCACAGATGCTTCAGAGATAACCATTGACGAGATATCCGATACTGCTAAATCGTAAGATGTGAAAGATCGGTTGCTTCTAAATAAAAAAGGGGTCGCGTATGTCCCTTTTAAGCCTGATTGCAATATGGTCGACAGGTGACATATGTTCTCATCACTGCCCAGAATCGAAAGAACAAGTATACAGCTATATCCGGATCTCTCGGAGCATTTTTCCATAGCAAAAATCGCAAAGACCAAGGCAGCTCCAGCAACTGAAAGTAGCCGCTAGCTTCCCTCACGATAAGAAACACAGCTAATTTGCCGAGCAGGAACAAATACACAAAAATCGTACGCATGAAATGTACCAGCAGCAAAGAACCAACGGCAGACCAGCACCAGCAATTAAACCATCACAACGACTCTAAACCCAACTGTTCAAGAACATACCTGGCGTTGTACTCATCGAAGGACTCTTCTTCGTGAGCTGAGTAGCATCGGACGGCCCCGAGAGAAGCCCGGGCAGCAGGCGCTACGACGACGGGCTGCGCGCGAGCGATGAAAAATGCGGAAGGCGCAAGCTGTCGTCGCAAAGCAGCAGCAGCGGAAGATCTAAAAATAAAGGCCATTGCGGACAAAAGAAAAAAAGAGACTGACTTTTGTGTGCTGAAGAGTGGAGATTTTGTTCGTGAGGAAGAAGCGGTTGAAAGGCAGGAGAGCAAATGAAAACTCGGGTGAGCCTTTCTTCGTGTCGGGCAACAGCCCCAACCCTGGATTTACTCCTCGCAACATTTCAATTGGGATGGATGCTAATTGACTGAGTTGGACTGCTATTGGCTTATCATTCAAAGTGTGTATGATATGTTGCTACTAGTGAGAATTGGTTTGCTACTGAGGGCAGCTACTAATACTGTCGTGTTAATAGGTACAAAATGGCCGGCTCTCGGAAAGGGCGGCTAACTGGCTTACAGAAGGATGGTAAGACTATTGTTATACGCTACTTTAACACTAGAATTCTATACTGATCTACTGTTTCAGTACTAAGTCTATATCGATCATGTATTCGGGCTATCCGGGAAAAACCACAGGTACGTCCGCGTACAAGTTTTTGACAAAGAAGACAGCATTTGACTTTTATCAGGAATCAAAGCGCAACTTCCTTTTATTTACACGGTATGTCCACGGTTTTTATTGTCATCTATGGGACTGATCTTGATGCAAAATATATCCAGAAGAAAATTCAGAAGTCATTTGACGATTGCAAAGTCCGACTTCTCAACTATCGAATATCTATTACGAAGAGGTCATATTCAACTCGAAACATATTCCAATCCTGGCGTTCGAAATATTTCCTTGCAAAGAAAAGCTTCTTAAATAGGACAGGCGAGAAAGGGGGAATTGTAAATAAATCATCACCAGTATATATTTAACTCAATAATAAAACAACAAAAAATTCAACTTTTTGATGTACAATACGACGTTATCATCAAGAAAAATGTCAATTACATTATATTTTAACATATTAATTATTGAGCAATTTTAAACCTCCCAGTGCGCTTATATTAGATCGACAAAAACCCAAAGAAAGAAATTCAAGGAAATCCAAGCTCAGTTGTTTTAAATGAATTCAAAATTTTCCAGAATTCCACTTTGCAGCATTAGCACCCATCTCAACCGCGGCTTCACCCCAATCTTCACCGTGATTGTGAGATTTACCTTCAACCTGACCAGCTCTAGCTAAAGCTTGCTCCTCGGTCAAACAAGCGAGAACGCCAAAAATGACGGGAATACCAATATCGACCTGCAGACGCATCAGGGCATGCGAAACTGACTCGCAGATGTATTCAAAGTGCATAGTTTCACCTTTGATAAGGCAACCAATAGCGACAATGGCATCGAATGGCTTTGTAGTAGTAGTGGCAGCAGGAGGAGGAGTAGTGCTTCCGCTAGAGAGCAAGTCTACGCCAGCAGCGCCAGCAGTTGAAGTCGAAGCCTGGATTTGAGAGGCAGCGTACATTCGCGAAACAGCGAAAGGGAGCTCATAAGAGCCTGGAACGCATTCGACGACAATGTTCTCGGACTTGACACCAAGTTCGAGAAGCTTGGAAGTAGTTCCATTCAGTAGGGGCGTAATCACTTTTTCGTTCCAACGAGTGTGGACGACACCGATGCGGAGGTTCTCGCCTGGACAATGAAAGTTAGCAATTGATATAGCGTGCAGACTTGAAAAAACGACAGCGCACCCGAGAAAGAGGCATTGATTTTGCCGGGCCCTTTAAATTCAAACTCAGCCATTTTCAATGTATCTGGAGATCAGTCGAGATTATTTAAAAAAGAAAAGCCAATTCGGTGCAATTGTACTGACTGACTGAAAATAAAATCCAGCCAAGTAAGCGTAATTAACATTAGCATATATAGGCAAGGGCGCCGGCTGCAGCTAGAGTCACAAGAGTTATTCAGCATAGAGTAATCAATTGTGATTGGCATTAGATAATAACCGGGTTTGTAATAGGGTTTCCTGGTAATGCCAGAAGCAGCGTCTGAAAGTATAAATTGACGCGGGTTCTGAGCCCGGGACAACACTACATAGCCAGCCGAACTTGAATTGCAACTGGCTGCCGCAACCAATCATGGCTCAAAGGAGGGCAGGCCGCATTTTTCTTATTTATGCGCGTATTGGCCGGCTTACCAGCAGTGTTTATAGCATAAAGGCCAGTACAGGATAGGGCAAGCGGGCTGGAGAAACCAGGAACTATGCTTCAATGCCCAGGCCCCCGAATATTCGTTTCCTCACCCATGCGCACGCCTCTGCAGGACCTCCCCAACACCATTTTTAACGTTCCCTCGCAAACTGACGCTTCTTTGCTTCATCAAATTCACCGTCCATGGTCAATTTGCTGTAATAATTAAGCGCGCCTCCCTAGTTCGCCGACTTAAGGCATAAACCAGCCTCATTTGATGCGGCTCGTTCACTAGTAGGTCCTCCACGGAGCGACGCACTGCGACCAGACGGATACGATAATATATATATATATATCTATATATATATATATATAAGCAGTAGATTCGACTAGCTAAAAGACTTGACCAACGGCAGAACAAAAGCATTGTTCGCCGAGTAAAACTATATATATTACCAAAAAAAACTAATAGAAGACCAAAAAAAGAAAAGAAAAAAACAAAAGACAAAACATTAGTAATTAATGATAAGATAAAATATAACTATTATACAAAAATTCTGCGCTCCTCTATAATCATCTATTTCTCGTAGCAATATCCTGCAACACCTTTGTGAAGAGCGCCTTGTTCTCCAAAATCATGGCATCTCGTAGCCTCAGAACTCTCTGCTTCTTTGCCTCTAATACACTGTGCTCCATTTTGCTAACCCGGGAGAATGTATCAATTTCTGACTCGTCACCTTGCTGTACCCACATTGCATCTTCGGGAACTTGACTGTAGGCCGTTGCGATCGAGGTGTCTGCAATCAACGGAACACCGCAGATAATTGCAGTGGCAACGGACGAGCTAGCCTGGGCAGTGACATACGCTGACGTAGCAAACGCAGGAATAATCCCAATTGACCGCGACAAGTGATCAAAGTAGGCAGGAAATTCCAAGTTTCTTCGATAATGTATCCGGTGGGCAATCTCCTGTGGAATATCAAGCTCTCGACCAGATCCAACGAGATGCAAATCGGCCATTGGCTTAGATCGAACAAAGTTTGAAAAAATCCTTACATAGTCACGACGCCAGGGTTCGAATTTTCCGGGAATTGCAGCAAACGGCTTTTCGAAATCAATCTCAGGGTCAATCTTCGCCACCTTGAATACCGGATGGACAATACGCGCTTCATATTTTATATCGGGGGTACCCATAAAGGTAGGGAAATTAGCCTTGACGAAGTTTTGAACGTGAGGGGCTAAAGTGATGAATTCCCATTGTCCTCTCTTAACCCAGGGAATCATAAAATCAATTTGCTCGGCGTATGGCGAATCACTTCCTTCGCGAGGATCCCACTTGCTAGCTTCATGCACGATACATTGCACGTATGCACCATTCTCGAGGAACTCTTCAAGTTTAGAAGAGGTGGAATTAACATCCTCAGGACAACTGGTCAGAAAAATGAAATCCGGCTGGCTGCTCAAGGTAGTAATATTCTCGACATCAAACATCTTGAGCGGCTTGGGAGCAGTGGCCTCATCCAGCATCGGACGAACTCCAAATCGATTGTATCCTTCGGCCAGGGCCCACAAAGTAACCTCGGCGTTGGGAATTTTGGTAAGGATAGAAAGAAACGGGAGAACTACCTCGAAATGGTACCGTGGACTATTAACCAAATAAACTGAGAGTAGTCGATTGGGATCTTTGACCTCGGCCTCGACGGGTGGGAAAGTAGCGGCGGCAGCATCGCCGGGCACTGCCACGACAGCACCTGCACCTGCACCTGCAACGTCAGGTCCAGCCATAAATGACGGTTTCGACGCTGACCCTGAGACGGCATTGTTTAACGTGTCTGCAGCAGCAGGCGGGGCAATTAGAGGATTAGCAAATTGTTTCTCGGGCACAACCGCAGGTTGAGCATTGCCCGGGGCGGCTGCAGATGAGGCACCCTGAACGGCGACGACAGCAGGGGCAGCCTCGGCAGGAGTAGCCTCAGTGTGCTGAACACCTATAGCAGCAGCGTTGGGCTGAGGCACCGTGCCGGGGTGAAGACGATAAGGGCCATCTGAGGAAGGGCGGTATGCAGTAGACGGAGAATTAACGAGGGTCGAGGATACCTTGCGCGTCGGGGGGGCGAGCAGGATGAGCAGGACGATAGCAACGGCTGCGATACGGACGCCGCTGCGCAAGCTGAGTCTGACTGGCGGCATGGGCGAGCGCGCAGAAAAGGAGAGAAAGAAGGATGATGAAGAGGAAGAAGAAACCAGAAGCAGCGGGGAAGAGAGGCAAAAGGGTGTAGATGGGGAGGAGGAGGAGGAGGAAGAGGAAGAGGAAGATGCTGCACGACTGCAGCAGCAACCTTAAAAAGGCAGGAGAAAGGAGACGCAGATTCTGGTCCTTGCTTGCGGCTCAACCCAGGGCAGCAACCAGGCGGTTTATCGCAGGGTTTTCATAGGGTTTTATAATAAAAACCCTATGATAGTCAAGACCGTAAGTAGAGAATGTCTGCAGTCACTGCACACAGCTGTTTCCATGTGCTCCTATTCAGTGCGTGTATATAAGCAAATTGCTGTCTGTTTCAATAGTTGCTCATATGCCTGTTGCTGCAGATGATACTACAGGCATAAAACTAATTACATAATATATTACATAATTGAGAATATTATCTAGGAGTACATGTCAGCCATCATCTGGATTTTTAAGGTCGCGCCATTTTGAACATTTTGAACTGTTTCCTGTACACTGAATACTGCTTTCCAGTTTTCTTGATTACTTCTCTACATATGTATTGTAATTGTTTGCTCGATTTGAACGATTTTTCCTTAAGCGTCTCATAATACGCCAATTTACTGGTACATGTCCCTTTGTTTACGTTTTATTTTTGGAATCGAGTCGAGTGCTCGCCAGACACACAGACACGCGGGCGAGTCGCCTGCCTACACGCAATTTGTCCTACAATTAATACCAGAACTGCTTTTATTCTTTTGTCCAATGCAGTCTGCAATATTGTTTTGGGTGTCTTTGGGGAATTACAAAAATACCGCTGCCTCTGGATCTCGACTCAACCCACATTAAACTTTGTACAGTTGTTGACTTTCTACTTCAGGTTAACGCGCTTGCTCAAATAACTTTGCAGCCCGCCTCCCCCCTCCTCCGTTCCCATCCACACACTTTGCATCCTCGCTCTTTTTTTTCCTGCTAGTCAGGATCATACTCTGACTTTATGCCACTGACACTCAAGCTATCGCCTAAAAAGCGCTCTTCGTCTGGCTTGGGAAACTACTCGGCAGCAGCGCAGGGACTCCAGGACGACCGAAGTTCGTCTTTGTACTCTTCCACAAAGCCGACTACACAGCCTTCACCCGATATTTACACAGCTTCTACTTCTTCGATTTGGGAATCTGGTACTTCCAATGTACCGTCGTATGGATGTCCACGTACACCCCCTCCCGGCTCTGTCATCGGCAATGCCGCTTCTGCTGGCGACCACGACTTTCAACAGGCAAGAAACAATCCGAAACAAGCGCAGCACTTTTTTGATGACGTCGTACTCGATCCCCCAATGGCCCCATACTACAATGATGCCGGATCGATGTCTAGCGTATCCCCTCCGGCTGCAGCTGCATTTGTCACTACGCGCAAGCGCGACTCTCGTGATCTAGTTGCAGGTGCATCTTATTTTGGTGCTCCTGCTGAGTCTTACAATTATAACGGTAGTCCCGGAATTTATGGAAACGCTTCAGATGATGAATTACTTGCTTCAAGTGGTTATTTATCTCGCTCCCCTCGTCGACGTTCAGCTTCAAGTTTCTACAGATCTGGAAATAACTCGTCTGGATATTCTATTGAAGGGAAACTCAAAAGTCCAGAACCGGCACAGCAAGAGGCATCTAGTTTGGTTCGAGGTATAAGCTCGTTCAGACTCTCAGACGAGTATGATGATCTCTCTGACGGTAATTCTTTCCATGGGTCATTTAACGAAGAAAGCAAATTTACCGAAGAAAGTTTGGTGGCCAAAGGTGCAGAAATTCAAAGACGCCAAAGCCAAGATCTCATGGGTTACGATTCATCACATCTTCCTGCTGTTGCATTATCGCCTGCAAGAAGCGAAGCTTTAAAGACTGATCAGCAATCCCCTTCTTCAGCTGTCGAAATTCCAACCGAGGCAGCAAATTATGTATTACGAGAGCATCGAGAGCAACAAAATCCCACTCTTGAGCGCGCACTTCGCGAAAATCGGTTAATGTCAGTTGCGGATTTTGAAGATTATCGCAGATCACAGGCTGAGGCAGCAATTAATAATGCAGGTGCTGATGACGATAATAATTCGAGTTACGAATCAGACACGGAAGTTGATCATGATGGATATTTACCTACTGATGCTGAGAATGAAAGAAAACTCAAAGGCTTGAAATTAAAGCAGCGTCAAGAAGCGAATTTAGCAGTGTATCGTCAACAGATGAGAAAAGTTACTGGTCAGTCTGCTAATTTTCCTTTAAAATCATCAGCTCTGGGTGGAAGTAGTACACATTTACCTGCTGTCGGCAGTTCTTCGGGAAGTATATATGAAGACGATGGAGATGATGAAGATGATGATATTCCTCTTGCGATTTTACAAGCTCATGTAATTCCTGGACGTGGAAAGGCAGGAATCCCGAGACCTGATTCTGCTCATCAATCTATTGGACAGACTCTCCCCGAATTTGGAATTATGCCGCAGTATCCTCGTGGCATGACATTGCCTGAACAGATATATGATTCATCTAATGACCCTCAAGTCACCCAACCTCGTGGTCTAATTCATGAGATCCAAAGAGAGCAAGACGCAAAAGTACAGCGGAGGACAATGATGAATTTACAAATGAGTGGACTTGCAGGTG
This sequence comes from Myxozyma vanderwaltii, assembly GCA_030556335.1. Classification (NCBI taxonomy): domain Eukaryota; kingdom Fungi; phylum Ascomycota; class Lipomycetes; order Lipomycetales; family Lipomycetaceae; genus Myxozyma; species Myxozyma vanderwaltii. The sequence goes on from JAKTPV010000030.1 coordinate 15,865, forward strand.
CACCGCAATTACGCCCTCAGACTATGATGCCGGTGGATAGACCGGTATCTCCTTATAGACAATTACCAATGTCTTATGTACCACCGCCGCAACCGTATCAACCGTATGGATACGCTGGTACCCCCCAGCCTGTACCAACACCAGTAGCAATGCAAGCACCAACGCCGCCTCCCCAGCAGCAAGATCCTTCAGTTGTACTTGGACCTCAATTACAAAATCAGATGCAGCAGTTACTTCAAATGCAGATGCAGATGCAGATGCAAATGATGCAGCAAATGATGCAGCAACAAGCTAACGGTACAGCAATGACTATGCCAGTAATCCCGCCAGTTATTTCAGACTCAACATCAGGATCAGATTCTCAAAACTCCTCACTCATGGGCTCCGCAAATGGGCAAGTACTTAGAGCAGCATCTCCAGCGACTAGTTTCCGAGGAAGTATACATAACGTGAATTCCTACGTAACTGCTACAAACCCTGCTCGTTACCGTACACTCTCCGCCCAACAAAGCGCTACAAATCTATCTTCTCAATATAATGAATTGTCAGTGCAGCCAAGTGCTTCATCCACTCAGTTACACTCATCATCGCCCCAGCTACTAGCGCCCGCTGAAATAAGCAACAAGCAAACCAGTTCTGCTCACGCAACAATCAGACAAGTTGAGGATCGTGTTTTACAGCCATCACCATTAGTAAACGAGCAACTTCCTACGACCGCGTCTCACCCCTCGGCTGTGCAAAATGATATTCGTCTTGATAAATCTACGATAACAGCACAAGATGACGAAGATGCTGAATGGGAAAGGATAAGAAAGCGAAAAGCTATGTTGAGAAAACTATGGGAGCAAAAAAAAAAGGGAAATAATTCTGATGCTGCTGGTATTGATGAAAATACTCCAACTGCTATTGCTGCTGAGAGTTCGTGATAGGTAAGCACTTCTTTGTCTAGATTTCGTGTGGCCAAATCATTGTATTAACTTGCGTTCGCACTTGTAGGATATGGAAAAATTAAAAACCGCAGTTTTTTATGAACAGTTTGGGGGCGATTTGTGTTTTTGGTATATAAAGTGCTACTATGTTGTGTGTTTAATAATTTCATTTATGGATATATCATTATAGAACGTGTGGGCGAGTGATTAATAAACAATCGAATAAAGGCAAGATTTATGAATTTCGGTACAATAATTTTTTTGGTCGTTTGGTTTGTATCTGTAATAAATAAAGAGATATATATATCGTCATTCATTTTTATATTATGAGGGAAGTTCAAAATTAATTATTATTTCTATAACACAATATAGTCATTTACGTTTCAATGATAACGCCTTTCAACTTTTATTCAACTATTTCTATCATGTAACAGAATCTTATCTTCCTCTAAATGAGTATTAGTTACAGATATTTTTTAAATTTATGGCTGCTATTCCTCGGCCCACTCAGTCTTTGCGCATAATTGGAAAACAACACACTACCACCTCACTCTTCGTCAGTATATCAAAGAGAGAAATGTAAAAAAATAAAAACAGACTGGCAATCCCAAACTTTCATACTCGCCATCTACAATCTTCCAGTCTTACTCTACATCAGTCTGAAATCATTTTGCTTTAACACTGTATCACTGTTCGTGTCATGTCATGTCGTTAGCATGCTCTCTACTATGACTGGCGGCTGACTAGTGCAAGATTCACGCGGTTAAATTTCACCAGCCACCTGTTCGGAGGTCTTTTTATATTTTGCACTCGCTCCGAATTTCTTGCTGTCATGGAGAATTAGTCTATTTGATTTTGTACTGCTCTATTTCAGCCTGGTTTGACGCTAGTGGTAATGCTCTGATACATTTCTAAGCGGTTCTAATGACGAGGGTTTGGCGATGTATAATGTATCGATTGGAATATATATACTTGTTTGTTATGCGATTGAAGTTCGTTTAATTTATTTGTAATAGTTGTCAAATGTTTAATTTTCCAATATTGTAACTTGCAGAGGCAGCTTTGTGGATGTAAGATCCCGACTTTCAACTGTTCGTGCTTAGAAACAATCGTTTTTGTCATTCGTCATTACCTAAGTATATAGTAATGGCATACACTTATCACAGCCCATCCGCTACTATCATTGATAGATTTATCATTCCTGTTGGTGTTTTCATACTTTATCCTCTTTATGCAATTTTATTTCTACGAAACCTTCAAAACCGGTTGGAAAATACAATAACATTTGCAGGGATCTCAAGATTATATAAAAGTACTAAAAAAATGCAAAATATAAACTCCTTAAACCATTTTACTTAGAATATATGTTTATGGAATAAAGATAGTCAAAGCTGATAATCACAAATCGCGACGCGTACAGCTGATTTTGTGTTTCTTGAACTTTTATAGGGGCGGTGTGTTTCCATACGCGAGCTCGATCAGCAAATAATCAGTCCAACCCACACCAGCCAGATTCAATTTGCAGTGCTCGAGTGTTTAATCATTGAGCTCTACAGGGTTCATCTGGTCTATTTTAATTGAGTATTGTTTTAGAATGCAAAATATACTTTATTATATCAGATATCGTATTTACAAACTCAACACAGCTCAAATACATTTCCACACATAAAATATAACCAATTAACTCGTATATCAGCATATAGCTAATTCAACCGCGCACGTCAGACTTGTTTGAGTGGGCGGGCGCCGCCTCCGCCATTTATAATTTGGAAATTGCCGCCGGAGCGTCTAAAAGTCGCCCTGTTAGTAATGTACTCAGCAACGAACGAAAAGCATTACGTCAATAGGAATAGTTTGTACCTCTTGCACTCTCTCATATAGACCTTATTAATTTTTCAATGTAAAATCTTGTTTCTTCCCGTATAGGGAGTAACTTGATTTTCTCTTTCCTTTTCCTTTTGATTTTGATTTTCTCCTCTTCTTGTTCTTGTTCTCTCTATTTCTTAGTTTTTTGATATGCTTTTCTTTTTTGTCTTTCTTTTTCGACATCAAATTCGTCTATCAGATCTCTATCACCATCTTTCCAGAAACATGTCTTCTTGCTATCAATTTTTCGCTGATTGAAACTTTTGACGTTCCATGGCATGCAAATGTGCTTCGCGTCTTGGCTTCCCAGTTGCAGCAGTTTTCATCGCCAATTCAAACGTATCACGCTCGTTTTTTTCTGTTCAATTGCAAATCAAAAAGTGCAACTCCAAAGTGCAACTCCTATAGCTTGATCAGTTAGAATAATCTCGTGTGATACAGTCGAATAATAGTGACAGTAACGGACCTTCTGCCTTAGATTGTCGATCTCGCCGTCGTTCATAAACGCGTCCACCTGCGACAGGATTTTTTATGTATGGCCATCAGATATTTCAGAAATGAACTAGGACGTAGAAAAATCAGTATTCTGTAAATTAAACGCGGAAAGAGAAATCAGTCGAACGCGTACCATTTCCACCTGAGCTCCAGATCGCGTTGACTCAACCATAGCGGGGCAATATAATGCCAATTAATTTTATTCTTTGCAGCGTCATAAATAGTCATTTGTGAATATCTCACATCTTGTGAAACAGGCTGCAGTTGCCTGAGAAACAGGTGGATGATGCAACTAGTTCAGAAATTGACCGTCATAAGTCAGTTGTAATTTATTTGGCTACCATGATCAAACGGTAGTTCAAATGCCAGTTTAGATGATAGTACGCGTTTAAATACACACAACGTCTTTGAATTTGATGTAAACATACTCAGAATTGCTTTGATGCGGTGCTTATTGCAGGAACAGAGCACAGTAATCTGGGGTAGCAGAGTGGTAGAATGACGTCGTTGTTTACATTTTGCATTCTAGAACTTTAATCTCGTTCTCCCGACAGGACTCATACAAACTCCGTCCCTCGTCTTATTACGGGTATGAGTTATTCCGTATAAAATAAACAGTAGCCAAAATCAAACTTTAATAAAATAAGTAGAGTACAGGAATTTGTTATAGTGCACTACGTAATTAGGCTCAAAGTCTCTTAAATGCTAGACTTCTGCTTATTCCTGTTTAGTTTTGACTGATGAGTGAGGGCGGTCAAGGCTGGTGACTTAACATAATTATTCAGATACAAGCCATAGCTTTACCAAGACAAAAGCAAGAGTAGAAAGGGCGAGGCGCGCGGGAGCAGAGGGAATTTGTAAATGGGCGGGCATCAAAAGTCGGCGTGAGTATTTGTTGACAAAATTACTGTTTTGAACTAGCGCGGTCTGCATCCAAACCCGCGCGTCCAGATGCGAACCTCGTTTTCTGACCAAATCCCCAATTTTGATGGCTTCTCTTGACAATTTAAACCAATGAAGCATACACAGATTCCTACACGACAGTAAAGTCCAAGGTTTGACTACTATGCTGGTGCCAAAGAATAGATGAGTTTGCGAGGTAAGTCGCGCAGCGTTCGCATGCCAAAAAGCGATCAAGACGCACGTCGTTTGCTTAAAACTTCAAAACATGAGAAGTCGCGAAATCAAAACCGTGCAAAATTAGATAGAGAACTCATGCTTTATTATAAATCCTCGGTAAAGGGAGCAATTAATCACCAGTAACTATGATGCTTTCCAGTGTCATGCTGAGCACGATTTGTTGAAAGATTGTAGTCGGTGAAGGAAATACACTTTACTATATAAACACTATCGCACGAACTACTGCAATTCATACTGTCCCAAGTCTGTCTATCCATAAATATCTTCAAGCAAAAGCGGCGCATGACCAGTGGGGAGTTTATGCTGGTCATATGTCTGCATGTATTTATATGGGACTACTAAATTTGTTTCCTTGGACTATACAGTTGCAAATTGCGCGTTGTGTACTCTATGTATCGTCATGCTTGATTGAGCTGGAATTTGCTCGCTAAGCATTTCCTTCTTGAGATGACGAAACAAACCAGAAGGAGAAATTAACAATAAAACGTTTTAGAATATATATGTATATGCTATTTGTAAACCGAATCAAAACACAAAACCTGTTTATAACAAACCAAAAACCGTAATAAAAAACATAAACAAAAGTTATCAATATGGTCCGTCTACCTAGAAACAAAATAAAATAACAAAAACAAATTCATAAAATAAGATATAGAAAAATAAAAATCACCATCAATATACATATCAATTTATTAGTTTTGTAGTTATGTGTAATGGCATATAAGCAGTCCCAGTTCAAGATAGAAAAAAAACAGTGACCAAACATTTATGCGATGGTGTACATATGCCCCCATCCTATAATAAATATAAGGCCAATCAGCGCGACACAATAGTCTCATTGAAAAACAAAAGTGTGGCAGCAATTATCACAATGAGAAAGATAACAAAAACAAAGCGGGGAAGAAAAAAAAACGCCATGTGACACCTCCCACCAATTGACCAAACAATATAGATTGCCGACTACCCAAAAAAAAAAACAAAAAAAAAACATAATGCTCCGAGATGTACAATAGTGTATGATAAATAGCTGAGATCAAACCAGTGTTTCTTCTTTTCTCTCTCTCAAAATTAAGAGGGAAAAAAAACATGAGTGTATCGTCCACCAAAGGAAACACAAAGAAGAAAAAGATTTAACAGCAATTGGAGGTTACAACACCTCTTCAATAGGAGGAGCAAAGCTAATGACTTCCATATGAGTCCTATTTTGTCTTGAAGCCAAAACGGCAATTTTATCATCTTCAAAAGCGACTCTCCAAACAGCTTCAAAAGTGCAAGCGAGATCTCTAATATGATGCCCGGTCTTTATATCCCAAATTTTAACTCGTCCATCACTACCTCCAGTTACAATTCTATTCTCATCAAACTGTAAAGTTGTAACTGAGTTATCGTGAGCGGCAAGGCGGTGAACGCAAACCATTCGCTTTAAATCCCAAACCCGTGCTGACCCATCTGATGAGCCGGTAACAAGGGTATCACCAGACATTTGCAATTGCCCAACGAGGGAAGTATGACCTTGCAAAACAGCCAAACATTGACCCGAATCGGCAGACCAAACGCGAACAGTCGTATCTAATGAACCGGTGGCAATCTTTTCACCATCAAAGGCAAGAGCATAAATTTGTGAGAAGTGGCCGGTAAGTGTATGTAATAATACCCCACGAGAGATACTCCACACTTTGGCAGTTGTATCATAACTGCCCGAAACGCAAATATCTCCATAGACTTCAAGGCATCGAACGCTTGCTTGATGTCCAGTCAAAACATGTAGACATTCGCCGGTATCAATATCCCATACTCGTAAACTAGCATCGCGGGAACCGGAAATTGCAGTATGGGCATCACTCATCTTTAAGCATCTAACAGTAGACGTGTGACCATGCATAACGCGCTTGCATATACCGGTAACAAGATCCCAAACTCTTAAATCTCGGTCACAACCGCCCGAAACAAGAGTGTCACCCCATGGCATTATAGCCCACACACCCATGACATGTCCTGCAAGAGTATGCAGCAAACGGCCGTCTGAGGTAAAGACATGTATGCGAGAGTTATCGAGAGCGACAGCAATGTATTTGTCGGTGAGGTGTAGACAGGTGACAACCCCTTGATCGGTGGTGACATGACGAGCGGCCAAGGCTCCACCAGAGAGCCAAGCAGAGTCAACCATATATCGCTGCTTAATGAAACCTCGGTACGAGCGAGGCCGATGGGAGCGAGTAAGAGCAGAGAGATATGTCGACTCCATGAGAGGCAAATCGCGGATAACCTCAGTGGTTCCTAGAGTGGAGGAGGTAACAGTGACAGGAAGAGTAGTGAGAGGAGTCGGGGCAGATGGAGGAGAAGCAACCAGTACAGAAGCAGGGCGAGCTGGAAGCGGATGTGAGGAGAGTGGGAGTTCAAAGTCGAACGAGCGACGATGGACGGACGACAATGGTGCATTTGCGGAGGCAGGAAGCCGATCGGCGTAGTTTAGACGTTCTAAGCAGTTTGCTCGTTCAGCGGATATTCAGGGAAATACAGTATAAATGACAAAACTTACCACTAAGACCTTTCCAAATGATGTCGTCGGAAACAAGCATGGCCCATCGCCGCGAGACCTGCGCAGCGCGAGCCAGGGTTTTTGGGTCATCAATATACGACAAAACACGCAGACAAAGCTCAGTAGGCAGGACGCGAAATGGGTCAATTTTGAGCAGAGGTGAAACGTATTCGAGGACAAAAGACAGCGTCGCAGTGTCTGAGGCGTGGAAAAGTGCGGCGAGAAGGGTTTTGCGCTGTTCAAACTTGAGGGCGGCAAAGTCGCGTGCGAGTCGTGCGAGCGGTTGGTCAGTGTTGCCGGTGACATGCTCGTCGTGATAGCTGTGTTCAACGGGAGCTGAGCCCAGGCGATAGTCAAAATAGTGACTGGCCTCGGAAGGTTGAGTCTGAGCATCATTGTGTGCGTGAAAGAAACTCGCGAAGGGCGTTGGGGAGGGCGCGGGAGTCGGGGGCTCGGGGACGAAGGAAGTAGAGGCTGTTGCTGTGGCGACGGGCGACGCAGCGAGAGACAGCGCGCGTGGGTGTGCCGAAGAGGGGCAGCTGGATCCGGCGGAGTTCATTACTAAGATAAAAAAGAAGTATTCGCAACCAGCGGCCGGGGAAAAGAGCTAGAAACAAATGCTAAGTGGGAGAGGGGGGTGTGGAGGCTGATGGTGGGAGTAGCGGTGAGAAGCGGAAGCAAGCCCGGGGAAATGGCTTCGCGGTGGCGGCGGTCACGGGGTCACACACATCCGAGTTAGGGCGCATAACCTGCACATCCACTATTCACAGTCCGGACGCCGTATCAAGACTGATACAATATTTCCCCCTACAGTCTTCTGTACACCGACATATCTGTCCTCAAACACTGCTCGCCCTCTGCCACAGTAGCTCCTGCTGCTGCTATTACTGCCTATTGACCAAACCAAACCACCAAAGTACTATATACGCCACGGTGGCTAGGGTTTGAGCCACGGAAACTCAAACTCACTAAAAGCCTTTCTCGAGAGCCGCCAGTCAATATAGAACAATGTCTGACGAGGAACCGCATACAATGAGCAGCAGCGTAGCAGAGAGTACGGATCAGACTCTGATAGAGCTTGAAAATGCTCCTGTGGGCACTTTACCGGACGAAGCAGACTCGCAGAAACGCGAAGGGAGAAAACCTGCTTCCAAGTCGCCTCCGCCAGGTGTCGTGTCGTCCGCGCAGTCCCCATCCGCAACCTTGTCCGAGCATCACCAGCAGCGACAGTCCTCTCATTCAGGGAATTCGCGGCGTCGCAGCAGCAGTAACAGCAGTCATCGTCGGCTCTCTCAACGTGGAGACCGTGAGTCCAGCAGTGACGGATACAACAATGGTTCCAACAACGCCATCGGTGCCGAATTTTACGTCGATCCTGAGCTCGTTAACAAATCTGATGTGCTCAAGCTCTCTAGAGTGTCTAGTTTCTGTACTGCAAATACATATCAGATGAGACGCGTACAAGAGTATTTCTCAAATCGCGCACACAATGCGCACACACCGCACCCCACTGTCTATGATGACTGCTTGCACTTGGAATACCGCTTTAAATTTCCCGGTAAGAACGGCCACAGTCGCGAAGACGACCAGCCTTTACAAGCTCATCCTGGGCGCAGACAGGCCGTTCATCGCAACACTGCAGACGGCTCTCAACATACCGATAGACAGACAGACCAGAATGGCAAGAGCAGCAGTAGAGGAAGTACATCTCGCAGGCTCGAGACTCGCTTTAAGCTCGCTGACGGCAACACTTTAGTACGTACTGATCGCGATGGGCAGGAAGTTAGAATTGGGCTTGCATCTAGAAAAGATGCGTTTGTGTTTGAGTACGGTGTGTGTGTACTCTGGGGCTTCACGGAAGTCGAAGAGCGCAAATTTCTGCGCGAGATCTCGCCATATGAGAATGAGAAGCTTGCCTATAACGACATTCAAGGTGAGGAACTACGGTATTTTATCACTTGGGACCACGAGCCTCGTGTGTTTAACGACGTTATTGCTATGACGGAAGACGCAGAGCAGAATGTAAAGTACAAGCTTTCCATGGCGCATGCTATGGCCCAATCAGTCAAAATCTCGCTCTTTGAGGATCTCATTGACACCACTATTGATCTAATGCAGACCTTACCGTCTGAAATTGCCACGACTGGAAAAGTAAGCATGTCGCGGAGCAAGATCATGATGTCGATAGGAGAGTTGTTTATTCTTCGCATTAATATCAACTTGCACGGATCAATCATCGACTCGCCAGAGATTATGTGGTCAGAGCCAGAGCTTGAGCCGGCGTACAAGGTAATCCGCGGTTACCTTGAGATTGGTCAACGCGTGAGCCTGTTGAATCAGCGGTTGGAGGTCATTTCGGACCTTTTACAGATGCTCAAGGAGCAGCTTGTGCACGCGCACGAAGAGTATTTAGAGCTGATTGTAATTGTGCTGATTGCGGTTGAAATTGTGGTTGCGATGATCAATATTGTTGTAGATATGGTAGCCGAGGGAGCGAGGTCGTGATTGTGAATGCGATATTAGCTACGAGAATGGGATATGCAAAGTTGAACTATGGACACTTTTTTGTAATTTATATATACACCAAATGATCGCTTATCTTTCGCAACAAACCAACCAACGTTCTTTTCTCCCGATAACACCCGACGACAGTCTGCATTTTAATTCCGCATGGTCGCAAGTGTTTGTATTTTTCAAGGTTGGCGGAGACGCTGTTCGGAGCCGACGTCGGAGGTTGCAGTGGGCCGGGGGACTGGCCGGCCTGGATGCAGGTGTGCTGCTTTCACAGTTATGCCATAAATAGCTAAATATATATCCATTTGTGCCCCCGCTTCCCCGGATTTTTGAGTGCATGGACAACAAGGGCTCAATGGACCTGCGCAGAGCAGCGAAAGGGTTCAAACACCTGCTTTGCTGATTTTGTGAGCACTTTTAAAAAGAGTAAAAGCACTTCATGGGCCAGACAGAAAAAGAGCCGAGGTGGAAGTAAAGTGCTGCTGATCACCTGCTCGGCGGGACCGACGCGTGCCGCTCGTCCGCATTCAAACTCCACGGCTTTGCTCGTCCTGATACTTCCTATATAAATCAATACACCCCCTTCCCCCTTCTTTGTTATTTTCTTGCATACTGCAATTCTTACAAGCAAAAGAACAACAATGGCTCCACGGGAAAAGAAGAAAACCACTGCCGCGATCAACCTCCTCGCCGGCGGCACGGCAGGTCTCTGCGAAGCGCTTTCCTGTCACCCACTCGACACGATCAAGGTCCGAATGCAGCTTGCAACCAGAGCAGCAGATGGCTCAAGGCGTGTTGGGTTTTTTGCTACTGCCGCCAGCATCGTCAGGAAAGAGGGCTTTTTTGCACTTTACAAAGGTCTGGGAGCTGTCATTACCGGAATAGTGCCAAAAATGGCAATTCGCTTCTCGTCATTCGAGTTCTTCAAAACTTATCTTGCCAGTCGAGAAACTGGAAAGACATCTCCTACGGGTATTTTCCTTGCCGGCTTAGCTGCCGGAACAACAGAAGCTGTTCTCGTTGTTAATCCAACTGATGTCGTTAAAATCAGATTACAGGCTCAGCATCACTCTATGACTGATCCAACAGGAGCTCCTCCAAGGTATCGCAACGCAGCACAGTGCGCGTACATGATTGTCAGGGAAGAAGGACTTCGAGTGCTTTATCGAGGCGTTGTACTCACTGCTCTACGACAAGCTACAAACCAGGCTGTAAACTTCACTGCCTACACTGAATTAAAAGCCTACTGGGCAAAACTGCAACCAGAACTGACGGAGCTGCCTTCTTACCAGCACATGATCCTTGGATTAATTTCTGGTGCTCTTGGCCCTCTATCAAATGCTCCTATTGATACTATTAAAACACGAATGCAACGTGAAAAGGCCAATAAAGGCGAGACCGCATTTGGCCGAGTAGGCAGGATATCCCGAAACTTGATGCAAAAAGAAGGTTTTTTTGCATTCTACAAGGGCATCACACCTCGTGTGATGCGTGTTGCTCCTGGACAGGCAGTTACTTTTGCTGTATACGAGCAGGTATCTACATTCTTGGAGACAATTCCGGCGTTTTCGGGACGAGCTGTTCTTGATGGAGAGGAATAGTATTGTATTTTTTCCCCCATTGTCTGTACTATAAAGCTGCCCTGTACGTTGCAATGAAAGAGATATGGGTTTTAAGTAGGGATCCAAAAAGTTGTTAGGTGCTTTGCTTTCAGTGTTTGAAACTTTTATTTAATACGGATGCTCAATTACCGTTATAAACATTCAAAGCCCAACCCGTTAGTTTTTACATTTCAAGTGGGTTTTTGTTGAAGAATATCCCTGAATTTCCCCATATTGCAAGGCATCTATAAATTTGATATATAAGACTCAAGCAACGAAAAGCTACTCCCATCTCGCTTCCTCTCATCGGGTAAGGGCGCACATTCACGTGACTGGCCCGAACCCTGAAAGTTTAACTGATTCAGCTGAAAAATATTCTCCCAACGCGGCGCGCGCGTAATTTCTTTTGAAAGAAAAAAAAAACCAGAGAGAAATTTGAAGCTGTAAAATTTGATTGCTTTGAAGAATATACGCAAACAGAAAGTGATTAAAATAGTGAAATATGTCTTCAGCTGTTAAACGGAAGCATTCAGAGGCTTCTACGTCTTCTAGTACGTTTAGTAAGAAGCCTTTTGCGACTAAATGGAATAAGCCTAATGGAAATAATAACTCCACTGGTCGAACGAAACCATTTAATAAGCGTGGGAATAATTCGAATGATAGAAAGAGATTTGAGAAGCCTGGTCAAGAAACAAATGATGAAGCGCCGGCTGTGAAGTCTACTTTGAAGAAACATGAGGATATTGCGTTTCCTAGAGGTGGAGGATCGATTTTGACGCCAATGGAGTATAAGGAAGCTACTAACGAAGCTGCGAGAGATCTTTTCGAGGTATGTAGTAAAATATATTTCTAGGAAATGTTTATCAATTTTTTCTCTTTCTCTCTAAAAATTCTTTTTATTAATATTCTGTGTTTTGTGTTTAGTCCTCATTTTCTGAGCAATCGGCGAAGAAAGCAAAAACTGCTCCTGCTCCTTCTGAAAAGAAGAGTAAAGCGAGCAAGATCCGTGAGCGACAGATCAAGAAGCAACAACGAAGCCAGAAGACTGATGTTTCAGAGTCTAAGGGACCTAATGTCAAAATTGAAGGTCTTTCTTTCAAGAAACTAGTTCCAGGAATGGTGGTTCTGGGACAGGTTAGCAGTATTAATGCTTATGATATTTCACTCTCGTTACCGAATACTTTGACTGGGTATATTCCTATTACGAATATATCTGAGCAAATTTCGAAAAAGTTAGATGAGCTTGAGACTAGAGATGAAGATAAAGATGATGAAGAAGATGAAGACGAAGACGATGATAATAAGGAAATTGATGAAAAGAAATTACCCGATCTTAAAAAACTTTTTAAAATCGGGCAATGGCTTCGTGCTGTCGTTGTCGAGCGCGAATCAAGTGCGACCGAAAAATCAAAGTCAAAAAAACACATCTCATTAACAGTTAAACCTGAAGTTGTAAACTCGGTGATTGAGAAAGGTGATTTGGCAATCAAGGGATTATCTGTTCAAGCTTCTGTTCAGAGCATCGAAGATCATGGTGCTATTCTTGATATTGGATTTCCTGACCTTTCAGGATTCATTTCTAGCAAGGAATTAGGACATGCTGGTTACAAGTGTATGTGTATTTCTTATAACTTTTAAATCATGAGTTGAATGGGCATACTGATTTTTATTTTTTTTTATTTTTTTTAGTGGAAGAACTTATTGAAGGTCAAACTCTACTCCTCACTGTTCTCAATAAGGCCGCTAACGGTCGCACTGTTACTCTTACCGCTACTCCTGTGAATAAGAATCTACCAGCGGTCAGCATAGTTCAAAACGTTGATTCGTTCCTTCCTGGAACTTTAGTTGAATTTACTCCTTTGCATGTGTTGAGCGGCGGTTTGGCTGGTCAAGTTAGCGGACTTATCGATGCAACTTTAGATCTTTTCCACTCCGGTGGATATGACACTAAGAGTTTAACTGACAAGTACAAAGAAAATCAAAAGATAAAGGCTCGTGTTATTGCTTACTTGCCATCTGCCGACGAGAAGAAGCTTCGTCTTTCGATTTTACCTCATGTACTTTCGCTCTCGACTACTGGTATTTCTACGGAGGAGAATACGACTGCAGCTTCGCCATTTGAGGCATTACCTATCGGTCATATTCTACCTGCTGCCAAAATTCAATTTGTTGAACCAGGTATTGGTGTTTTCATTGAGACTGGTGTTGATAACGTTCTCGCATTTGCACATATTTCAAGACTCTCTGACTCACATATTGATGAAATTTCTCCACTCTTTGGTGATTACAAAACCACAACTCTTCATCAGGCTAGAATTACTGGATACTCTCCCGCTGATGGAATCTTCCTTGCTTCTTTACAACCAAGTGTGATCAATCAGCGATATCTTCGTTTCGAAGATGTGAAAATTGGCGATGTTATTGATAATGCTGAAGTGGTTAAGATCATTGACTCTGGCGGATTACTTGTGCAAGTTTCTGATGGTATAGTAGGCCATGTTAATGAACTTAACCTTTCTGACGTCAAACTCTCGCAACCTGAGCGCCGATTTAGACCAGGGATGAAGGTGAAGTGCCGTATTATGTCTGTATCTCCTGAATCTCATCGTATTAGACTTACACTTAAGAAGTCGATTGTGAATGCAGATACTGAGATCCCTCTTACATACGAGGGAATCAAGCGGGGTCAGAAATTTGTTGGTACGATTATCAATCTTGTGTCAAAGGGAGCTATCGTTGAGTTTTTTGGGACTGTTTCTGCATTTTTACCATTAAGTGAGATGAGCAATGCAAAAATCTCCGACCCTAAGGAGAAGTTCTCACTTGGGCAAACTGTTAATGTTAGAGTTGTTTCTGTTAATGCTGAACATAGAAAATTAAGAGTCAGTTGTAAAGAGCCTAAGAAGACCCCTGAAGAGCGCAAGGCCGAGCTTGAGAAGAAACGCAAGGCAAAGGAAGATAAAAAGGTAAAGAAATCTAGCAAAGAGGATGTGACTATGAACGATGTCGAGCCTACAGCTGCAGACAAGAACGACGCCGAGGAGGGGATCCAAGAAGAGGAAGCTCGCGAGCAGGATTCTGATGAAGAGCTTGTACTTGGTCGCGACGACTCTGACGATGACAACGAGGAAGAAGAAGAAGAGGAAGAAGAGGAAGAAGAAGAAAAAGAAATAGAGCCTCTTAAAGTCAGTGGATTCGACTGGAATGCTAGCAGTTTAGATGCAGATTTAGCAGGTGATGACGAGGACGGTTCTGATTCCGATTCAAGCGAAGATTCAGATGCCGATATTCCAGATAAGAAATCCAGACGTCAACGGAAACGCAAGAATACAATCCAAGTTGATATTACTGGCGATCTCGCTACTAAAGATCCTGAATCCGTTGCTGACTTCGAACGTATGCTTATTGGAAGTCCAAATTCTTCTGCACTTTGGATTAGATATATGGCATTTCAAATACAACTTGGAGAAATTGAAAAAGCTCGTGAGATTGCTAAACGTGCACTTAAAACAATCAATTTCCGTGATGAGAAGGAGAAATTAAACATTTGGGTAGCATTATTAAATTTGGAGAATAGTTTCGGCACGGTAGAAACTTTAGAAGCTACTTTTAAAGAATCTTGCATTTATATGGATGCTGATGTTATGAAAGCAAAGATGAAAGTTATTCAAAAGCAGAGAAATGGTAATTAGAGAAAAGATAAGCAAGTTGAACTACAGAGGAGAGGAGGATATATAACTGGGTTTTCTTATGTCTTGTATATGTAAAGTGGAATTTGTCTTGTGTCATCAACAGAAAAAAGAAAGCGTTTATATATTTGAATTACATTTACATATAATAGAAAACCTATTAAAGACGTTTATAATAAAAATAAAAATAAAAACTAATCTGAAGCTGTGCTTAAGAAGTTTGTCCTTTGTCTATGGAAATTCACAAAAATAATACAAAATGAGCCGATTACATAAACCTCCCGAGGTCGTGGCGTTCTCAGCACGTCCTCATTTCTAGAATAATGTATTAAACTAATTGACTATAACAACAAGCATTTTGCCAGTAACTTTTGTATCTGTGAATATCACTGAAATTAGTATTGATTAGAAGAAGGTGATTGTTGATATTCAGTGCAATCTCACTATAGCATAACAAACGTTTTCAAGCTTTTTTCCAACCAGCTCTGGGTTTATTTATTTGATTCATACACTTTATATAACAATTTCATTCTGCAATGTCAAGTTCAAGTAATAAATCGGATTCAGATTCAATGCCTCCTCCGCCTATACCACAAACCAAGAAATCTGACGATTTCAAGGAATCAGAAGACCGCAAAGTCGCGGTATATACACCATCAGATAAGGTACCTGAACAATTACAAGGTACTCTTCGTATTCTACCCTTGCCTCTTTATTGGTTCTTTACATCATTCTGACGTCTGTGATGTTGGTGATAGATTACGATGAATCGGTATATGAAATGTCCGCGGGTAGAGCGAAAGCATATCAGAGTTTATTAACGAATAAATCTCGAAAACTTACAGACGGTGGACCTATGTTAACCAAAGAACTACGCAAGAAACAAGATACGGAGAAAATAAAGAAAATCGAAAAGGTACTTATTGTCAGTTATTTATTACTCTGACATCAGTCTTTTGTGGTAAATAACGTTAATTGTCAAATGTATTCTAATTATGATATAGGTTGAAATTCGGATTAAATTTCCTGATCAAACGCAACTCATGAGTACATTTAAAGCAGAAGAAACAATAGGTGATGTAATGACATTTGTACGATTCTCACTTATCGATCCTATGATTCCATTTTATTTCTTTATCACTCCACCCCGACGTATCCTTTCAGATCCTTCAAAGACTTTAATCAATGATTTAAAGCTCGCTTCTCGGGAAATACTATATTTCGCCTGGGATACGGATAAAATTACTCAACAGTTTGGTGAAGGATATAACGTTCCACTTCAACCTTTACGAGAAGAAGTTCTCAAAGCTGCGCAAGATATTTCTACGATGAAAACATTCGATATGGAGCAGCAACTTGCAAAGGAACAAGAAGAAGAAGACGCGAAAAAAAAGGGAAAAGGAATAGGAAAAACTCCTACTGGTACTGGAAGTGCGGGTAGAACATTAGGCGGTGGTAATGGGTCAAAATTGACAAAAGCACCTGCTTGGATGAAACTTGGAAAGAGATAAGAAGATTGGTGCTTTCACGGTTGCAGCTACATTTAATCCCCATGCTATAGGGAGATGAATAATTCAGTTGCAGCTGCTATTTACCTTTACTTGTTCATTTGAGATGCAGTATTTTACAAACAGCAGGATAGGTTCAGATTTTATAGACAGTAATGAATATAATATATTAATACTAAATACGTCACATTTTCGAAATCGAATCGAGAAATTAGCAAAAAAAAAAAACACAAAAAGAAATAAAATAAGCGTTATATAATCCCAGCAAAAAGGTATACTAGTATTAATGAAGAAAATCTTCCCAACCGGCGTCATCTACAACGTGGTAAGGCTTTTTGAAACGAGAACCTGCTATTGAAACCCAAAGAGGAGAATTCATATTATTTTCTTGAGGAAAAGGAGAACTTTTGTGCTCCTTTGTAAATCGCAGTTTTTGTTCTTGTTTCTCATGAGCTTCAGTACTATCAGATTGTAAACCTGCGCTCACATAATTTTTCCATTCATCTAAAACTTCACTTGACACATTATCATCGTTTATCTCTGAATTATGGATAACAGCAGGTACCTCCAAACTTGCAGTTTGATAATTTTCTGTCCATTCGCTATTTTCTTCATCATTGCCAGTTTTCGAAATAGACTCAATTTCGACTGATTCAGATTGAAAATTTCCAGAACTTGAGTTATTTGGAGTTACAAACATGTTTCTAGTACTTCTACCACTACCTAGACTATTTCTTAAATGCGTGAATTCATTTGAGTGTAGGCCACCTTCTTCTTCTTCTTCTTCTTCTTCTTCTTCTTCTTCGTCAGCTTCTACACTTTGTAGAAATGAAAATACATTGCTCTGCTCATTTTGATCCTGATCTAATACTTGTTGTTGAGAATTTTTTCTCTTGACAGTTGGTGAAGAATCTAGATTATAATATGGCGAAGAGGATTTAAATGGTGACGATAATATGTGATTTTGGTGAGGTTTGAATGACATTCTGAAAGAATGAGGTTTTCCTTTACCACGTTCTTTACCACGTTCGCTAACTGATTTTTGAGAGTTTTGTAAACACGCAGTCTCATTTTGTAGCTGTGATGTATTGAGAGCCCTATAAAAAATAAGTGTATAGTTAGTCCATGATTTTAAAGTACATTAGAATAGTTATTAGATACTCTCGCGATTTGCGTTTCTAGACAGATAAACACGAGTTAGTGCTATCTCTACCCCGTCAGTCATAATCATCAACAACTACTATACCGGATCAGCTAATAAAATAAAACCCCAATCATCTTGATCTAGCAATATCTTTTTTCGATCAATGACTGATAAAGAGTTTTCGTTACTAATATCTGCATTTGACAAATCGCTCTGCTTATCCACAGAAACTTCCACGTCATCCACGACCTCAGAACTAGCTTGTTTGAGTTTATCTAAAAGCTGCTTTCTAATCTCGTCTTCCTCAAATTCATCGATACGTTTCCGTTTTCCAGCTACGCGTTCTTCTCGAAGTTGAAGTGGACTCACTTTATCACTCCCGACGCTTTTTTGATTAATATTATACTCAATCCTCGCCCCTGTCGTTGTCGGCAAAGAAGAAGAGCCAGCCCTGAGGTCTTCTTCTCTACCTTTTCTTCTTCTTTCCATCCTAGCCGCTTTTCTAAAGTTATTGATCTGTAGACGTTTCTGTCTAGCCCGCTCAGAAGCTCCTGGTGGACGCTTTCCAAGCCCTATTTCTGCGTGGAAATTATCCCCAATCGAAGCTTGACCACCGCGAGATCTAGAAGATCTAATTCCCAAAAGACCGGCATTTGCGTTTGTGAGAAATAAATTTCCTCCAGTCCAATTCATTGTTACAGTACCTTTGTTCGAGGTCTTGCTAGAGGGCGACCGTTCCTTTAGTTGAAAAGTCATTGGGTTAGGGTGAACGTATATTTACAGGTTCCTTAAAAGGTACATATATATAGTAAGTACCTGGGAAGTCCAAGTCCTGTTTATGTTTTTGAACATACTCTCAAGGCATATTCAACTATTCGCTTCAATATAAGAGAAGCAGGTAAGGTAATCTTTTTAACGCATCATTATGATACTTAAAACGACTTCAATCCCAACGAAATCTTGGTATATATCAAGAAGGTATTATTTTAGAACAAGACTAAATCAACATTATAAAAATCATCGCACCAGTAAAAGTACAAAATTAAAAATACCGCCAAAAAGAGGAAAAAAGTAACAGTCTTGTTAATTAACACAAGATGCTTATAAAAATGAATCTCTCTGGTTTTTTAATAAGAAAAGAAAAAATAAACTCGTACATTTTGAAAACCAAATCTTTTTGGGGTTTGATATTCAACATCCTTCCTTTCACTGTACTCTTAAATTCCCCACATGTTTGTATTCATCTATATCCCCAACCATTTACTTTGTTTTATATAAAAGGAATATCTTTCTGGTTAAAAAGATTCTGATTAAAAGACAAAAGGAATAAACAAGTACGGGCATTGTCGTTCGTACTCTTTCCAGTCATCCCCATACTTTGCTTTACATCGTTGGATATCTCTAAAAGCACGATGACTCAAAACGCAAAAGAAAAAGACAGGGTAGAAATAAGGTAACGGACTAGCAAAGCCAGTGATGAGTCCCCAGGATAAACTCTGGCAGAAATCGACGGTGTAGTGGATCTTTCGCGCATACTTGTACCAGCCGGAAGTGAGTAAAGTACCGCCGTTTTTGCACTTTATGTAAGTAGGATTCTTGATTGTTTGCCAAGGAAGCTGAGGGAAAGATTTGCGTTGCACAAGAGTACCATACATTTGCTGGCGGAAACGGTTCTTTTGCGAGTTGGTGGTGTCGAAAATGTAGTAAGATCCAAGAAGAAGAGCAAAGATAGCAATATTGTATGCGGTGCTCCATTGATACTCGGTAGGAGCGTGGTTGGCAAGATACAGAGTGCAATGACAGTAAGTGAAGGGAACACCAGCCATGTTCCAAAACAGAAGCATAAAGCCAAACTTTTCGTAAAACATATCCCAGGTAGTAACAATTAACTCTTCACCCTTGCAACAAGCATTGGCGTAGAGCCAGTGCGCAAGGACGACGAACCAAGCCTGAGGAGAAACGTAGCCGTAGGTCTCGTATTGGCGAACAGCATTGGACACCGAGATGAAGAAGAGGATAAACCACGGAAGACGGACCTCGTAAAACATCTTGAGATCAAGTATTCCAAGACGCGGATTGAGAACAGCGCCCATAAAGACGTCGTAGATAAAGTAACCAGACATACGGTGCTGGTTGCCGGTTGCGATAGCCCAGAAGTAGAGCGCAAAGGGGAGGACGAGTCCCGAGATAATGCAGACCGACATGATGTTTCCGAACCTGTCAATGACGGTGGTGATGGGGAAGATTCCGGTGATGTGCAGGACAGTTGCGACGGCAATGGTAAAGTAGAACGACCAGACGGCATTGCAAAAGTAGGGAAGACGCTTTCCCTTGAGCGAAGGCAGAGGCAGACCCTGCGTACTTACGCCGGGCAAGGTGACGTAGAGCACTGCCTCGAAGAACAGGAATCCCCAAACAGTAGCCCAGGCACGCGCGTCGGGCAACGCTGATTCGAGCACATGCGAGTACATGCGCAGAGCAAAATCCTTGACGGTCTCGTCACTGGCGATAGTCGCAGGCACGCCGTCGTAGAAGGTGGCAGATATCCACAGATAATACATGAGCAGCGGAAAGCCGGCCATCATGCACGACACTCCAATTGGACCGCCGAAATCAAACTCGACATGACTGTCTTCGAGCTCTGCTTGCGACTTGTCCTGTTTTCCGTTGATAGCGGGCATTTCGTGCTCGAGCGACGTAGACGTGTCTTTTGCTGTTGCGCGGTGCCTTTTACGCTGGACGGTCTCGACAAAATCAGGATTGACTGGTTTTTTGGGTGTTTTCCCGGTTGCTGAGCGGGTGGTGACCATTGTATTTATATTCCACAAACCGAGCCCCGGCGCATGCGCGTTTTGTTTTGTTTTTGTTTTCTTTTTTGGTTGGAAAAAGATAGGCCAGAACCCGGCGCGAGCGCGCGAGAAAAGGTCAACAACAAAAAAAACAAACACGGAAAAGGTGTGTCTCGTTTGTTTTCCCGCGCTGCCGTCAAACCCGAACCACAACTCTCCGGGCGGCACGGTGCGACCTTGTGCTTTCTCGGCTGCCCAACTGAGTATCTTCATAGCACTGCTCTCTCCTCGTCCAGCGCAACCTGCACCTCCTCCCACTCTGTTTTTCAGGTCGCCGAGTCCCTCAGTTCAACAATTCGCACTCATCTAATTTACACAAAAGAAAAAGAGAAAAAAAAAAAAACTAATTACATCAGTGCCGTAGTTATCAAGTCCATCAACAAATCCAGCACAATTCCCCGCGCAATATTACGGTCTTGCAGCACGTCAAACACATACTCAAGAGCCTGCGCTGATGCAGCTGCTCCCATTACACTTTTAATCGCATCAGGTACTGCTCTCGTAATAAACATTTTCTTCGCCTCTTGCCGCAGCGCTTCGGAATTTATCTCCGCTTTCTCCTTGTCTCTTTTAGCTTGCTCCTCATCCGAGGGCCAGACTGCGCTAATCAAGTCATTAAGTTTCCGTGCTAATTCATCTTCTGAAGAGTATTTGTCAATTATATCCTTTTGGATCGCAAGTCGAATACCTTCAACTGACGAAGACCCATTTCGCAGTAGCAAACCACGTAACATTGTCAACAAAGACCGACGCACATTCCACGCTTTAGAAAGTAAATAAAGCTCGGAAATAGCAAGAAAAATTGTATCAATAAGCGAGTTCGTCTCACCGTGCGACAACTCCTGATGCGAGGCTAAAACAGCTGACCGTCTGGCCTCGCTCAATCCGCTACTAATCGCGGTACGAGGTCGCGGTTCTGGGTCTGGTAATGCCGATAAAGTCACATTAGAATCAGCAGGCGACGTTTGCGGGAAAGCTTCAGAAATGTCGGCTTCGGAAGATTGAGATGCGTATGACTCGGATCTTCGTAAAGCGCTACTACTGGGTTCATCCAAAGTCGATACTGGCATTGAGTTCGTGCTCATGACCGATCGCCTCCGACCCAGGTCGCTGCTGTATGGCTCGAGTTCAGAGGAAGCATTATATTCACCAGTCGTCACAACACTGTCTGCCACGCTCGACACACTAGCTGAACTCTTATTTGCCTCCTGAGTATATCCTGTAAGAGAAGGTGCACTATCTGCTATCAATTGTGGAGTTGCAGGGGCACCAATGTTATGTACTCCATTTGTTAATTGTCGCATACTAGCTGCAATACCAGAAACACCGGGACCAGATAAAAAGGACTGTCTACCCCGGGAGGTCGAAGCAACTGCACTATCTCTCGTACGACCGATTGTATCAGCAGATGATCGCTTTGCTGCTGCCAAAACGCTCAAAATTGCCTTTCGTGATTCTTTAGCAGATGTAGCATTCGATGCCTTTGATATCGCATCAAGGACACCTTCACCCGCATGTTTAAATAATTGATTTTTTTGCCATCGCTTTTCTCCTGCTGTAGATGCCGTCTCTTTCTTATCCACAAACTTCTTCATTGCTTCGCAATCTGCTAATTCACGAGTATTAACAACTAGTTGAAGATATGATTGTAAAGTCTGACAGTATTCCTCTCGAGTGACACCATTCCAGGGAGGAAACACTTCAGGAAACATTTTAAGCCCCGCAAGTACAGCGAGTTTTATTAATACAGCATGAAGTTTTTCAAAGTCATTGATATTTCGCATAGCCATCCAACCTGGAGAAGTACTGCTTGCAGGCTCGATTACAAGTGTATAGAAACCAACTGGTTTTGAAGTAAGAGTTTTTGTAGTTTGATTATTATCGGCGGAAGAATCAATCACCATGATATTTGATTGAAACAACGTAAGCGGAGGCGAATCAGCTGTGGTTTTACGACTGAAAGACGTCGTTGAAGGCGCGCTAATTGAATTGGCAGATGAACCACTATGTGTACGCGCAAGGCTTGGCATACTGCCAGAGTATTCTGAAGAAGATCCAAACATCTCTTCGAAAGTAGTCGGAGGTGGAACAGTCATTGAATGTGGTGCCATTGCAATGTCTGCATCCGGCTCGCGTAAGTCAACACCGTTACCAACTGGTTTCCTAGGAGCTCTTCTAGGAGAAGAGATTATCGATTTTGCTTCATCTGACCCTTGCTCAGTCTCTTCAACATTCATAGCCGATCCCACTGGACGACGAGGAACACGTCGGACTACAGATCCACCAAGTGACGAAGTCCGATCCAGCGTACCCGAAGCGGGCATTCCTCCTTCGAAATCTTGCTGATAATCAAATTGTGGATCAAGAGGTTGAGAAGGAGGAAGAAACCCAGCCTTTTCCAGATCTGCAGTATAATTAGGATTTTTTGAAGCTTCAGTCATTTCACTCGCAAGTGCTTTGATATTCTCTTCTTTTTGAAGAAAATGAATGATCCATTTATTCATTGCATCCGGATTAGAAAACGCATCAACAGTAGCTTCAAGCACCTGCTTTGCAACAATTTCACGAAGTAATAAAGCAACTGGTGAACGCTTGATATCAAGAGCAGGTAAGAATGTTTGGACAAGGTTATTTGCAGCATTCCGCAATTTCTGATTTTGAATTTCAGGATCTACCATTTGTGCAAGTGCGGATTCAGGATTAGCGACGATATAGTCATGAATGCCGCTAGAGGAGGATGTATATGTTGCATTGACTGTTCGCAATTCACGCAGGAAGACGACGAATGTATTGCAAGTTGAAAAGACAAGAACGAGAAAGAGATCCGCAGGTCGTTTAAGAGCTTGCTGACCAGAGAATGCGTGAGCGGTGTCGATTAATGTCTGTCGAGTGGCGCTACAAAAAAGACGGTTAATGTCACAAGCCGAACGGGAATAGTCTAAGCTTAGGGATCAAGGCATACGTGATAAATGTAGTATCGTCCGGCGAAACGTTCACAAACCAATTTTTGACATAGTCTCGCAGTATAATGTCTACAGCACGGTTGATTGCGGCATCAACTGGCTCAGAGGGGGTATATGAGCTGTGGATGAGAGGTTTGAATTCGGCCTGGAATGAGAGATGCTAGTTAGAACACCCCGATTCATTTGTAACAACTAAAACCAATGGCATACCTCATCAAAAATAGCAGAACGAGTGACGCCGTCCTTGTTCCAAGGCAAAGGTTCAAGATCGAGATCGCGCCAGGGATTTAATGACCGGAAAGCAATGACGATGCCGATTGCGATGCCCGCGAGCAGGAAGAACAGCGGCACTCCAAAGAACACCGCAAGCAGCGGAACTGCCACGGCACCGTACACAATAAGCTGATTTGTAGTAGCATCTGCGAAGAAATCGCCAGCGAGCTTGTAGTAAGTCTGGAGCGAAGGCTGCGAGTCCGCGGTAGTCGTGTCGTCGGCCTCGTTTGTAGGCGTCGCAGCCGCTGAGTCCGTCGAAACCGGCGCCATTGCGCGGACAAAAGAACAAACAAGCGGAGCAAAAGACGGAACTGTCTTTATCAACTGTGCTCTCTTCTTATATTATACTAGAAAACAAGAAGACAAAGGCGAGATGAAGAAAGAGAACAAGTTGGCGGGTTGAAGGCGTCGTTGAGCGCTGCTTGCGTGGAAACTCAATCAACTTTACGACTACGCGTCCTGCCCCTGGCCTCGCAGACCTGATAAACCATCATCAACCCTCCCCCCCTCCTCCTCCCCCCAACTACTTCGTGGCATTCAACTATCATACCAGTTGCTACATAGTTACAGCCATGCAAGTGTATTTTATCACATTATCAAACCAACCCCCTCCTAAATTATAATAAACAAGAAATGCTCCCATCATACTATAAGCAATATATATACTCACAAGCTGGCCTGGCATGCATATTCAAAACTCACCCAACGCAAATGGAAAAATAGCAGCAACATATGAACAAGAAACAAACAGCAATTCGTCACATCCTACACCTTTTCGTAAAACAGCAAATACGCCGTCCGCTCATCAAAGTTGTCAGTACTACCTGCCATCCGCCTCCGCATAGTCTGCTCATCTTCATACTCCGTCTCGACCGCTTCTGGTTTAACCGTCTTGATATTTACATCGTCAAAGTTGATCCACATATCCCGCGGCTTGTAATGCGCGTCTACTGTGTAGTGTCCTCCTTCTGTTGATTTACCGTGGTGATAAACCACTCCAAAGAGTTTATATCTCGCTTCTTCATCACGATGTTGAGGTGTAATGCATTCGGAAGGAATCTGCAGTTCACCTTTATACCCGATTGTTTTGTTTATCTTTTGCACGTATGTATATCCTGATCCTTCTTCGACAATGAAATGGAACCTCTTCAAATGCAAAATTAGAACTTTTGGAAGTTTTTCGAAAAATGTCTGTTTACTGGCTTCAACAATATCACCCTGTTTACTTTTATATTGGCTGATGATTTCTGTTTGTGAGATGTTTGCAAGCGCATCCTCAATTGTGTGAATCTCTGGATCCGAAATGTCGAGTTGAACCCTTTGATATGGGTCGAGTGTTACTGATGGCTTTTGATGTGGGGAGTTAATAACTGATCTGAATTGACCACCAAAGATCTTTGTAATTGGTGAATTTGATACCGATGTCTGTCAAACGTTAGTCGTTGCATTTAGTTTTAAAATAAACATAAGATTACTCACTGTTCTTGTGACGGCAATCTTTTGCTTCTTTCCTACTTCCAGCCATCCATCATCTACAGAGGTCTCGCCAAACTGAAGTTCTGCAATCGCGCTTTCAATGAAATTGGTAGGTTGAATCCCGCTAGCAATTTGATTCCGCTGTAGTATCTTTGCAACAGTCATAAACTCTTCATGCAATCCGTCGAGTAAAAATCCCAAAAACTCCTCGGCATCCTCTTGATGTCCACGTCGCATATTTGCAAACAACGTATTCGCTCGTAACGCGTCGTACACAAATTCTGGAATAAACGGCTCTCCAAACTGCTGCTGTGCCGGCGGAGTAGGAGTGCTTGCTGTTGAACCGTTCTCAGTCACGAGGGAAGCAGCAAGGGCAGTTGCAAGTGCGCTGTCTCTATTAAAACCGCCAGCGGTCTTTGCGTCGAATTCCCTTATAAAAAGAATGAGTGAGTCTAGGATTTGCGTCTCAGTGTTGAATCTGTGGGGAAGCTTTTTGCCCATGGTATCAATAAATGTGTAGAATGGAACACAGTATAATAGGACTTGGAGGATCGAGTTCATAAAGCACATGTTTCCAGTGTTGACGAGACCTCGGGGAAGAAGAAGAGCAGGCTTTGCATCGAAGGAGTCGGCGGTAGATAGTACGGGAAGTTCAAGCTCTGTCGCATCTGAAGTCTGTGCGCTATTACTGCCGGAGACAGAAGAGGCGGATGAAGGAGATGTGGGTTCGGTGGAGATCGATGATGATGCAGCAGCAGCGGAATTGTTGAAGGGCGATGCTTGTGAGGGTTTTGAGATAGGCTTGACAATTTCCGCCCATGATCGCGATGAAGCAGTGCGTGAATGCGGACCGCTTTGGGCAAGTGGCGAGACTGAGTCTTTTGATTCCAAAGATTTTTGATCGCTCGGCTCTTTATGAGGAGGAGGAGGGGTGGAAGGAGGCTGCAGGCTGCGCTTCACAGGCAGTGGGACAGCGACAGGTATTTCTGTGGCCGGGCGGCCTGTTGACCCAAAGGAAAGACCGTCGTGCTTTTCGCGTGTGCCTGGTGCTTTTAGCACCGTAGAAGAGAAAGAAAAAGAAGAAGAGGAGGAGGAGGAGGAGGGTAGTCTAAGAGAAGCACGGAGATGTGAGGAGAGAAGAGTCGGGTCGAGGTCGAACTGGTCGGCGTGGGCAAAGACTTGGTCAATGGAGTGGGTCTTTGCGAGCTGCCTTATCCGAGCACGGAGAAGAGTGGGATTGTTTTTGCCGTATCTGGAGGGGAATTGCGAGGTGGGGTCGGAAAACCACGGAGTCTGTAAAGGGAGGAGTCAGCGGGGGTCCACGAGATGAGATGGGGCGACACTCACAGTTTTTGTCGGCGGCAGGACGAGTGCCGGAGCCGGTGGCGACGAGACAGTAGAGTGCTCGTCGCATGCTTCTTCTTCTTCTTCTTCTTCTTCTTCTTGCGATTCTTGTAGTTGTACTTCTCGTTCTGGTTCAGTCTGGTTTGCCTCGCGCACATAGGGAGCAGCAAGCGGGGCCGGGGCCGGGGGGAATGCCGCGGGCTGCGGCGACAGCGAGGGCAGAAACGGCAGCTGCTGGATCTGCTGCGGATAGTAATAGTGAGGCTCCTGAATGGGCCAGGCTCCAGCATAGGCCGGTGGTCGCATCTGGTGGTGGTGAAGCGGGTGGTGGTGGAGTTGGAGATTATGGATGTCGTTCACGGGCACGACGTAGTGCGGATCCGGCACAAAAGGCTGCGCGCCCGGATGGAACTGTTGCATTTGATAAGCCGGTATTCGCTGCTGCTGCTGCTGCTGCTGCTGCCCGCAAAAACCCGGCTGCGAAAAGCTCGACATCGTCGCGGAGAAGCAGGCTGGACAGACGAAATGGAGAGAAGAAGACTGGGAACCTGAGAACGAGCGCCTTTAATTTTTTCACCGCCGCACGCGATCTTTTGCACACAAAGTAAAAGTTTTTGGTGCATTCAATACACAATGTACAGTGCACAATTACAATTACAATTACAATTACAATTACAGTTACAATTACAATTACAATTACAATTACAATTACAAATATAATACACAATATGCACTATGCCCGACCCACTCGCTGCAAAACGCATTCTTGTTCGCTCGCTTCTTCGACAGATCGCTGATTTTGACGACTCCACCAATAACAACAACAATATCGCGACCCTCCATTATCTCCTCCCCAAATCATTCATATCAGCACTGATCCTGCTAGAGTCTGGCTCTGTCGAGCGAGTGCACTACAACGACAAAACACTGTATTGCGTCGGCGAAGAACGCGTGCTGTTGCCCGCCTGGACTTGCTCTTGCTCTTCTTTCTTCCATTCCGCCTGCACTATCGCCCCAGTTGCAGAACCATGGCAAAGTCTCCTCGACAGGCAAACCATAGACAGCGACAATCTCTTCCTCGAGTTCGGCGAATGTCCACACGTTGTTGCTGTCTGCTTATCCCTGCATGCGGGCCCTACTCTTCGCAAGCACGTGCACACCACCACAGTTGATCTCCCTGGATGGCTCTCCAAACACAGCCTATCTATGTAATACTACTCTATCACTATCAATTGCACTATAAAACATGTTGTACATCTACTCGTAGCATGTAACTATCCTAATCCGACTCATCCTCACCCTCGCCGTCATCATCATCATCATCATCGTCATCGTCATCATCATCATCGTCTCCTCCAGATGCACTTCCATCATCATCATCAAAGTCGCTCTCTACTTCTGATTCATCCGATGGATCCAAATCGGATGCCTCAAACTCAGACTCAGCCTCGGATTCATCACTCGCCTCTCCATCCGAACCGTTATCCAGGAACGACCATCCTCCTTCCTCGAAAAACGAATGTGGATCTGACGTCACTGTCTTCATAATAGTAGCCCAATTAAGATTCAACGGACCTTCAGAGTATGCAATTTCAACCTCGTTCAACCAATCCTTCACACTATCCAAACTGTCCATAGGAATAGAGTTGATATGCGTAACTGGCCTGCTGAAATCCTTAAACACAAACACGAGATCAAAGTTTTTTAGTCCAAACTGGACTCTCTCCAGATGTGCAATCTCAATCTCGTTGAGTGTAATTACAAGGAATGGCGGATCAATAAGCTGAACCAGGCAATCCGTCGTAGGCTGACAGAGGACATTTGCACGAAACGGCACACCATAGAATCCGAGCTCGCGGAATGGAATATCGACGTCGAACGCACCATTAGAAGCCTCAGAAATACGTTCACTAAACGCGCGGAATTCCTTGTTGAGCGCATGACGACGTCTACGTTCCTCCTGTTCAGCCTCGAGCTCGTCCTCATCGCCATATCTGTACTTGCGCTTGCGGTTTCCAGTCTCATCGAATTGAATGTCGGATGCTTCTCGGTAAAACTGTACATCTTTGGTCTTGCGCTTGCCAACCATGATGGGTTGCTTGAGATGTACGTGAATAATAACAACAAGTTCGTGATCGCATGGCTGGAAGAACAGATGCTTGATGTTGTTGAACAGCAGATCGAATTTCTGATCCATGCGCACAGGAGATTGATAGCGCAAACCATTCTGATGAATCTCGATTCCACCGGCCACACGCTTACCTTCCATAGCAGGACGAACAAAGAGATTGTCAAGCCTCAAAGGTCGTCGGTTTTTAACTTCAATCAAATTTGACTGTGTGACCACGTCCTCGAGTTCCTTACGCTCGCTTTCCTTCTTCATGGCATTTTTCTTCATTTCCTGAATACTGCGGAAGATATCGGTCATTCGTTCGGTATCGCGCGATCGATAAGTCAAACTGTGCACAAAGTTCGCGTTCGCATCTTCATATGGCAGTTCATCCTTCTTTCCAATCGCTTGACCAGGCGTCATCAAATTCAACCGAATATATACATATTCGCCTTCATCGTTCTTACTCGCGTTTTTGAGCGTGTTGATGTGTAATGGAACCGGTCGTCCACAGATCGGCACCACAATAACCTGACTCTTGAAGTCGACTGCAATTTTGAGATCTTTAACGCCGGCAGGGAATTGCGATTCGCGTTTATAAGCTTCATATCTTCTAAACACGGCTAGTTTCTCGTCATCTTCAGTCTTGCTTTCGCCGGCAAAGCGCGCTTGACCTTCTTCCAGTAGCTTGAAATGGAGTTTTTTCTGGTGCTCACGACGCTTGAGCTCAGCTGCTTCATTGACCTGCGCACATTCTGTCAATACGCGACGCGCATAAATCCATCAAAGACGATAGAGCATAGTACATACCACTTTTGTTTCTTGCCTCAGTTTCTTGCGTTCGGACATGGTGGCGCGACGATGTATGCGGGAGGTGAAAGAGACGTGTAGAGTATCAAATATATTTACGCGTAGACTAGCATATGCGTATAAGCAATATGTGTATATGGTTTAATCAAGTAGTAGTTGCGCGTTTATGCTTACAACTTGACTCTCGCAGAAGACGGCCACTGCGGATACTCAGAATAATCAATTTTTTTAATGCAATTATAATACTGTCAATCCGCGCTACTTGCTTCCTCAGTCTTTTTCTCAGCTGCGATTAAGGCGCGTCGCGGCAGCAGCACAGTAGCAGCACAGTAGCAGCATAACTGTCGCGTGCATTGTGCATTCAAGCAGTGGCCGCCCCCTTTGCCCTCGCCTCACTGTCGCCAGCTCCTCCTCCTCCTCACCACCCTCAAAACCTCTTTGCTACTGCCACCCTCTCCTCTTACTACACATTTCGTAGCTACAATGGCACAGGACGAATACGATTATCTTTTCAAGGGTGTGTTATTGATAGTGCTTTATTGTGCTGTGCACTGTGTGCAGTGGGGATGCGTACTGACTGAATTGCAGTTGTCCTCATCGGAGACTCCGGCGTCGGCAAGTCCAATCTACTCTCGCGTTTCACCCGCGACGAGTTCAATCTTGAGTCCAAAAGCACCATTGGCGTCGAGTTTGCGACTCGTTCCATTTCTGTTGACGGCAAGACCATCAAGGCCCAGATCTGGGACACCGCTGGCCAGGAACGCTATCGCGCAATCACAAACGCGTACTACCGCGGCGCGGTCGGCGCGCTCCTCGTCTACGACATTTCCAAGAACAACACCTACGAGAACTCCTCCCGGTGGCTCAAGGAGCTCCGCGACCACGCTGACAGCAACATCGTCATCATGCTGGTTGGTAACAAGAGCGATCTGCGGCAGTTACGTGCGGTTCCTACCGAGGAGGCAAAGAACTTTGCTGGTATGCTGCCATCTTTGTCTTTTGTCACTTTACGCTCGTGTTAACATACCTTTCTAGCGGAAAACAATCTTTCCTTCATCGAGACTTCCGCTCTCGATGCCTCCAACGTCGAAAACGCCTTCCAAAACATCCTCACTGAGATCTACCGCATCGTCTCCGCTAAGCAACTAGACCAGGCTGAAGACCCTGCCCCACGACCAGGCGCCGGATCCAAAATCGACTTTTCCCATCCTCCCGACGAGAGCAAGAAGGACTCCTCCAAGTGCTGTTAGACAAATCTTTAATGATGAGATAGTTGTGTAGTCAATTGTACAGGTACTAATGCTTCTTGTATGTAAGTCGCTTCTGATGATGTCCGCGTTGCCTTGTCCTTGTCCTTGTCCTTGTCCTTGTCCTTGTGTTTTTTTTTCTTTTAATTTTCTGCTATTCTTTATTCTTTTTTTATGTTGTTTGATGCTTGCTTTGCTTATTTCATTCTACTTTTCTCCTTTTTTATCTTTTTTTTTTTTTTTTTGTCTTTTGGTGATGTGTACTACGATGATGGCGTAATGAGTAGAATCAATATCGATACTGTACAAAGCAAAGCCTGTTTTTGAGGGCCATATTTAGAGTACATTTGACAAGTACCGCTCGAGATATTTTATCAAATAATCTGGATTCCTGTAGATACGGCAATTACTTGGTCTGTTGTTACGCACTGAGGAAATGCCACATCAACAATTAGGCTTGATTTCATGTATCTTCTAGACCAGTTTTTTTGTTCTGCCCTGTGAATGATCTATTTTTCCCACCATTCTTCTACAAATATACAGTCCTCATGTTCATCGAGCTCTACAGCATACATTCTACTCAAACTTTTCATCCATAAATATAACCTGTATTTATATAATAGTCCCAAAATACCCAAAACATGATTTAATTAAAATAAGTGCATAAATTCGCCGTTCGCATTATTGAGCGTCTTGACCCGAGAAGAAAACATATAGGAAAGAAAATGAGGGGCATCTATTTCTATGTAAATTCTATAAATGTGCCGATGCAGGTGTTAAGCACCAGGAGGAGGTGGAAGTGGCCGTCTTTTAACAGACTGTGGTTGCTGATGATGATGGTGATAGTGGACATGCGAGCGCATCTGACTTGAGGGTACTACCTCCGCCTCGGGATTTCTATCGTATTCGCGTTCCGAGTGTTGATATTTTGGCAGTGGGACGTCATCATGCCGAAGACGCCCTAATTGTTCGACGAGAACATCGGCGTCATCATACCCTCGCGAAGTGTACTCATCGTATGAGCTATTTCTGTGATTGATTTCGTGGCTGCTTTCGTCATCATATTTGTCATAGCTTTTGAAATATTCGTCTTCTGCATATCCAGAACCTCGAGAATATGTGCGCACTTGATCTGGCACATTTGGTAATACTGTAGAATCGTAAGAATACGTACTAGCAGGTCTCGAGGCGTGGCGTGGCAGTTGATAATTCTCCGCACCAAGCGACGCCCGTCTTCCCTTATGAGGTGCAGGGAGGGAGTTGTACTGAGAATTAGACCATTCAGGCATTAAATGAGACGAGCGCGGTCCAAAGTCCATCACAGAATGACTACGATCAACCCCATTTAACGTGTGAGAATAGAGAGGAGGAGGAGCGGGAGATGAGGATGCTGATGAAGATGATTTTGACGATGCAGCCGCCGATGAGAGCTGCGGCAGAGAAACAGAAACAGGAATCCCTCCAGCCAGGTGAGCTGGCGCAGCAGGTAAAGGTCGAACTGCATGCTTCTCCTGATGAACTTTTGGAGAAGACGCATGTTTTGACTCTGCGCGCTTCGCACGATACGATTGAACGTATTCTTTCTAGAAACAAATTAGTATCCCCTCATCTAATCACGCTACACAATTGAAGACATACATTAGGATAAAAAGTCATTTCTATATAAACCTCACCAGCATACTTGGATCGCTGTCGGATCTCATGCCATGCATCATGTTCCTTTTTCTGCGAAGTCCTCAAGACTGGTTTCAGATCAACAAGCATATCGCCAATTAACTCAGGACGAGAATCATTATCGTCAAGAACAGTAATTTTCATATTCTCATCAGATTCCAGGATCGGAAACCGCACTTCGTGATTCCACATCGGTCGCTGACCACCTCTTTTGTCGACATTTGTTGATTGCGCATTTTGCCCTACTCGAAGGGTGCAGTAAGGATCCTGCTTGCCCAAAGTACGGCGATTCGGGAGGTTTTTCTGTAAAAAAAAAAAACAAAAGGAATGTGAGTAATTTGAAGATTGAAAAAAATGGAAAAAAGATGCAAGAATCAGCATACGGCTTTAAAGATGACCGCAATAAGAGTTCCTATTTCCTGCGCCTGCAACGACGACGCGGCCATTGCGAAGATTCAACGACTGATAATACAGAAAAAAACAATAATTCATTCACTTTGAAAACAAAAGAACAGCAGCAGGAAAAATGAAAGCAAAAAGAAAGACCGAAAATGCAAATAGAAGGCGGGTAAAAGATCTGTTTTAAGGCTCGGTGCAAGCCTCCTTGCCGATGCCGCACTAATCCTAAAACGGCTATAAATCAATACCCCGTCTCCATAGAAACTCCGCTCAATAACTAAATGCTTAGTCATTAAGTAATTAGGTAATGCACCTGCCAGCGGCCGCTGTTTGCAAGCAAACGCCTGAGTTGTGCATTAAATTGCTATTGAACGGATTTCGGTTTGAAGAAGAGTGAGCGAGTCGATAACACAGATACAGCAAACAAGTGCTGTGTCTTTGCTTGCGCTGATATTGCAGTGCTAGCGAGCGTATTTGATTGATTTCGGGGCTGACTGGCGGTCAGACTGGATCTTGATCTTCTGACTAAATATCCAATACGACTGGAATTTCCTTTCTGATACCACTGGTGATATTGCGAGTGCATTGAAGGCGATAATAGTGCCTTTTTTGTGATAATAATACCGTGGAAGCGGAACCGGCTGCGCATCGTCATTATCATTTGCTGACCTTTCGCGTACTCTTGGAATGAGCCCGCGATAGTGTATCCCAAAGACAACTCTGATGTCTCCTACGGCCACTCTTCCTTCATTTGCATCGCCAGATGAAGAAGTCTCTTCTTCAACTAATCACGTCCCACAGCCTGCACAGTCAGGTCCAATCGGTGTTCCTTATGATGAAGCGGGTGGATATATTGCTCAAGCCTCAAACGATTCGTCTGCTGCTCAAGAAATTGCAGCCGAGAGAGCCAGTCCTCGACGTGGACTAAAGTCTTTATTACCGCGTCGAAATAGCGAATTAAACGATGACGAGTGGAGAGCTCGGAAAAGACGGAGGTACAAAAGAACAAAAGCAGTGCCTATTCTAGTCGCAGCAGTCATTGGATATTCAATCTATGTGTACTCG
This sequence comes from Myxozyma vanderwaltii, assembly GCA_030556335.1. Taxonomy (NCBI): domain Eukaryota; kingdom Fungi; phylum Ascomycota; class Lipomycetes; order Lipomycetales; family Lipomycetaceae; genus Myxozyma; species Myxozyma vanderwaltii. The sequence goes on from JAKTPV010000030.1 coordinate 49,500, forward strand.
TATCTCTTCGCATACCGGCACTTGATTCAGCGTGACAAAGGTAAACGGAGGGGTCAAGGCATAGCATTCATGGTCATCCAGCTCTACTTGGCTGTAACTGTGCTCGTCTATGGTCTCATTATAAATATAATCGGACCAGGCTATGTGGAAAAGGAGTGGGGTCGAAAGTTCCAGGATGAGTTGAATGACGGTGGACTCAGACCATATGCTGGTTCAATCTCCCACACACTCCAAGAAGGTTCAACTGATCGAGCTAAGGTTGAGAATGCCTCTGCGGAAAAGGCGAGCAACGAGCCTAGTCCGACAAATCAGATAAATGAAGAACAGACCGCAGAGAATTATATGCCTGAAGCATTTGTTTGCGAGTCTGACGGATATCCAGTTTGGTGTTCACGATGCCAGTTGATGAGACCAGACCGCGCACATCACTCATCTGAAGTTGACAAATGTGTTTTGAAAATGGACCACTACTGTCAATGGCTTGGAGAGATTATTGGGTTCAGGAACTATAAAGTGTTTTATTTGTTTGTAGTTTATGATTTTTTCTTTGTTACATTTTCATTCTGTACTTTGACGGCGTACACAATCATCTACGCGAAGGAGACGCATTTTGTGGAGGCGCAGTTTATCGTGATTGACGCGCTGTACGTTACTACAGGTTGTTATGTGCTATATCTCATCAGATATTCTAACAGTTCATATAGGGCAGGTACTTTTATGATTCTACTTGCGGTTTTCGGCAGTGTGCATTCGTATTATCTTTTAAGAAACCAAACGACGATCGAGTATTTAGGTCGGCACTATCGAATGCACTTTGTAAATCTCGGCGGATTTGATCCTCAACGACCGCTGCTTCGTGCCGTGTGTGAGACGGAGATTGGAGAACCATTTTGGAAGGTGGGTCTTTGGAAGAATTGGAGTGCAGTTATGGGAAAGAACGTGTGGGAGTGGTTTCTGCCGTGGAACACGACTGAAAACGATGGATACGCGTTTGAGTACAACCCGGAGCTACTTGAACGACTACGAACGCAACTGCAGAGGCACTCGAAGGAGTCTTCGGGCAATAACAACAACAACAACAACGCGTCGGGCAATTTTGTAATTATGCACAGCTATCGCGTTTAGTATAAATTACGTACTTTCTATCAACTAACGCGACGCGTACACATTTGTTTATCTACGCCATTAGTAAAGCGTACAAGCAGCCCCGAAGCCACGATGCCCTAACCGCGGAGGAGTGGCTGGATGCGGTAGACCCTAAACCTTACAGATCACATCTGGCTGGGCTTCTCCTCGGCGGCGTCATCTTTCGTTCTTCCCCCCCAGCACAGTCTGTTTCTATTCCGTCGCCTACTAACTGTTGTTGTGGGTCGGTTCAGAGTACTTGAATAGCTAGAATATACAGGAATTGTGCGATTGCCCGAGTGTCGATTGTCACAATGAACGCTATCAAGCTCCAGGTACGCATACGTCCCGTTCAGCCATCTTTGCGAATGCGGTGTTCGGTTCTTTCCCTCTGCAAGGCAGAAGTCCTGCAAGTAACAGTTATTTGGTGGAAATGGCTTTGGAACTGAGTGGAACTTGCCCGATTTGCTGTTCGCGAGCTGTGTCTGATTCGTTCGTGACTAACAGAGTCGTTTATAGCGAAAATTCCCTGATCTCAAGCAGGAAGACATCTTCCAGCTTATCTCCAACTTTCAGTATGAAAACTTCCTTGCTTTCCTTGCTTTGTATATGATGTAGCGCATTTGAAAATTCCATTCATTTTCCATGAAATTATCACGATGCCACATGTGCAGCTGCTTTACCTTTATGTCTACCAAACTAATCGCTCATCGCTCAGGAAAATCGATCTTGAAGATCGAGGTTATGTTGACAAACAGACCATTGTCAAAGCGGTTCAAGATTCTGGCGAAAATGCCAGCTACGATCAGATTCGTGAGACCCTCAAAGATGTTGGTGTCGATGCCAGTGGCCGTGTCGAGCTTGATGACTATGTGGAGGTATGCTTCCCTCACTATTCACAATAGACATTGTTTACTAAACATACTCTAGTTAATCTCCAAACTTCGATCGGGAGCTACCAAGACAATTGGCCACAATAAATCCAAGATTGTCGTTCAGGGAACTACCTCTGGCGTCACTCATACGATCAATGACGAAGAGCGAACGGAATTCACCAGGCATATTAATTCCGTTCTCGCCGGCGATGTGGACGTTGGATCTCGTCTTCCCTTTCCCACTGATACCTTCCAAATCTTTGACGAGTGCAAGGATGGCTTGGTTCTTTCTAAGCTTATCAACGACTCTGTTCCAGACACTATCGACGAGCGTGTTCTGAACAAGGCAAAGCCCGGTAAGCGATTGAATAACTTCACCATGACTGAGAACTCGAACATTGTTATCAACTCTGCCAAGGCCATTGGTTGTGTGGTTGTCAACGTTCATGCTGAGGATATCATTGACGGTCGTGAGCATCTGATTTTGGGATTGATCTGGCAGATCATTAGACGTGGTTTGCTTGGAAAGATTGATATCAAGTTGCATCCTGAGCTTTATCGCCTGTTGGAAGAAGACGAAACTCTTGAGCAATTCCTTCGTTTGCCACCAGAGCAGATTCTTCTACGATGGTTTAACTACCATCTTAAGGCTGCCAACTGGAACCGCCGAGTAACAAACTTTTCCAAGGACGTTTCTGACGGTGAGAACTACACTATATTGCTACATCAACTCAAACCTGAAATATGCTCTCTTGCTCCTCTTCAAACTCATGATGTTCTTAAACGCGCTGAACAAGTCCTTGATAATGCTGATAAAATCGAATGCCGGAAGTACTTGACTCCTACTTCATTGGTTGCTGGAAACCCCAAGCTTAATCTTGCTTTCGTTGCTCATTTGTTTAATACTCATCCTGGCCTTGAACCTTTCACTGAGGAGGAGAAGCCTGAGATTGAGGACTTTGATGCTGAAGGTGAGCGTGAAGCTCGTGTTTTCACTCTCTGGCTAAACTCGCTTGATGTCGACCCTCCTGTTGTCAACTTGTTTGAAGATGTCAAGGATGGTTATATTCTATTGCAAGCTTTCGACAAGGTGATTCCCGGATCGGTCAATATGCGTCATGTTAACAAGAGACCAGCATCTGGTGCCGAGATTTCGCGTTTCAAAGCCGTTGAAAACACAAATTACGCTGTTGACATTGGAAAGCAGAATAAGTTTTCTCTAGTTGGTATTCAAGGCGCCGACATCACTGATGGTCAGCGCACATTAACTCTTGGTCTGGTATGGCAGCTTATGCGTCGTAACATTGTCGACACTCTCAAGAGTTTGTCTAAAGGAGGTCGTGATGTTACTGATATGGATATCTTGAAGTGGGCTCAGCAGACGGTGCAAAAGGGAGGCAAATCGTCTACTGTTCGATCATTCAAGGATCCCTCGATTTCTTCTGGAGTTTTCTTGCTTGATATTTTACATGGTATAAAGCCAGGTTACGTTGACTATGATCTTGTTACACCTGGTCGAACTGATGAGGACAAGTATCTCAATGCTAAACTAGCTATTTCTATTGCTAGAAAATTGGGAGCTTTAATTTGGCTTGTGCCTGAAGATATTTGTGAAGTTAGAAGCAGACTTATCTTAACGTTTATCGGTAGTTTGATGAGCTTACACCTCGGTGGGGTTTAAAGGGAAAATCTAGTATTAGTCAAGTGGTAAAGTTTTGTTCCATTATCTTGTTCTTTTTCTTGTTCGTTTTTTTTTTGTATGAGAAGAGTTGTAGAATCCTTCATTTGTTTAGTACTTTGTTTCAAGTTGTTTACTTGTTCACAATCTATGTTTGTGGTCATTTATTAAGCCAGTGTTTTGGTTTTAATTGCTGTTTTTCCATGTAGCTTACTTGATCAGAATTGTAGAGTATAAATTCTCTCACTTTTTTATGTGGTATGTATTGTAAACATATTATCTGCTTTGACTCCGCAAAGAAAAACAACAAAAGAGAATGCAAATACAAAAAGACAAATCAAATTCAACCTGAAAATGAGAATGCAGAAACAAATTAACTCCTTTTCCCAATTCTGTTATACATAAAACAAACATATATACACAAAATAACTGTTAAATCTACTATACATAAAACAAACGTATATACACAAAACAACTGTTAAATCTGCTATACATAAAACAAACGTATATACATAAAATAACTGTTAATCTTCAAGGATCGCGGAAATATGGAAGATAAGTTTGATCGATACCATCAGTGAAATCCAAGACTACGATATTTGACGAATATGAAGTTGATACAATTCTTTTGAAATCGGCTTTAGCAGCGAAGACCCAACTACTATGGAAACCTTTTAAATCAAGTAATGGAACTGGGAGATCAAAATCCCATACTTTAATAGTTTGATCATAGCTTCCTGAGATTACTATAAATATAAAGTGTTAGTATTTCTGTAGGAGGTAAATTTATATGGTAACAGAATCAAAGGGGGGGGGATAACCACTTCTTCTACCGCATATATGAAGTGATCTAACTAAAGCTTCATGACCTTCTAAAACAGCCAATGGTTTCTTTGCTCTTAGATCCCAAATCCTTATTTTATTATCATTGCCACCACTCACGACGTATCTTTTATCTGATGAAATTTGAACACATGCAAGACCTCGCTCATGTCCATGAAAGCTCATAATTCGTCTTCCAGATTCAGCGTGCCATATTCGGACTACGCTATCCACACCTGCACTGGCTATTACACCTCGTTTTAAATGAATAGAATTAACTGTTCCTCTACTTGCTTGTATTGAACGCAAGTGAATAAATTTGGGATGCCGACGATCAAGAATGCAAATATTTCCATCTTTAGAGCATGTTGCGATATATTTATCGTCAAAACTAATATCAAGAATTTCTGCCTGGTGGTGTTTTGACATTTGAATTGGTTGGTAATCAGTCATTGACCAAATTATTATAGAATGATCACTGGATCCGGTCACTAAAATCTCCTTGTCGTATTGTAAACATAATACTGAACCGTCGTGCCCTGAGATATCGTAATATGAATGTAACTCTGACTCTGGTGTATTCGGTGGAGGTATTTCCCTTTTCAATATACGAATTGTTTCTAAAGTCTTCATATCCCATACACGAATAGTTCGATCTCTTGATCCAGTTATAATCTTTTCGTCATCGAATTGAACACAATATACACCATCAGTATGCCCATTCAACACCTTCGTAGAGCAAAGCCCTTTTCTCCATCGTCGTTCAAGATTAAATCTGGTTTTATGTACTAGTCTCCAATTTGTATCTGAGGGGATATTGCGCGTTATGCCCCATCGTTTCCAATAATGTCGAAACATATTCCGCCACACTGTGTTACTGCTAGCGATCGTATTCCATGCTTTATTCACTTGCATGCAGTTTACAAGTGCTTTTTCGTCTAGATAGAAAAATATTTTGGGGATAAGTTCGCGCGGAAGATACTGCGTGAAATCTAATCACTGCGAGTTAGAAAAAACCAAACAAGATAGTATAACAAATTAAGAATTGACTTACCTATTCGTGATTGAAGATCAATCTTTTTCATTAACGTAGTCAGATTTTCACCTTCTTCGTCACTGGAATCAAGATCCACTGCACTGTCAATTATTAATGGCCCATTTGGAATTCCTTTCGTATTCATATCAGTAGTTGTTGCTGTAGTCTTACTGTCGCCGGTTGGTAAAAGACGAGGAGAAGGAGGCTCAAAGGCCATTGTGAATTGCGACATTTTGCCTGTTTTAAGTAATATCTTTAAAACCTCCACTAAATAAGTAGTTTCAAACAATAGTACCAGCTTTTACCAAAAACAGTATTAGTAGAAATATAAAAGAAGCAATAAACCGTGCTTCACCTCGCTTTTCACAGAGTCGCGCGGATCAGGAATTTTGTATGGTGCAAAACAGCAATTATTTAGCGTTCTACAAGCCGATTACTGACTTTAAACGTATACGATTGTTATATGACAACAAAGTCGAATACTGCTGAGAATCAAATATAAGAAAATCTGTATTCAACCACCCGTTTCCAAGGCGAATATCGCTATTGGAATCCTATGACGTAGGATATATGTCACATGATCTTCAATTTAGGTGTCATGTGACTTGATACTGTGGTAAGAAGTAAGCATCGTGAAAGATTATTAATTCCCATCAGGACCTTTTATCTTTGCTTTGTTTGTTTCTGCAATGTCTTCTTCTGCTTCGGGATCGCGACCAGGTATGGCTACTTTATTAAATCAATTTTGTTGTATATATTGTCAACTAAGAATAAATAATTCATAGTGCGGTCAGCGACAAAGCGAGCTAGAGTCGTCTTTGATCCCAACGCAGATGATGAAGTAGCGGATTTATCTGATGATTATTATAGTGATGATTCCGCTGCTACTGGTGATGAAGGTGACGACGAAGAGTATTCTACTAGAACAAAAGGTATTTACTATTGTTCATCTTTGTTATGTGAATGCGAGGACGTTTTGTATTAATGGATATCTGGAATAGTTCCTGCGCTTCAAATGCGCGTGAAACCGCCACCAAAAGTTAAGGCATCGACGGCAAATACTCCTGTTACAACAGTCGGTATTCCTGGTGCTCCTACTGAAGGATTATCACGTGTATTTGGACGTGCGGATTTCTCGTATTTGGCACTGAAACCTGACCATGCGTCTCGTCCGTTGTGGATCAATCCGATCGACGGTCGTATCATTCTGGAGAGCTACTCACCATTAGCAGAGCAAGCCCAGGACTTTTTAGTCACAATTGCAGAACCTATATCTCGACCTTCATATATTCATGAATACAAGTTAACGCCATATTCACTATATGCAGCGGTATCAGTGGGGCTGGAAACCAATGATATCATATCAGTACTAAATCGACTATCAAAGGTTGCAGTACCGAAGAATATTGTGGAGTTTATTGAAAGCTGTACAGTCTCATATGGTAAAGTCAAGTTGGTTTTAAAGCATAATCGATACTTTGTGGAAAGTCCTCATGCAGATACTCTACAGATGCTTCTCAAAGATCAGGAAATTGGACCTTTACGTATAGAAGGTGAAGATTACAATAATACAAATACCACGATTGTGGAAGGTTTGGTCAAGGAAAAGGCACCTACCATGGGACAATTGACTATTCCTGGTACAAATAAACCTGCTGCAGGTGCCACTGATACCGACAAGAACGCCGCAGAGCCAGCTACGGTTGAGGACCTTTTTTCTTCAGTTGTAGGGCTGAATCAAGAAGACGAAGAGGATGAAGATATGGATGCAGTCCACTCCTTTGAGGTGTCTTCTAGTTCGATTGAGACCGTGAAAAAGAGATGTCAAGAAATTGATTATCCTGTTTTAGAAGAATACGATTTTAGAAATGATGCTCGAAATGCAAATTTAGATATTGACTTGAAGCCTTCCACGCAGATTAGACCTTATCAAGAAAAGTCTCTTAGTAAAATGTTTGGTAACGGACGCGCCCGTTCAGGAATTATTGTTTTACCTTGTGGAGCTGGTAAGACGTTAGTTGGAATTACTGCTGCTTGCACTATCAAAAAGAGTGTTATAGTACTTTGCACTTCTTCCGTTTCAGTGATGCAATGGCGTCAGCAATTTTTGCAATGGTGTACAATTCAACCTGAAAACATTGCAGTATTTACATCTGAAAACAAAGAGAAGTTCAGAGGTGATGCTGGGCTTGTTGTATCTACTTACTCAATGGTTGCGAATACTCGTAATCGATCATATGATTCTCAGAAAATGATGGATTTTCTGACATCTCGTGAATGGGGTTTTATTATTCTTGATGAAGTTCACGTCGTGCCTGCTGCTATGTTCAGACGTGTAGTAACTACTATTGCAGCGCATACAAAGTTAGGATTGACTGCTACATTGGTTCGTGAAGACGATAAGATTGATGATTTGAATTTCTTAATTGGTCCTAAACTTTATGAAGCAAATTGGATGGATTTAGCTAATAAGGGACATATTGCAAATGTTCAATGTGCAGAAGTTTGGTGTCCTATGACTACTGAATTTTACAGTGAGTATTTAAAAGAAACTCCACGAAAGCGAAGATTACTTTATATTATGAATCCAAGGAAATTTCAAGCGTGTCAATTTCTTATTAATTATCACGAGAAGCGTGGAGATAAAATAATTGTGTTTTCTGATAATGTATATGCTTTACAAGCATATGCGCAAAAACTTAAAAAGTTTTTCATTTATGGTGGAACTCCTCAAGCTGAACGAATGAATATTTTACAAAATTTCCAGTTGAATCCAGACGTTAATACAATCTTCCTATCTAAAGTAGGTGATACATCTATTGATCTTCCTGAAGCTACATGTCTTATTCAAATTTCGTCACATTATGGATCACGTCGACAGGAAGCTCAAAGACTTGGACGTATTTTGCGCGCAAAGCGCAGAAATGATGAGGGATTTAACGCGTTTTTTTACAGTCTTGTGTCAAAGGATACTCAAGAAATGTATTATTCAACGAAGCGACAAGCGTTTTTAGTTGATCAGGGATACGCATTTAAGGTAATTACACATTTACAAGGAATGGAGAATCTGCCCGATTTAGCGTATGCTTCAGTTTCGGAACGACGGGAACTTTTACAGAGTGTTTTATTGCAAAATGAAGATGCGGCGGGTATCGAGAGAGGTGATGATGCTGATAATTTTGTTGGAAGAGATAGTGGATATGTTAAAGGACCTGCTGCTAAGAAAGCTAAACGGACTACGGGAACGTTGTCTAGTTTGGCTGGAGGCGATGATATGGCATATGTCGAATATAACAAGAGCAAGAATAAGGAAAAGACTCGAAATCCTCTTATTAAGAAATTGTATTACAATAAGAAAAAATGAAAGATTTGAAGAGGCTATCTATATGTTGTTTTTTTCTTTTTTTTTTTTTTTTATTTGTACTAAAATCTATATACTACTTGAATAGTTTTCATTGTAAGGGTCTACCACAGAATGGGTGGGTTGCGTAGAGAGAAATAGGGCAACAAAGCATATGCCACTCACTGCATTGATATGTCCTTCCTGCCATATTTTTACAATTAACTCAACAATGTAAATATTATTGTGAGCCTAATAAATCAGACAACGAAAGAACCTAGATGGGAAAAAAGCCCCTTTCGCGCGCAGAGTTTTCAAGTGTTTGCTTGCACAACTTGAGAAACTATTATGATTTAAAATTTTGCTGTATTTTGCTGTTATTTGGGTCTGTTTACGAGTTAAATCGGTTTGTACTGTCTTGAAAATGTCTTGAAATACTGTTTATCATATGGTAGTAGTCTCCTGTGTTATGATGCAGTAATACCAAAAACATCTTTTTTTCGAAAATGATTCATTCATTTACTTATCCCTTTCTCTTCCATTTACACATCTTCACGATTTATTTCTTGTTTCTGTTCTTCTGTTTTTCCTGTAGTATAAACTCTCTTTTTACGGGATTTTTCAAACCGAAATGAAACTGTCGCAGTTAAAAGCATAAAGCGACTGCTTGAAAATCATACTGATTAATTATCTTCGAGTTTGTCAAATTTGCATTTCTTCCTTCAAAGAGTCCTAATGATAATTCTGTTCAAGGTTATAGCATTTTCGTTGGATTATCAATACATGAATTCTTGTCAAGGTGGAAATTTGGCTATACGCAGTATACCTCTTGCACATGGGTAGCGGTGTTCATCATATTCATTCTCGACTGGTGTGTCTTTTCTTTCACCGAGATATTACACCTGAGAGTATACCTATTTCTAATTTAGCCCTGACAATTGTCCAGTTATTAAAACATCGAATTCAGGCACGTGTTTCGTGAAATTAATCGCCAGACACCATATACTAGTATTTTACGTTTATAGAAGAAGGAACAGGTCACCTGAGATTTTACTAAATGTGGGAATCTATGGCCCTGGAATTTATATTTGAAGTTTTTGATTCCATATTGAGTCCATTACTAACAGGACAGACCAAATTAGGTTATAAGCTATGAGGATTATGCAGCTTTATCGAAACTCTTGATTGCAGGAAAAGTTGTGTGTGAAAGTTGTTTGTGGTGGTATTCAGATTGTAGCATTTACATAATACAAAAGACATATAGTCACGCCTATTTTATCAACATTTAATAGGGAAACGGCAAGACAGGATTTGAAATCTTTTTTAAAAAATTAAAAGCCTGTGCATTTATAATAATACAACGAGTAGAGTTTGGAGGAGGAGCTGCAGAATATTACCAAATTATGAGATTCATCTTGCTCTTAAGCAAATAACAAGCATACGCTCTTAATTAGTCTGTTAAAAATACTTATTATAATAAAACTTAACAATTGAGCCAAACCAAAAAAAAAATCAATCCTGACTCCATTATACGCACATATATACTCAATTATATAACAAACATTAAACAATAAAACTCGCATTCTGTTACAATATAAATGATAAAACCCGCTGCATTTTTTCGACTGCAGCAATATGCCAAGGCAACACACCATTTCTTCCATCTGATACTCCTGTCAAAGCACCATAACAAGCCAGATTTCTGTATTGCCTAAGAATAGTTTCTAAAACATCGTTCCATGGTTTGGGACAGCTTAGTAGTGATACTTGGATAGCAGACATTAACATCCCATTCTGACCAGGTTTTAAAAGAAACCCACTCGCTAAACTAAATCTTAGACCTGTGATATCATATTGATCAAGCTGTAAACGGTGATTTACAATCACACCGAATGTCTCATCCTGTAAATCTACCAAAAGAGCATCTTGATCAACAGCTCCAGAACTATTGGCAGGCGTACTAGCAGATGTTGGACCTCCTTGTCCTGGCGTTGACGACGGTGTAGCCCCGGATAATGGAGTACCTTGATCTCCCGCAACACCAGGTGTAGTGAACTCTGCTCCGTAAATATCTAACGGTGACTCATCAGATTTTTGACTAGTCGATTCTGGAGAAGAGAATATATTGTAATATTTATTGGCAAGTAATGGGTCTGCAGTTTCGAGAACCGATAAATTTGGATTAGTTTCAACACAGAGAAACACTGCCTCCACGTTTTCTTTACTATGGCTCGAAATATTCAACCAGTCTATAAATCACAAACATATTAGTACAGTATTGGCAATTAATAATAATGCGCAAAAAAACACAGTATTACCATTGAGTTCATCTTGGTCCATGGCGCCTAATTTGGTAAATAATAACTTCCAATGAATTTTCAATTCTGGTAAAATCGCAAGTGTCTTTTCCCATATCTCATTACACAACTCCTCGTGTGATCGCGGCCTTGCTCCGTCATTCCGCGCTAAAGATATAACTTTAACTGATTGTAACTCTCCATGCTGATCGGCCCAAGCAACTGTAATAAACCGACGATCGCGGGACCGCGCATATGCAATATGTACATAAGAATCTTCTGAGAATAAAGATGGCGAAGGAGTTGCCGCTAGTTTATAGTCAATCATGCTAGGACGATTTCGAGCCAATGTATACGCAGGGAAATGAACGCCAGTCACAGAGTTCATATCCCCCGTAACTGTACATTTGTCATATAAAGTCAGAGCAAGTTTAACTAAATTAAACTGCGAGGGAACAACAAGACACTCCTTTGCTGCAAAGAAACCAACAGGAAGAACCCGAAATATAAGATTGCTGCAGCATGACGCCATTGACTCATCTAAAGAAGCAGCGTATTCCAGTTTTAACTGGTAGATACTCTGACATATATGAAGTAAAGAGGCAGGATCCGAAAATGGAGAAGCTAGGAATATCACAATATTCGAAGGCGAATCTGCATAGCTAGACAACAACCGACCTAGTCAATAATTAGCATTGCCTAAACTTATTTTAGCTCAAAATGTAACTAACCAAGAGACATGAAAAGTTTCTTCATCTCGTTAAGAGCTTCGGCAATTGACTGTCCGTTGTAGTGTATAGGAACAAGACCATTTTTATAAATCCCGGCTTCTCCAAGTGAGAAATTTCCCAAGTTGGAGCCTTCATATACTGGTTTAAATCTTTCTAAAAATGCGCTTGCAGCAGAAGTTAATCCTGAACTACCAGGGTACAACATAAAGCTAATGATATTTTTCTTTCCGCTCTGAGGGCTAAATCCAAATACACTCCAAAATCGTAATGCAGGAGGAAGTGTCTCCAAAGCAGTGTTCATCCGAAGAAATGAAAAATGCGGAGGTGGTGCATAAAATATTGAGGTTGCAGGATTATGCTTAATGACTGGATCATCAGCCTTAACTGGTGTACTTACTGATTGCATGTTACCCATATTAAATAAATCCACTTGTATCATGAAATTTTGCAAGGTTTGCTGACTGTGAGAAGGCTGATCTGTATCCGGCGAGGACTGATAGGTATCTATAAAAACACTATTTGAATCGCAGACACTAGCGAAATCTCGGAGCAATAAAGACTGGATTGACCCAAATATCTCTTTCAAGACGTTGACGAAATCCGGACCGCATATTCCGCTTGCAGCTATTCGAGGCAAGAAGCAACACAGTACAGAATTATCCCAAACAAAAGATTCGCACAAAGTCTGTAAAACGCAGTCAACTTCCTCAAGGCTCTCTTCTGAGCAATACTGGAGAAATGACTGCGTGAGTTTAGACGCAGAGGGTTGAATAGACGATAATAAATAATCATCCCTAGTGTGTCTTGTTGTGGCCAAAAGGGCCCACCAGAGTTGTCTCGAGACATATGCATCCGAAGATAAATCTTCAGCAGGGAATTCTCTCCCTCTCAGAAAATCTCGACGATCTTCTTCTTTTTCTGATCTTGGCGTCTTTCCTTCTTGAAAATCTGATAAATCATTATCACTCGCGCTTTCATTATCACTTTCCGCGTCGTCACTCGCATCTTCGGGAACAAAGAAACGACCACCCATGTTATATTTATTATCTAATGCACTTTCCAAGTCAGGTCGAAAGTCAAGAGCGGTGAAAACGCTTTTTCGTTTTCGCCCAGTTGTGCCATTAGTTCTCTCGGTTAATAGTACAGATATGGGAGATAGTGGAGGTGTCATAATCTTCTCTGATGCTAAATTTTCTTTATTATCTTTCGGCACTTGAGGATTCGCGGCGTACTGGTACGACTCCTCTTCCACATTGAGTTTTGTAAGTTCATTCATATGCTCAATATCAAAGGAATGAATATCTTGGTTAAGAAACGCAGAATTATCCATCTCCATTTGCCCTCCTTCGTTAAAAAATTTGTTATCTGGAGAATTATCCTCGTCGTCGAAAAAATTAAAATCTGCTTCTGTGACTTCTTCGGCTTCACCTATTAATAAAACATCCTCGTCTGGATTAACTGATCCAGGATCCGCATCTACTTCCTCATCGACGGCGTTCCATTGAGAATTTAATGGGTATGCGCTGTTATCTCCCGATAAGTGGATGTTCCAAGATCCAGAGGGCGCCTCTGTATTTTGTCGATTCTGGCTTTGTGGATCAGGAGGAGTAGGATAGACATTTGCAGGATTTCTTTTATATCCAAGCATTGGTATCGCTACAGGTGACATATCTTCAGGAGGCCCATTAAGTCTAACGATCATTTTTTCTGCATCTTCGAGAGAATCGCTTACTCTATACCATTCCAGATCTCGAGTTTCATCAGATGGTTTCCAAGGAGGAAAAAAAAAACAGAGCTCAGCTGGCCAAGCGCATGCTGCGGGACTTCCATCAACAATCACGTTACACCAGCTTTCGTCATTGAGAACACAATAACCGGATGACATGAATATGTTTGAAATTATGGTTGCAGAATCCTTGGGGGGTGAATCCGCAATTGAGACAAATGCACCATGAGAACCACTGGGAGCAATTATCAATCTTGTATCAAGGGCAGGTAGGTCAGTAGTCGACGATAATTGCACAATTTGAGTTCGTTGACAGTGTGGTGTTAACAGTAGTGTCCCCGACGTCATTAAACGTAGGCTGAAATGAATCAGGACCTGGGTTGGAGATACGAGCATTGATCCGATCGGGACGTAATCGTAGTCCGCGGTTAGATTTCGCGTCACTAGTCCTGAAATTGCCAGCATCAAAGGAACATACGCAGCGGGAAATGATTGCGTAGAGGTACTTTCCGAAATTGTTAGAGTTGAAGGAAGAAACGAGCCAGTCGAAATTTCTATAAGACCTGTCAGAAATAGAATGCGGTAGGATAAGATGACTATGACTTTTTCATGTACCTTTCAACCCGTAAGACGGATCTGGGATTGCTGGACTGACGTTCTCTTTCAAAGAAAAAGTCCATAACTCTTTTGAATGGCATGCAACCAAACATGTTTTCTGCTTCTGTCTAAGGGACCACTCAGCGAGCAGCACGTTTACAGGTCGCGAAAGTGGATCAACGTATACACAATACCGGATTTGATCAAATGTCCCCTATTCAGAGTAAGAATTGCTATTAACTTTTCTGTAATTCAATTTCGATACATACGACATTGAACACATTAGAGAAGTTTTTGTCTGGCGGAGTTGCCATTTTTCGACGAGTTCTGCAGTGCTAGATTGAATTGGCTTTGCAATTAAGATGATTATGTTGCGAGACTAAGCCTTCATAGTGTCGAACGAGAGAGAAAAAAGCGGTCGTATCTCAATTGAGCACTTCCGAAGAAGATCGTTCGCCGTAATCAAGCAGCAATCAAAAAGAAAATACGGCGAAGAAGAAGGTGTTGATGTGTGGGTCTAGTTTGGATGGGGGCAGTTGTTGGCCGTGGGTTGGGACTAACCTGTGAACTGCACTTTTAAGCTTTCGTAATGCACGATCTTCGGGCATGGCCAGCCTTTTGTTTATTGTATATAGATGCATATCAAAGGCACCAAATGCTACATAGGGGAAAATACAGCAGCTTCTGCGTTAATAGAAAATAATGTAGGCTACGAAAGTAAGGGAATCACGCTGGTTGGAGGGCGGGCGAACTGGTGGTGGTGGTTAATGAGATTTATCTGTTTGCAATGAACGTGGTGTCTTTGGTGTCCTGATGATAAGATGTACAATAATTGAACCAATCTCATGAAGTAAATAATACTAAACGATTACACATATTTGGGTGTTTGTTCCACGTGTCGCGAATTTGAAGTCTACCCAGACGTCGCGTTCGATGCAAATTAGTTTTATGTAATATGTTAAAAAATGTAAAGCGTATGTATAAATGTCGATACAAAACGTTCTATAACCCAGTCCCAGAACCAAAAATACACAGTTCTAATTGCTAGTCAAGTACCTTATTTCTTCTCCTCGGGGGCATCCTCAGGTTCAGGAGTGGGAAGAACAAACTAATTCAACATGTTAGTCGCACATTCTAATGTACTTCACAAATGTACAATAATTCTACTTACAGTCTTTGGTCGCTCGTCCTTACCAGGTCCAACAGGTTCCCAGACAGTGGAACCGACAGAAAAGTTACGGAACGCTTGGGTCATCTAGGTAGAGTTAGCAAGTATTCAACGCATTCTGCGAAACCAGGCTTACCTCCAAGGGTTCGTAAACAATGCGCTTCTTCTCTTCGTCAAATCGGACCTAAAAATTGTTAGAATGCTTAAGTTTGATATAGAGTAGATGTATTGCATACTTCAGTGTATCCAGTAAGAGGGAAATCTTTTCGTAACGGATGACCCTCGAATCCGTAATCGGTCATTATTCGTCGCAGATCGGGGTGGCCAATAAAGAAGACCTAAATAAATGGGTTTAGATTGTGTTTCTGACGCAGTATAACAACTATAGAGGGACATACGCCAAACATATCGTAGGTCTCGCGCTCGTACCAGTTGGCACCCTGGAACAAGGGGACAATGCTGGGAACAGGAGTAGTTTCAGAGGCGTATGTCTTGACTCTGATACGAGAGCTGAAGCGGGTTGAGAGCAGGTTGTAGACGACGTCGAATCTGTGTGTGCGAGTGGGATAGTCGGCAGCGGTGATGTCCATGACTGCCTTGAACTGAGCAGCCGTGTGGTCTCTCAGGAAAGATATAACGGGCACGATGGCCGAAGGAGCAACGTAAATGGTGAGCTCGTCCTTCCAGACAGAGAATTTTTGTATGAATTTAGGCATTGCGGCCATAATGTATTTGCCGTATTCATGGAGGCTTTCGACTGTTTCCTCGTAGTTTGCGGATGGATTTACGATAGGTCTGTTGAGTTCTCCGACATCTATACACATTCCACAGTTAGTACACGTTATTGCGGCATGTACCAATCTATACGCACCCTGTCTGGGAAGATCCTTCAAGTTTCCGGGGTAAAGAGGGCCATCATCGTCTTTCAGAGCATCTTTAATGTTGTCGATGAACGACGCTGCGAACCGACGCTGCGCAAACGCAGGTTTCGCGGCATTACGCAAAACAGCAGTCGCCAAAGGTGTTTTTAAAGCCCGAATCATTGCAATAAAAAAGAATGTGCTTGTGCAAAGAGCAATGAAAAGTGGTTGTTTCTTGCTTTCGCAGAGCGCGATAAATCCTGGGCCCGGCACCCAGCCAATCACGCCAACGATGATTTGCCCAATCTCAAAGTCACATGATCTACTGTCACGTGACTAATTATGTAGCCGGGTAATCATAACTGAAGAACTAGCTTTTTTCGGAGGAAGGAGTTTGGTGGAATCCAGCTGTCCACACAAAATATACATTAAACACACGCCTTTTTGCGCTTCTTATCTTTTTTATTTGTGATTTTATCTATTTGGTGTTTACTGTGTTTATAATCTGCTTTGGCGATGTCACGTCTTGCGCAAGATTCGTTTATTTCCGACGACGAAGAAGAAGTTTGGTACGTGACTTGGAACTTGCTCTATCTTCATTTCACCCCTCCCTCACCCGCCCGCGCTTGATCTATTTTTGCTAATAATCCCTTATCACAGTCCTTTGTGCGTCGAAGAATTTGATATATCTGACAAAGGCTTCAAACCGTGTCCTTGCGGTTATCAGGTATGCTCTGCTGCTTCACGATACTCCATTGTGGCGAAACACGCATGTTGATAATGAATTCTCTATTAAGGTTTGCCAATTTTGCTACAACAACATCAGGCAAAATCCGCAGCTGAATGGCCGCTGTCCTGGTTGTCGAAGACCGTACGATGACGAGTCCGTCGAGTACAAAGTAGTCACTGCGGAAGAGTAAGTCCAGTCCTTCAGATTCACTGTGTAAACCCCGTGGTTAAAGGGGCAAGGAACTTTGGTATGCTAATCGAATCTATCTTCAGATGGCGGCAAGACCACCAAAAACAAACTCGTCGTGAAAAGGAAAAGCGACAGAAGGAAAGAGAACGCAAAGAAATCGAACAGGCATCTCGAAAGCATCTTTCTGGAATGCGCGTCATTCAGAAGAACTTGGTGTATGTTGTCGGCCTCAATCCTCATATCCCACCCGAAGAACTCCACAACACACTTCGCGGTGATCAATTTTTTGGGCAGTATGGTAAAATTCAGAAAATAGTCGTCAATCGCAGGAACGGTGGCGTCGGAAATGGCGGTATTGGTGTCTACGTTACTTACTACCGAAAGGAAGACGCTGCAAAGTGTATCGCAGCTGTTGATGGCTCAGCGAACGACGGCAAGATTTTAAGGGCCGCTTATGGCACTACAAAATACTGCTCTTCCTACTTACGAAACCAAGCGTGTCCTAATCCCAATTGCATGTTCTTACATGAGCCCGGCGAGGAAGCGGATTCATATACAAGACAGGATCTGTCAACAATTCAGCACGCCGCCAGACAGATTGACGGAAAGACTAGTTTACCACGCACAAATTCGTCAAAAGGCGCATCAAAGCCGGTTGAAGAAATTCATGTCGAACCCAGCGAACCCTCTGCTTTGCCTCCCACCGTCTCATGGGCTGCAAAGGCATCTCCACCAATGCAGAATTCAAAGTTATCTCGCCCTGCTCAGCAGCCTGCTTCTTCTCCTATGAGAGGCATAGCATCTACACATTCTATAGGCAACAGTAATGAAACGCGTATTCCCTCAGCAGCGACCGCACCACCCCCACAGCCAGCACAGAGCGAGCGACCAGTACCTACGCCTGTCCCCGCAACTGCACATGAGCAACTGCCAGATATGCCTCCTATTACGCCTGGTTCCGAAAAGAGGCAAGAAACGAATGCTACGTTGCAATTATTTGAAACCGCGCTGAAGCTGCTGTCATCTTCGTCATCTGTCAAGTTCACATTCTCTTCTCAGATTCTGGCTAAGGAAGACATGGCTGGTGCTCATTCTATGCCACCATTGTTTGCTTTTTCGGACAAAGTGCAGAGTAATTACAGCTCGAGTTTAGCGGATCCTAAAGCTCTTGAAGGAGGACGACAGAGTTCGCGATATAACTTTCTGGATAAGCCAAAGATGACTGAGCATCTGCTTGAACAACAGCAAATGATGCAAGGAGGATCAATAATGGGATTACGTCCGGGAGCGACTCCACCACCAGGGCTCTTTGGTAACGGCCAGCGGGAAGGACAGGAGATTTTATCGATGCTGTCTGGAGGACGGTCGAAAGGTACATGCTAGCGCTGATAGCTTTTTCCAGTTGAGATTCCTGTTGCTGATTGTTTTTCAGTGACTCTTCCCGGAAAAGAGTCCTCAATTATAGGTCATCCATTTATAGCACCGCCGTCTAACGTGCAACCTCAACCACAAGGTGTGTATATCAATGTTAAGGAATGAATCAGAGGTAGACAATAATAGTGTACATTTTGATCTTGTGTTTTGTATTTTAGTATATCAAAGGCATGGATTATCACCATTTGTAGCTGTTATGTTTGTCGTTCCTTATTTGTACAATTACTCAATTTTCTACCTATATAATATAATGGAAAAAATCACTGTATAACGCAACATGTTCTGAGCCTTTTCTTTAAACACTATACACTTGTCTGCCTCAATCTCCATTTCTATCAATTTCCTTTTTTATTTTCTATCTTTTCATTATACTTACGGATTGATTTCTCTTTTTTTCTTACAGTATCATCATTCTTTCAGCCATCTGATAGATCACTAGCCAACTCACCGTTATTATTTGGGAACTTGAATTCCGAGCGAGAATTTCCATTATTCGCAGATCATCAACATTCTAAACCTATCGGAGGGATATCATGGGGGAAAATAGCATCGCCAGGCGCGAGTGTTTCAAACGGTTTCAAAGAGAATATTGGAGTTCCGCAAATGAGGTTTGGATCTTCACCTCTGAAGTCGGCGACGCCTCAACCACCTCCTGGATTATCATCACCTGCTTCATCATATGCATCTGCTGTTGGAAGTGGTGTTGCAGGGGGATTTGTAAAGGGTGAAAATGAGCATAAGGAATCTACTGTTCTTGGTTCAGTTGGGATTTCAACGGC
This sequence comes from Myxozyma vanderwaltii, assembly GCA_030556335.1. Taxonomy (NCBI): domain Eukaryota; kingdom Fungi; phylum Ascomycota; class Lipomycetes; order Lipomycetales; family Lipomycetaceae; genus Myxozyma; species Myxozyma vanderwaltii. Next base: position 68,887 of record JAKTPV010000030.1, read on the forward strand.
TGCAAGTTCACCAAAGTCTCAGTATATTGAACCTGAATGGGAAGTTACACCTTTATCACGAAGTTCACTTAACGCTACACCTGCGCCTGTGGAAATTGCCGAGGAACATAGTGCTCACAGATCGGATTTAAAAACAATGTCGTTGACGGATAAATTAATTGCCGATTTAAAAGATATGAGAAGTTCGTCACCTGCAAATGATACTGAGACAAGTTCAGAAAGAACTATTCAACTAAGTAGTTCTTCTGGTACACCTGCTATTAGTAGACAACCTAGTCCTTCAACCTCAATAATTCCAACAACCGCTACTGATCCTGATCCTCCTTCCCCTTCTCAATCATTTCCGCCCGTTGATACGCGGACTAAGAAAGACAAGAAGAAAGCAAAGAAAGCGGCACGAAAAGGATTAATCGCGCAAGCTGCTTTAGACGCCCAAGAAGATACGAATACAGATACAGCTGATTCAGGTCCTGGGGAAATTACAAAATCCTCCACGTCTTCCGCGACGACTGCTGAACAACAGTTTAGCACTCGAACTGATCCACTTGAAATTTTACGAAGTGTAATTCGTGAAATGAATACTACAAACAATATGACTACATCATTTTTCAAACAACCTATTTCAGCATCAGTTTCCGCACCTCACATGAATTTTTCTAAAGAAGAATTGGAAAATGCTGCACAACGAATATCAAATATCTTATTGGAAGATGCGTTGACTCGACCTCTAGAAGATATCGAAAAGGAATGGCATGCTACGAAGAAAGATACTGAAGTGCTGGAAAAAAGATTGGCAAAACTTATAAAAAGAAATCGAAAAATTGTATCGGCGGAAAGTTTGAAAATATAAGAACTTTGTAATATATTGTTTCGGGTGTTTTGACGGCGCATGGGGATTAACTATTCTGCATATATACATATAACAATATATCAAATATACGTTTAACACATATACATATACACATTATGACATGTATACACATATACAGAAATATAGTAAATTCAGATTTAAAGAGCTTTTAAGATGATAAGAAAGTAGAAATTGCAGTGATACAAAATTATAAAAAAAATTACACGCTCAGCTATAATATAATGCTTTCCAAAACCCAACGCCTATATCAGTAACAACTTTTAGAAGAAAAAACCGTATTTAAAAAAAAAAAAATAAACCTCAATGCCAAACTTATAAAAAAACGGAAAAAAATTAATAATCATAACGAACACAAAATATACCCCATTCCATTCCAAAATAATCCCATAAATTCAAACATTAATCACAGCAAAACAAAGAGAAGAAGAAAATTCTATGCAGTTGCTTCAACAGATGTTGAAAGAGTTGCATTAGATTTATCGGTTTCTTCATCATCTTCATTATCAATAACAGGAGGAGGCACAAACCATGGAATTTTTCCACGCATAAAATCATTTAAAATCATTTTTGCAACTCCATTTTCATCCGGTTCACCACCTTTTAATAAACGACCGCCTTTTCTAGCTAACATTTCTAAGAATTCAGCAGATGAATTCCACCCTGATATCTCATAAGTTTTCTCAAGATGAATAGGTTTACAGCGTTCAAGTAATGCAGGAATATATTGCTCTGGATTTGAAACGTTTTCAACTCTAACAACTCCTCGGAGAAGAATATCAGTTTCGGTATCTTTTGTACTAGGTGGAACAACACCGGGACAATCGATTAAATAAATCCTCTTCATTAAAGTAATATACTGCCATACTTTTGTCTCACCAGGAATAGGCGCGACAGTACAAACTTTCTTTTGACGAATAGTATTAATAATTGATGATTTTCCAGTATTCGGGTAACCAATAAATCCGACCGAAATTTGTTTACGATCAGAATGAAGAACTGAGAACTGACGTAAAAGTTGAATAAGTGTTCCTTTACCAAATGAATGCTTGATAGAGGCATGAAATGCTAATGTAGGATAATCTTTTGATAATCTCTTCACCCAGGTAGCCTTTAGAAGAGAAATTAGTATGACCTTCACCAATATCGAACAACGAGGCATATTCTTAAACAAACAAACAGAAAGAAAGAAAGAAAGAAAAGAAAAAAACAGCAAAGAAATGTAAATATGCTAACTAAGAGCAGCCGGTAATGGGGGCGCAAAAAAGTCAAACTAGTCAACCTCTCGCCCAACCAATGCTCAACTCATGCACAATTTGAATTCTTCGAAATTAATCTTAGAAAAATTTTAATCTTCCAAAGTTGTAACAGATTTCCCTACATGGAGTTATAACGAGCTCGTAATTAAACGAGCTCTTTAAGGGCTTCTTGACTAACAGTGGAACGCAAATAAATGCGTATGAAAACATTGCAAAAGAAAAAGAAAGGAACATAACACAGAATAGAAATGACGATGAAATATGCCTCAAACAAGGTGAGAAAAAAAAAACAAGGGAAACTTACAGCGACACCAGTGGGGACTAAATCGCATTTATTCAAAATGAAAATTAGATGCTTGTGAGGAGCTTCCTTTTTGATATACTGTTCCACAGATTGACAACGAGTTCCAAGTGGATCTCGAGCGTCAAGAACATGAACCACAATATCAGAAGAATCAATAACTTTATAAAGTTCATTCCAAATTCTCTTCGATTGGCCCTTTGAGAAAATAGCATCACGAGCTTCTTGAATCCAATCAGTAGGAGCAGCAACTGACATCATTGCTTGATTTTCTAATTTCTGCTCATACTGATCGAAATCTTGAGCAGATTTGTCAGCTAGATCATCTAAAGATCCAGCATTAACCTTTGGACGTTTGCGTTGAGCTTTCGGTCCGAATGTTTTGCTAAAAGGTTCAGTTTCAACAATTGCGGATTTTGGAGTTTCAACATGAGTCTGTTCTTCAAGTAACGACATTGGCAACTTATTTTGACGCAAAAGAAACTGATAAGGGTTCTTTCTAGTCTCGCGAAGAGCTTCACGGAATTGCGTCAAAGTATGTTGCGCAATAACACGAGTATTACCAAACCAGCGACGATTCGGTTCAATTCTCGCATTAGGAACCTCCGTTGATTGAAACGAAGCAGCTTTAGTAATATCACCTTGAGCATTCCGTTGAGCACGACCTTCTTTATACATATTCAATCGTTTCACTTTCGCAGTGTCACGATAGAAATTCTCGCCTTTGAGCTTCAAGTTTCCAGGCTTGTCGCTGCCTTGACGCTGAACGCGACTCTTTTCTTTCTTTGCTACACCCATTTTTCTATGTGATATAAAATCAACCACACAAACAAAAGGCGAAAGCAACAAATAATAATGAAAAAAAAAAAACCAAAGAGGTTTCTTTGCCTGAATCCTAGTAAAAGAAAGGGAGAAGAGAAAAGGTGAAAAATGGGGAGGGCAGAAGAACAGGTCCAGGCTTTTAAGAGGAAAAAAAATTTAGACGACGGAGAAAAAATTTGTTAGGGCAGCGGTTAAGGTTTAGCATAATTGCATAGTTGTTTATTAGGGTGTTTACTAGGGTTTTAAAATAGGGTTTTATTATTATGATAAAAACCCTATGATAGAAAACCCTATGGCGATATTACAAGCCCCTTATTGTACTTACATAAACTATAGGAAACTTTCAGAGTCAAGATTTCTCTTTTATCTGGTATTGATTCGATTTACTGTGAGCAATTTGTGAAAGTATTGGTGATCTTTTGATACAATTTCTTGAGAAAAGATGGCACCAAGGAGTAAGAAGGAGACTGAGGATACCTCTAAGCAGGCTGTGGTTCCGGTTCCGGTTGCTTCACTTCCTGCGTTGCCACAGATGTCAATGGTCCCAATATCAACATTTGCACTTGAGGTATTGATATATACAATGATTAAATATTTAGATCTCCCTTTAATTGTGTATATACTAACTGTGTGTAAAATAGGAAAATTCACAAACTCAGGCCTTGATGCCTCGCGTTACTGACAAAGTAGTTGCTTATAATCCAACATATGAAGAATTAACGCGACCGTTTGTAGGTCCTGTAAATCCTAAAGGTGATGCTTCACTGAAGAGGAAAAACATGCTTACAGGATATGCGGAAGAGCAAGCATATAATGATGCCGCATTTCGCGTACAGCATCGGACATTTAGAGCAATGGGATATGCACGGGACCCAACTCAACAGTCTGATAAATTTATTGGAGATCAAACTCGAGTTGCTGAGAATCAAGGGAAAGATGTTTTAGATCTGAAAATATCAAAAAAAGAGGCTGCAGATTTAAAAAAGAAAAGACAGAAAAAGGGTGATGCTAGCGTTTTGGATGGTGATAATGCTTATAAAGGACCCTGGGCAGCATATACTGATCCCAATGCTGAATCATCCGACGAGTCCTCATCTTCCGAAGATTCTGACGCGAGTGAAGAAGAACCACAAGAAGCTGTTACACCTAAATCAACAGAGACGCCTGGATCAAAGGAAAAAACACAGTTTCACGGCTCAAGTTTATACGATTATATGGGACGAACGTATATGCATGTTCCGCGGGATCTCGATTTCAGTTTAGATAACGAACCTGGCGAGCAAGAATGTTATATTCCGAAAAGACGAGTGCACACATGGGCAGGTCACAAAAATGGCGTTACTGCTTTACGTTTTTTCCCGCGAAATGGTCATTTACTTTTATCTTCAGGTATGGATAATAAAGTGAAACTTTGGGATTGCTACCATGATCGAGAATTATTACGCTCATATTCGGGTCATACAAGGACTGTTAAAGATATTTGTTTTACAAATGATGGAAGAAAGTTTTTATCTGCCTCTTATGATTCCCAGATAAAGCTTTGGGATACAGAGACAGGACAGTGTATTTCGCGATTCACTACTGGAGCAATTCCCAATTGCGTAAAATTTAATCCTGAAGATGACAAACAGGATCAGTTTGTTATTGGAACATCCAATAATAAAATCGTTCAATTTGATGTGAACTCTGGAGAGGTTGTTCAAGAATATGATCATCACTTGGCACCTGTTAACAGTATTTTATTTGTTGATGACAATAGGCGGTTCATGACTTCATCTGATGATAAGAGTTTACGAGTTTGGGAATGGCAGATTAATGTTCCGATTAAATTTATTGCTGATCCAATGCAGCAGTCCATGCCAACACTTGCCCTTCATCCGTCTGGGAAATATCTTACTGCACAAAGTCTTGATAATCAAATCCTTGTATTTGGAGCAACGGATAGATTCAAGCAAAATAGAAAGAAAGTCTTCAAAGGTAACAACTGTGCAGGATACGGTATTCAAATGGATTTCTCTCCTGATGGTCAATATCTCATGTCTGGAGATTCTGGCGGTTACGCTTGTTTCTGGGACTGGAAGACGTCGCAAATGAAAAGTAAATTCAAAGCTCATGAGAAATCTTTGACTTGCATCGCTGCTCATCCACAGGAGACTAGTAAAGTTGCTACGGCTGGTTTAGATTCAAAGATTCATTACTGGGATTAACATGTACAATATATTTCAAAAGAACGAAACTACAATAAAAGAAAATAAAATGCAGTGTAAAAGCTATTTTACAAAGAGGACAAATAATATAGTATAAAATGCGTTTTATAAAAAAAGTGGCATAGTATACTTTGCGGCAGAAAAAGCAGCTAATTCAAGCTTTCGTTTCGTTTTCGTAGATCCAGTCGTTGAGACCATGTTTATTACGGGCGATTTCGACAGCAAGGAACTGCATACGGACGACTGCACAACACGGTTAGCCAAAAACCAGATAGGCACACACCAAAAAATTATGAAAAGTGCCATACCAAAGATAGTAGTATCCTCTTCGTACTCAACAGCAGAATCAGTTCTCAACAAAGTGCCAAAATTATAATCAATGACAGTCTTTTCATAAACTTTCATGAATTTCCGCCACCGTTCTTTTCCCTTCGCAGACTTCATATCAGCTTCACTGATCTTTGCAACCGATTCTGGCGTAGAATATTCAGGAAATTCAGCAATGAAGTGGTTATAAATATCATCGTCAAGCCTAGAAATTAGTTGGAATCAAGTTGACCACAGATGATTTCAAATGATAATCGCACTTACTTTGATAAACGAAGTTCCGATCCCTTGATCTTTCCAAGGAGATTCCAGTATGTTTCTATACGGAATAGTCATTAATTACCCATTATCATTCAAAAAAGCATTAAAAAAAAAATAACGGAAAACATACGAGCTTGCATAACAGCTTTCACAGCAAACTGCTTCTCAATCTTTTAGTGCGTGAAAGAATTATATTAGCATCATAATAAAACTTTTATAAATGTCTAAATTAAAAAATCTCACATCTTCAAGATTGTCTGCATTCTCAGCATCAAAGTTAGATGGCACACTAACAGACATTGTATTGTATAAGTCCAGAATAATACGAATAGTAACTGAGAAATATGATATAAAGTACACTAAGTACTACTAATTACTACCGAGAAGAGGTTTGAAATTATAACCCTTAACCAATACAGGTTAATGACAAAGCACTTACATAAAGTTATTACCCCAGTCGCTAATAATTACTTTAAACTTGGAAAAGTGCAAAGTACAATTAAATTTACATACATTCCGGGATTTGTCGTGAAGCTGAGAAGAATTGAGGATAATAGCAGAAGTTATGATAGACGAAGGTAATGTAGTGCGTTCATTAATTTTTGTATATACTGTGGATATCAGGTTTAAAGTAGTTGAACGGGCAGTTAACGAAGATAGCCACAACCATTTCATTGTTCTTTGGTATAATTCATATAATAAAAGATCAAACAATATCAAGAATGGCTCCTACAATGGCCATTTAAATCTCGCCGGAAAAAAAACGCGGCATTAACTCTAAAGCCGTAACTCCAGAGAAGTGGTAGCTATACGCCCACTTCTATGACATACAACGTAAGTTACCGTATTAGGAAAGCTAACGCAAAAACTTCTTGTCCGTCCAGCGCTAAATGTCCCCGCCAGATCGCTTCAAAGCTATTCTGTTTTTATTTGCGCAGCCATAGACCTAAAGCCGCTCTTTAATATTCAAGTCGGTGCTGCAGACAACCCGCTCAAACACAGTTAGCTGCGTGAGGTTTTTGTTCTGAACCGCAAATCTCATTGCAATGACTCTCGCTGAGTGTTAACCCAACTCTTGGTGGAAAGGAACAGTGCCCTATGTGGTGACGGTGATCGTGCTGGAGTTTATAAGGTGTTGTCGCCGATGCAGAAAGAAGAGGCTTAGTCCCTTACGCATCCGAGGGAAGCCTATCAACGCAATGGACCCGTCAGCTATCACAAGTTTGGTGTTTCGCACTTTGACGGACAACAAGTTCCATGAAGGCAGCGTCAGTAGACGGACTTTCTCTTCTGAATGTCGACAAAAATAATGAAAGCCGGTCTCGGACAAGCTCAGTGAGTTCAATGGACGCTGAGAGCAAGTACAGTTCCACTGCTGCCGATAACTATGATAATGGCGATCGTGGCGAGTGTCTTATTGGTTAAATAGTGGTGGACAAAACTTGACGCCCTTTCTTTTGTTTCCTTTTGTTTTATACTGTGTTGTGCATGGACTTTTGGGTGATTGAAGTGTAGATTTTATAAGCGCTGTCATTTTGTAGTTATAAAAACGGCGGACTCAGATAATCATCAATGATAAGTTAAGACCCTGTATCGTATCATGTATTGGATATTGAAAGTATATATATAGATTGTCAATGAGATGAGAATTATTTACTGTAAACCAGCCCCGGGTTTTTGTTTGCTCAAAACCATGTAATGATACCTCATGGTGTCTAATCTCTGACAAGATTTCTTCTTGAAGGATGTATAAAGTCATCTTTATCGTTTCTGTCGCCTTGACTTTCATTTCTTCTTGAACCTTTCTCCTTTAAATCTTCTCTTTCGCCAGGTTGATGACGGCTATGGTGGTGGTGGTGATGATGATTTCGACGGTGTTTATCTGTAGCATCTATTTTAGGCCGTCGAGAATATCCATCTTCTGGCTCATCTCTTGATCTATGATGATGATGACGATGATGATGCTCATGTCGAGAATGGTGACGATCTCGTCGAATTTTATCACTTTCATCTCGTCTTAATATTCCATCATCATGTATTCTTGGTCTTGAAGTTGGACTTGCACTTTTCTCTGTCGTTGTCCTCGGTTTAGGAACATATGGTACGCCCAAAGCTTCCGCCAGCGCTTTCTCCTCCGCCTCTTTGACCATGTATTTTTCTTCTTCGACTTCCAATTTCTTCCTTTTTTCATCCTTGCTCATATCATCTTCCTCGTCTTGTTCCCTCTTATCTCGAGAATACCACAATGCGTCGCCACGCTGACCAAGTCGTTGAACTGGAGCCATAATCGAATGACCTAAATAATGATCCCGCTGCTTATCCGATTTCACTTCATCCCATGAAAATGCTGCACGACCACCTCTTGCACCGTCACGAGTAGGCTTCCTGGATAGCAAATCCATATTAATGTTGAATAGTTGATTCCCCTTGACAATGTAATCCGCGGGAACGAACAAGCTGAGTATGGTAGTGAAGAAACAAGACGAAGTAATCTCAAATTTCTGGCAGATGAGCCGCGCTGCTGCGAAGTCTTGTATTTGTGTTCAACAACAAAGGCTTTGTTGCACTGCGTATAAGCAGATATATCAAATTAAAAGAATCTAAGAAGATTTAAAATATGCTTCTCTTAAGCTGGCTTCTTCCAAAGCTAGATGAGAAATTGGTTTGCAATTATTTGGCAGTTTCATCAGTAGAGCAAACTGCTCACAAAAATAGCCCTTTCTAAGATCTTTTATCTGTTCAACTCTGATATTTAGTATAATCATTAGTTTCTTCTTCTTACCTGTATTTTAAGGCCAGAAAACCGGGCTACAAAAATCCATGAAGCTGTCATTCAAACGATTCTATTAAACGTCTTCCTATCTTTTCCCCTGTTGGCAATTGTCAGTCGCACTATAGTATCACTTAACAGACCATATTTCAACTTTCTCATAATTTAACTACGTACTTTAGAATGAAAAAGATGCAGAAAATGGTAAATAACAACAGCACTTGCAAAGCAACATGAACTTTTGATAATAATGAGATTATGCTACATATCAGCGTAGATAAACATTGACAACTATATTGAATTATACGATATATTCATCATTTACTCACTCGACTCAAATTATAAAAACTAGGCAGAATAAAAAGACACAAACTCAGATCCTATCCAATAAAATGGGCTAAACGACACTCCAACGTAAAACGAACTTCTAGTCAAAATCAATAACCAGACGAAAAATCTTTCATATACTTACGTAAATCATATGCAAAGACTACAGTTTCACGTCCAAGCGAATAATCATCAGGATGCTCTCAAAAGTCAACGAGAATAAATATGTATAATATTAAAAATAGTCAACAACAGACTAATCAATCACATCAAGACTTAATGGAAACAAGTTTATTTTTCTTTCAATAAAAAAAAACAAGACAAGGCAAGACAAGGCAAGACAAGATAAGATAAGACAAAAAACAAAAACAGACGAGCATACTTTAAGGAAACAACGACACAATAGCGGCAAAATCAAACTAACAGACCCAATTCCAATTAAGCAGCAGATATAGCAAAGGTAAAAAAAAAAATAGAAATAAAAGTATAATAATATTAGTAGAAAAGAAATACAAAAGGAAAAACAAAGGACGACGAGAAACCCGTTTTTTTTATGCAACAAAAACCAGACATAACTTTACCCATACGCAAATATTATTAGAACAATGAAAAAAAGAAAAGAAAAAAAATTATTCAACAAATTATACAGTTTTGTAATGCAACACAAAAGCCGTAGCGATCTGTAATTCTTATTTTTTCTTCTTTCTTTTTCCTTTTTGTTGACGTGCCAGAACAGCAGTGACGAGAAAAAAAAGGCAAGTATTATTAATCATATACAAGAGATATACTTAAATCATTCTAATGTAACCTTCATCTGGTCTGCTGTCAACGGAGTGAAGTTGCTCAAATCAATTCCCTGTTCTAACAAAGCGGCTCGAGCATGCGGCGGTACAAGCTTATCGTTTAGTTCTGGAGCAATTGAAAGCTCATGGACCGAAAAATTAAAGAGCGGTGGCAGCTCGTGAGGCGGGTTGGCAGGGTGTCTGGAGTCAGGAAGTTCCGTGAACGGGTCACGTAACTCGTCAAAGAATGGGTGGCACATAGCCTCGATGGCCGACAAGCGTTGGTTGGGGTTGTACTCAAGCAGCCTGGCAATGAGGTCGATGGCGTCGGTAGGTCCTCTCCGGAATACCTTGGAGAAGGGATGCGGTCGAATCTGGGGAAACTTGTGCTCCATGTAATTCGGGTTCATAGTCTTAATCTGTTCGCGCGTGGGAGTTCCGAGTACTTTGATAATCTCAACGAGCTGGTCAATGCCAGATTCACCGGGAAACAGTGGCTGACCAAGCATAAGCTCCGCCATAACGCAGCCGGTTGACCAAACATCAATCTTGGTGGTGTAATTTGTAGCGCCAAAGATGAGCTCAGGCGCGCGGTAGTAGCGCGAGCAGATGTAGGAGACATTAGGTTCACCCGCAACAAGGATCTTCGCAGAGCCAAAATCGCAGAGCTTGAGAATGCCGCTCTTGGGGTCAGTTAAGAGATTCTGGGGCTTAATGTCACGATGACAGATGCCCTGGGAATGGATGTAGGCGAGGGAGCGGAAAAGCTGGTAGGTGTAGAGCTTAATTTCAAGCATTGGCATGGTCGTCTTAAGCTTGGAAAAATGGCGAGAGGCGCGATAGACCGTTTCGGGTACGAATTCGAGGATCAGGTTGAGGTAAACCTCTTCTTTGGGCGGGGGCAGAAAGACATCGTCCTTGCGCTCGTAAGCGTTCGAAGAGCGGCCGCTTTCGGACGAATAGAAAAACGCAATGAGATCGACAACATTCGGATGCTTAACAAGACGCATAATTTGGAGTTCACGGTTCTACCGCACTGTTAGCCTGCGCGAGATAGCGGCATTGAGATAAAACCCACCTTAAAGCGCTTGTCCTGAAGCACGCGCTTAATAGCGACTTCCTGGCCAGATGGCTGAAGCTTTGTATGGAAAACTATGCCAAAAGAGCCATTGCCGACCATTTTGCACTCAGTGTAGCAAAGCTCTCTGATCTCGCCGCTGCGTCCGTCGTGGACCTTCTCGCGGATGATGTCTGGCAAAGGGGGTGTTAGCTGCTGCTGTTTTGTTTTGGTTGCACCAAATTTGGCATCCACGCATTCGCCCAATCACAGATCCAAAAACACTTACCACCAGGACGTGCGTTCGTCAGACTATTGTAGGACATTTTGTGGGGTTTTGAGAGCGTGTGTGCGAGAGGAAGCTGAAACGCTGGACGGGCAAAGTGGTGAGGGGAGCAGAGGACTCTGCCCCGGGCGTCACCCAACGTCGTTAAGGTCATGTGGCGCTCTGACTCATGGTTTATGTCATGCTATGATGTCACTGAAGCCGCACCCGGCGACTTTGTTTAATGTATATATGTATATATGTATATATATGGACTATCTATTGTAAAAAAAAGCAGCTTCTTCTCTTTTAGATGCCCAACTCAGGAGCCATGTTCATAATCAGTGTTATGAGCGATGTCCATCCAAGAAAGTGCTTCACGCCCTTTGCGCGGCCTGCGCTCTGCTCGTACTGCTCCCACGCAAATCCGGTCTCCTCCCACTGCGCATACACCGTCTTCACGATGTTTATCCGCAGCTCCCTATAAATCTCAGCTAGTTTTGCACGATTAGAAGCGCTGGTTTGCGTATCCTCGTAATAGCCCTGTGCGGACCGCAGAACAAGGTAATTCATATTCACCCATATCGCCCCGCGCCAGTAGTCCTCGTCCTTTCCAAAGGCCGCGTCGCGTTTCGAAAGACTGCGGATTCCGTACTTTGACCAGACGCCCTCTGGATCTGCAAGCGACTCAATCACGCGCCCAAGCTTGTCTTGAGACACCAGTCCCAGCATGAATGGCAACAAGGTTACGTAACCCTCATGACACTCGTGCACCCGACTGTCCTTTTCAGCGTTCCATGTCAAATCGCAGTATGCACCATCACTCTCACTCCAGTGCATTTCTTCCAAATTTCCCAAAATCCCTTGTAAAATCTTTTCGTATCGCTCGATTTCAAGCGCAGGTGCGTCTACAAACTTGGCAATTTTAATCATCGCACTAGTCATCGATCCCATCCATGCGTGTAAGTCAACATGCATCTCGGCCGGATGAGGCATACCTGCCCGAGGATAATCATCGAGTCCTGAGGTAAGGCAATGATTAGGAGTTCGGCCGCGCCATCTGTAACCCTCAGTCCATGAAGGAGGCCTTGGTGTTTCTTCATTATGCCATGACCGGATATCAGCCGCCTGGGTACGTCTAAACCAATTAAAATGACGTCTAAGCGTAGGAAATAACTGCTTGAGCGCTGCACGAGCCATAGCTGGTGAATGCAAATACGCAGATCTTGGTGAAGAATCGGGAAAATCGATAAGATGCTGCTGAGTATTATCGTCAAAGACCGGCATACCTTTTCTATCCACATAAGCAAATGATTCAATTTCGTCAATGAATGCAGCAAGAGTAAGCATCATTGTTGGCGGATTCGCATAATTTGGATATTGCACTTGGAATTGTTGAGGAACTTTACTGCGAGCTTCTTCACCCAAGATCTGTTCACGAGCAATCCAACCTTCCTCATTTGTAAGTTTAAACCAACTTTTCAGAATCTCAAATGCAAGATCAGGATCCCATTTCAGTATAGGCAATAGGTGGAATCCTTCATCCCAGTAAAACCCCCTAGGAAAAAACGGACGAGAAGGTACTGAGCAAAAAAGTTCAGTAGCCGGAACCTCAGTGATTTGAGACTTTCCTTTATTATCCCAGAAATCCTCTTCATCTTCGTCGTCATAAGCTCCGTCGGATTCATCTACAAGAGACGTACCCTGGAAATAACCAATTCCTCCCATCAGATTAGACACAAGAGCTTTACCAAACGTGGAATATTCAGGTGCGGTAAATGGTTCTGAAGGTTGAAATATCTTTGCGTAGCGATCATCAAAGTCGGAAACAGCTGTTTCCAAAAGAGAAGACAATCTCTCCGCTAAATACAGTCAGCGCGAGGCCACATTACAAATATCAAGAAAAAATAAATAAGTAAAAAATAAAAAACCATTAAAACTTACAAGTCATTGGAGACTCTCCTTCCTGATCAAACAATATGTCAAATTGAAATTCTCCTTTAAAAGTTCTTTGCAAGAAATGCAAATTTCCAGGTTCAGGAGTATCTTGTAACGTGAACATTGGTATAGCACCAGGTAATGCGTCCCGAGGATAGGTATTTTGAATCTCTTTAATCTGCTCCTGCATGACAGTCATATAATAGTCCATTGCGCGCCACGTTGTGTCGCTATTGACGGTTAATGAACGTGCGTGCCATGCTTCGGCAGGATGCATCATTCCCACAGGATGAGTATTGTCAGAAGCCTCGTTACATTCTGCACCATAAGTAGCAGTCAGTTTGAAATTTCCAAGGTCAGGAATCGCGCCTTCGTATGTCACATCCTCTGTATATCCCTTATGACTGTACTTGACGGTACGTTTACTCTGCGCCAACCCTTGAGTACCAAAGTAAAAAACAATTGACGAAGCACCGTCCACGGCTTTGGGAACACCATGAACTCGTAATCCCCAGCTACCACCATCTTTAACAAACTCAGTATAGAGGTCAATGTTATTTTCAGCGTCATACAAACTCTGACGACCTCCTGTTCGGGGATCATAGGAATCCCATCCATATCCCTTGAAATCATGGCTAGTATCGCAGGCATGACGCGTATACCTCATACCCATGTAAGAATCTGAATTATGCCACATCAATCCAGCTAAAAATGAGTCCGGTAGCCCGCGAGGGCGAACACCGAAATACAGATTAGGTCGATAGGGACCCCATAGTAAAGTAGCATTTGATTGACGCGCGTGCTCAGCGAGTAGTAACCTCATACTAACATCGTCTGCATCAGCAAACTCAATTCCCTCATTGTCGTCATCATCATCGTAATCTCCAAATGACGCTTCTATAAACGGAAGTAAGAAAAGTCCAAAGAGAAGGACCAATTGTAAACGAGACTGCATCACGAACAGCGTTAATGTAACGATCTTTCGTGATTTTCGCGGGAGATTGGACTTTTAATGTAGATCAGAGTAAAGAAACAAGCTCAATTAATAAAATGTAGACAGAAATAACGTATTTTTCATGCTGTATACAACGATCTGAACTGATTATTAACCAATTGTTATACAAATAGGAGATCAAAGAGCAGACTCGACGTGTTCAGTTGGGATAGTAAATATAAATTTTGAGATCCAAAATAACCTCCTAATTCTGGATATTGTGGATTACACTATTCTGGTCTGTATCGTCATCAAAAGTTCAAACCTTAATTGTATTTCGCATCTCAAAATTTCTAATGAGTGACTTTGGGTAGTTTTCACAACTTTGTGTTTGTATATGTTTGACTTTCTTTCCTAGCTCCATATTTGTGATTTTTATTTGCATATTTTCTTTTGAACATGGCTCCGATCCGTACTCAAGTCAAAAAGACAAAACCTCGATCTTCAACTTCTTCTAAAATCACAAAATCCAAAAAACCAACAGAATTAGAAATGAAAGTCAAGAGTGAATCAGAATTATTGCTAAATTCCAATTCCTCAAAAAATGCATCCTCGTCAATAATGTCAGCTTCTAGAAATCGAAATAAATCATTCAATTCTATGTTAATTGAACTTAAACGACGAGAGAGGGAAAATGATGAGAAAGTTGGAAAAAATACATTTATTTCAAGAGGATTAATGGGCGAAGGTGAAATTACATTTACGGTCGAAAACAAGAAAAAGAAGAAAATTGAAGAACAAGAGTTTGACGAGGAAGATGGCGGAGAGGAAAATGGCGAAGAATCGAAAACGAGAAAGGAAAGAGATAGTGGTAGAAAATCTCAAAGATGGGCTGGTCGACGAAGTGGTAAGTTTTTCTTGATACATTTACGATTTTACTGATGTACTATTTTACCAACACAAATTTCGTCTTTATAGCTAGTAATAACGTCCTTCGAAAACTCATGTGATAAAAAAGGGAGTTTTAACGATATAAAAGTTCCTTTGTTCTTTTTGGCTAGCATCTATTTAACAGGCGTTATTATTTTCTTTTTTTTTTTCAATTTATCCAGGGACGGATACAATCAATCGCAACTACAATAATAATACAAAGCTGTAATATCATTTAAAATCTAAATGTAAAATGTGCTATGTATACTCAAGGAATAATATCATACACAAAATCATTCGCGGTTTGTAAATAGTAGAATATATAATACAACTGTATAATTAGTTATATAGTTTGAAGAGGCCATTCATATTCGACCATTTTTTCCCCTAAAACTGTCGAAGAAAGCTATTCATAAGAAAGAGCAAGAGAGACAAAACTCTTATAGATGAGACAATTATCCCTAAAGAAAACGCCATATGTACAAATCAACAAAAAAAAAAAAGTAAAATTCCCCATATATATACCCAAATGTTTTATGTTTTCATCGTTCTGCGAGCGAGATAGACAGAAATATTGTGCGTCCACATATCTCTTCTTTACGCATTTGTGTCAACCAAATAGAAATGCCAAAATAAACAAAAAAACTAGTAAACCATATCATTTACTACTCGTGATCCGTAGCAACATTTTCCTGATGTTTTTGAGCAGCTCTCCTTCGCGCCAACGAAACTTTTTTACTCTCAATTCGAACATCACCAGAATCCATGCCAACAGGATTTCTAGTTGCAGGACAAGGTAAAAAATGAGGAGCAGCGACTGTAAGAATTGCGATACAAAAAGTAGTTGAGAAAAGTGATGTTGCTAAACGCGTTCGAGTTGCGTTATTAAGTCGCATTTTTGTTGAAATAAAGATGTGTGTATAAGATATTTGCTATATCTCCAGTTGATAAACAGTAACCAGATTTCGTGTAGATAAACTGAATGTCGAGCAATTCAAAATATATCAGCCAATTGCTACCGCAATTTGCACAGAAAGAGCCGTATTCGTTTCAACTTTTCGACCCTCAATCAACAGCTTTGCAAATATTATATTTTCTCTTTCAATATCCCTTTAAGCAAGCGAGTAAAATATAGCTTCTTTCGCAATCAGCAAATAAACGGAAAGTACAGAGAAAAATTGTACCTTTATATTTTCCTGCTGAATGCTTCAATGAAAGGCTTTCTCGAGCGCATAACTCAAGTTCGCGCGATGCTCATTGGCCCCCGTGTCCCTTACAGCGCAAATGCTACAAACGCCTTATTATGCTCACACTAGGTTACCCGGTGAATGGGCAGAGGTCTGAATGAGGATATTAAAACAGGAGTAAACATTAAATAAGAATCCTCATTTACTTTAAACGAGAATACACACATATATATATATATATATGTATATACGTATACGAACAGTTGTTTGAAATTATAGAGCAGAAGCGGTGCTGAAAAGAGTTATGTCTGAAGTTGAATCACCGAGCAGCAATTTAAGTGACGATTCTGAACGTCCTTCGCGGCATCAGACTACGAAGCAACGAAAGCAAGAGCAAGAAGATCTTAGTGGACTTTTTGACGAGGAAGATGATAATGATGTTGATTCAAATATTGGATCACCGCGTGTAAATGCCAATAATGGTGAGGAAGATGATGGAAAAAGTGATGTTGATATGAAAGACCTCGAGACTGCTGGTGTTGATGGGGAAGGTGAAGATGAAGATGATATCTTTGGGGCAGCTTCGGACGAGGAAGATAACGGGTATGGCTTTAGATTACGATTGCTCAATTGAATGCTTTGAACTAAATTACTAACGAAAGCAGTTACTACAACCGTTACGATTCACAAATTCAAGAGGAAGAAGAACAGGAAGAAATGGAAGAAGTTGAAATGCAAGAAATGGAAATCACAATGCCTAGATATCTACCATCTCATAAGACACCCAAGGAAATAAATATTGCTAGGGTTCCTAACTTCTTAAATATCGATCCTGTCGTATTCGATGCTGAAACTTACCTTGAACAAGCTGAGAATATTGAAAAGGCAAAAGGTGAAGGCACTGATGAATCGAGAAGGCAATTACGTGCTGAGGTTCAAAATATGATTCGATGGAGATACGTTAAAGATGAATATGGAAATAATGTGAGTTTGAATATCACACTAATGCTATCACTGTATGATTACTAACTACCGGAAAGAAAATCGAGTCTAATGCAAGAATTATCCGCTGGTCTAATGGTTCTTATTCGTTAAAATTAGGTGGCGAAGTATTTGATATCCAAGAAACCCCAATTAACGATACTTATCTTGCAATTTCTCACAACGAGCAAGAAATTGTTCAAGTTCATACTAAAGTTTCCAAATTTCTAAATATGACACCATCATCAACTACTTCTCAAACGCATTTAAGAATGTCGAATGCACTTGCAAGAGGACAAGTTAAAACTCGTTATATTAATGACATTGTTACTATTGAAGATCCAGAAAAAGTTAAACGAGAAGCAGAAAAAGCTGAGGAAAATAAAATTAAAGCGAGAAAGAAACTGGAGAATAAACGAAGAGCAAGAGAATCGAGATCTGCATATGATCGTGAACTTGGTGCTGGTGTTGGTCGTGCGAGCGGTGCTTCCGCAGGAGCAGGAGGAGGGTATGATCAAGATGATGATGGAATGGGATATGGAGGAAACGGAGATATCTACGAAAAAGATGATTTCGTCGTTTCTGATGATGATGAAGAAGAAGAACGAGCAGAGAGATTACGAAAAGTTAAGAAATCCGGAGCTGATAAGTACAAAAAGAAACGGAAAGGCTCAGATGATGATGATGAGGAGGAGGAGGAAGATGACGATGAAGACATCGATGATCTCATTGATGACGATGATGATGAATTGGATACTCCAGCTCAGAGAAGGGATTTAAAACGTCGGAGAGATTATAGCGATGATGACGATGATGATGAGTAATTTACCGTCGTCAAAGAGAAATGTATAATAGATAAAGAAATAAAAAATGAGCTTATTAATGCATTATGGTGTACAAGCTATATACATTATTTCAGAAAAAAGTATTACTAAAGCAAAAAAAAAACGCCCATATTAAAAGAGAAAAGATTATACAGCCTCCTGTTTCCCCCGTTTTTGTCTATTTCCCAACAAATTGCGACTGCTCACGTTTATCATTAGTACTAATTAACTTCACCAAATTTGTATTTGCGAAATTAAAAGTAGGATCAGGTGCACAAAATTTTGTATCGAGTAAAACTTGAGCAGTGGGTCTTTTTTCTGGATCAGCAATGAAACATAAATCCAAAAATTCTTTGCCATCTTCTTGCACGTATTCAATTGTATCTTCAGGAATCGGTGGTGCTAGTTTATCGTTTCCTAGCTTGAACATTGCACCAATGGCTTCTTCGTTTGGCCATGGTCTTCGACCTGCGAACATTTCTAACACAACACAACCTAAAGACCAGATATCGACTTTTGCACTGTAGC
This sequence comes from Myxozyma vanderwaltii, assembly GCA_030556335.1. Classification (NCBI taxonomy): domain Eukaryota; kingdom Fungi; phylum Ascomycota; class Lipomycetes; order Lipomycetales; family Lipomycetaceae; genus Myxozyma; species Myxozyma vanderwaltii. The sequence goes on from JAKTPV010000030.1 coordinate 87,455, forward strand.
CTCGTTTTATATAACCACCTTCATTTTCATTCAGAACGACGTTACGAATGACCTCAGGAGCCATCCAGAATATAGTACCTTGCATAGACATTCCGGCATTATTTGAATAAATATTTTGGCTTCTTTTAGATATTCCAAAATCTGATATTTTAACAACACCATCGAGATCTAATAACAAATTATCAGATTTAAGATCTCGATGAAGAATTCCTCTAGAATGTAAATATGCTAACCCATCAACAATTTGACGAGTCAGTGAATGAACAACTGGAACTTCAAATCGTCCGTGTTTTCGTAAGCATGTACCAATAGATCCACCTGGCACGTATTCCAAAAACAAGCTACAAACATCAGTTAATGCTTCATAACCTAAATATTGAACAATATTAAGATGATCAAGATCTTTCATGGTCTCGATTTCGGCTCTAAGAGCATTTACTACTTCGCATTGAGTAGAATTATCTCGATCACTTGGCGTTTGAGGGACTGTGACTTGTTTAACTGCAATCATTTCCCCGGTAGTGGCATTCAGCGCAAGGTATACGCAGCCAAAAGTTCCTTTACCAATAAGTTCACCCTTGACCCAATTAAATTGTTCTAAACCAAACCCAGTTAGTGCATTTTCTTGTAACCGTCAACGGACGCAAGGTGGAGGGAAACATTAACAAGAAAAATATATATATAACTTACGATTCCGTCCTCGTCCTCTAACTGAGAAATGTTCTTTCTCAATCTGTCCAGGAGTGACTTCAACAACTTTCTGGCCCCACATTTTCGTACTTTTCCTTCTTAAAAGCCTCGAATCATTGTTTTGACCAACAGAATCAGATCTTTGACTTCTTCTAGCATCATTGGCTTCCTTCGCCATAACTCTGATAGATTTCATGCTCGACCGACCTATTGGTCTAGACGACTTTACTACTGCGGAAGGGGTATTTGATGTAGATGAAGAAATTTGCTGTGCAGAAATTCTAGGGGTGCCAGATACTGCAGCTGCATTAGCTGCTACCGCGGCCGCTGCTGCAGCAGCTGCTACTTTTGGTTCGACGTCAAGTTTCTCGACAGCTTCACCGTTTCTGGATGATGATTTGAATGAAAATGTTCGGTCCATGTTTACTGCATCTTGCCGATGAGCGGCTTTGTCACTGAGCAATCCACCTGTTTGTCGTTGTTCAATGTCTTCATTTTCCGCAGAGGGCTTTACGACCTCTGTTTCTTCAGTAGAACTGATTGGATTCGTTGTGGCAAGGGGCGAAGATGGCGCATGAGAGGTAGTTACTGAAGACGGAGTAGCTAATTCCAGAAGCGGAGAATTAGGAGAATATAAAGGTGTATCCTCAATAATCGGTATGTCAAGATCCGTATTTGGGAAATATTTTTCAAGATTATCATAAACGACTTCTGCAGGTGGACGAACAGCCCACCCATCATTAAGATCATTACTCAAAATATCTTTATAAAGATCAAGAGCATACGAAGGTTCCTGCGGTAACGGAGGTCGTTCTCGAGATTTATTTTGACGTTGATTAGACCGAGAATTCAAATCTTTAACGGAAGGTAATTCACCCAAAGCTGAGGTGGGCGTTGTTGCGCTAATTGCATCATTTGCAGAAACGGCCGCATCAGTAGATAACGAGGCAGTACGTTCAGTAATTGCAGACAAAACAGAAAAGTTTTTGTTTTCCGCCTGTTGAGGTTCAGGTAGACTTTCATCTGAATCTCCAATCTTCACATGTAAAATCGGTCGATTGGATTTATAACTTCGCGAGCTTGAGTCAGTTGATTCTGTGGAGAAATCAGATCTCGGCAGCAATTGCGTAGGAACAGAACGATCAGAAGAGAAAGTATTTGTAGCAGGAGAGTTGGTTGTCAAAGACGGAGGCTTTTTAGCCCAAAGTCCATCATCATCGTCACTACTATCTTGATCACCTTCAAAAGAAAATTGCGGAGCATCATCAAACGAAATATTATTTTCCACAAAAGACTCGTTTCTTGTTATGACGCCATATTTCGCAAGTGGATCTTCGTCTTCAAGACGCTTTGAAGAAGTGGATGAATCGATATTTGCGAAATCTTTGGTTTCTGTGACTGGAGTTGTTGTTGTGGATGAAGCTTCATCGGGAGCACTTACGCTCCTTTGTCTATCGTCAGTTGATTTTACACTCAAGTCACCATTCGGTAAGGATTTTCGCGGAACGTTATATGTCTTTTGAACTCTTGGATATTCGTATCCTGGTTTCCATAATGAAGCTGATGATTGTTGTGATTGTTGGGTTTGAGATTGCTCGGTAGATGGAGTTACAGGATTAATTGTATGCGGAGATAGCATAACTGTAGTAGACATATTCCCAGTCCGTTTAAGCTCAGACGTTCTATTACCTGTATTATACTCAGATGAAGCCACGCCAGGTCTTTTTGTCTGGGGTAGACTGTCCTTTCGATCAGGTTGTACAAACGCAGAAGGTCTTCTAACAACCGAGGATTGTCTGCCTTCAGGAGGAGGAGGCGGTTTTCTCAACGCAGTAAGTTCACGAGTATCTTTCATCGTCAATAAATCTGTACCACAAGATTCAAAAGGAGAATCTCTGCCTCTATTAAAATCAACATGAGGCCTTGGTTTTTGAATTACTTTAAATCCAAGTGGCGGATCAGTTGCAGATTCTGTAGATTTCCGACGTTCCTCTTCTCTTTGATGTTCTTCAGAAAGTTTACGGCCCCCAGAAAATCCAGTATTAATACGCAATTGTTGAGTAACGGGTTGTTGCCTCCAATTAGATGGCGATGAAGAAGAAGAAGAAGAAGATGTAGAAGCGGAAGGATTCATCACTGATTTATTAGCTATGAAAGAAGAAGATGTAGCTGGAAGTGAGGATTTGAGAATATCGGGAGCAGAGTGAAAAAACTGTCGATGGGTTTTGATGAAAAACTTTACAGTTCCTTTGCTATCAGCCTTCTGGCAATTTTCAAAAAGGTCATCATCGAGAAGTGGATTTCCTAAAATTTGTTAGATATGATTTAAAGATCTCTTGCTTTGTGGTTATTCATGTCATGAAGAGGAAAATACCTATTTCACCTCCACCCAACTCAGTTGTGTAAAACTCTACTGCCGAGTTATCAATATTCATTTTCTCCAACACGGTTTTTCTTATAGCTTCAACATTTTCACAGTTAGATACATCAATTAACTTAAACGTTTCGTGGTCCGCCGTGCAAAAGATAAATATTCGAGGTACACTTTCAAATGAACCTATAGTCGATACTGAACCACTTTGTCTGTGCTTGGGAGATGATGAACTTGAAGATACTGATGCTGATGAGGCTTTATGATAGTAAGGCGGAAGAAAGGGACTGTCTTTCAAAGGTACGGCAGGAGGAGTATTTCCGCTTGCTACAGAGGCAGATGTTGCAAAAGCAGTTGTACTTGACGGTATTGAGCCTGCATCTTTTGTGGATGTGCTTGTATTGGAAGATGTGGATGAATTAGGATGTCCAGCTATTGATTCCGGGCGCGAAGAAGCGTACACGGGACCTGAACGAACTTGTCGTTCATGGAATTGAGCATGAGGCACTTGTTTGGGAGATTGCTGTTGTTGAGCAACTGACTTTGACTGGGTCAAAGACGGGGAAGTTAATTGTTCACTGCCTCGATGGGAGCCATAGGGAAAAGGTTCAGTAGCATGATTAGATCTGTTATTAATCAAATGAGTATCGCTATAATTGATACTGGAATAAATATCACTAGTGTTTCGATGAGCATTCCCCGCATTTGGATTAGTGACGTTTCCAATTGTCGATGAATTTCCGCGTAGGGAGGATGTAGAACTGGCCTTTGCAGGTGAAATACTTCCGTCATCACGTTTAGTCTTGCGGCCGATATGAAATAATCCGCCCATGAAGGAACCTCCGGATGACTTTCTACTAGCGGGAGAGGATGCCGAAGAAAGCGGATAACTATAGTCGTAAGAATCTGAATCTTTTGATGTCGAAGACGGAGATTTTGCAGGAAGTTGAAGCATAGCACTATTATTGCTCGGCCTAGCAATTGAATTGAGATCAACTGAGGAATGCGATCCAGTTGGAGTATTAGAAACCCCAGTAAACGCCGAACCAGAATGACGACCAGATGAAACGGGAACAGTATGCGGCGCTAAAGAATGATCCGAGGAAGATACAGCAACTGAAATTGGTCTTCCTCGTGATCGATGAAGCGTCGACGAACCTGTATTTGCCTGGTTTGTATTTAGTAACAGTTGTTGTTGTTGACGATGTTGTTGATCATCGAGAGACGACCTTGTTAAAGGCTGCGCCAGTTTCTTGTTGTTTTGCGCAGACATTGAATTTGTGATTTGATTGAAAATTTCTTAAAACAAACTGAATTTCTTTGGTATTGTTGAATTCACTTGATGTTGTTATAATCAAGCGACTTCTTCGTTCCTCAGCGACTCGCGGTTGACATAGTCTTCCCCTCGCAGTATTTTTTTTTCAAAATAGTAAAAGTCCAAATGGTAAAAAGCAGGATTATTTATAGGCTAATAATCAAGCCCCCGCTTTCACAGCGCCTGTTGTTTTGCTTCAGTCGCAGCACGGCAAATGCACAAAAGATTGAATAAAATGATTTCCTCTCACAAAGTTTCTCACGAGCGCGCGATGAGATTGAACGTGCAAAGAATTAAAGCATACGTAATTCTCAGAACGGAGTCACGTAATTATCAGTACGGTAAAATTGCTTCCAGAATATTTTTTCCCCTTTGCACACTCTCGCGACGCGTTTGTTTTTCAGAGTCCAGGGCTCTCTTTATACACATTCACGCTCACTTTAACGCAAAAGAGCTTCCACTTTCTATTTGTCTTTTGGTTTATCAACAATCTTCCATTTGTAATACTCAATTTATTACATATTAAAGATGTCGCTTGATATGTCAAATGCTATTGTCGCGCAAGATGAAATGGGACGACCTTTCATCATTGTTAGAGAGTACGTGGATACTCGATTTTTTTCCTTTGATTTATGCCACGCTACCAGATAATTGATTTGCTAACTGTTTCTTTGTTTTCTAATTTTAGTCAAGGAAAGAAAAAGAGGTATTGTTAAGATTCAATTGTGATGCTAAACGAAATAGATCAATGTACTAATGGTTTTTCTGTTAATTATGAAAAGAGCACACGGAATTGATGCTGTCAAGGTACGTGATATTATCAGCACGGATGAATGCCAATGATGATTTTAATTATTGATTTATAGTCACATATATTAGCTGCCCGGACAGTTGCTGATATCATCAAAACTTCTCTGGGTCCTCGAGGTATGTTTTAATTTACATGATTCTCTAATTTACTTCTTTTTTTTTTTTTTGAAGTTAAATATAAATTTACTAATAAACTATATAAGGTCTTGATAAGATTCTCATTTCCCCTGATGGAGATATCACAATTACCAATGATGGGGCCACAATTCTTGGACAGATGCAAGTTGATAATCAAATTGCGAAATTGCTCGTTCAATTGTATGTAATTTTTCTCTTTTTTATTAAAATATTCGCTTCAATCAATTTGAATGAATGGAGATTTGTATGTGCTGGTCGAAATAGAACTACTCCTAACTGTTTGTATAGATCGAAATCTCAAGATGATGAAATTGGTGATGGAACTACCGGCGTCGTAGTCTTAGCAGGTGCAATGCTCGAGCAAGCTGCAGAACTTATCGACAAGGGTACGTTTTCCATTTCGATTATACAAAAGCTAAAGTGTTAACAAGCAAGTATAGGAATCCATCCAATTAGAATTGCTGATGGCTTTGATAAGGCTTGTAAAATTGCAGTTTCGCATTTAGACGATATTGCCGATACTGTGGAATTCAGTTTGGAAGATAGGACTAATCTTCTCAAGGCTGCAAAGACTTCTCTTGGTAGTAAGATGTAAGCTATATCTAAAGTTCAATTTTGATACTGTATATTAACAAGATTATAGTGTTTCCAAGGCACACGACAAATTCGCCAATATTGCAGTTGACGCTATAATAAGTGTTGCGGATCTTGCACGAAAAGATGTTGATTTCGAACTTATCAAAGTTGATGGTAAAGTTGGAGGATCACTTGCTGATACTGCGCTTGTCAAGGGAGTTGTTATTGACAAGGACATGTCTCATCCTCAAATGACTCGCACAGTCAAGGATGCGAAAATTGCAATTTTAACCTGTCCCTTTGAACCTCCTAAACCCAAGACTAAGCATAAACTTGACATCACTACTGTTGAGGAGTTTAAAAAGTTACAGAGCTATGAGCGCGAAAAGTTCATGGAGATGATCAAGCAAGTTAAAGACACTGGAGCTTCACTTGTCATTTGTCAGTGGGGATTTGACGACGAAGCTAATCATTTACTTTTACAAAATGAACTTCCTGCAGTTCGATGGGTTGGTGGGCCTGAGCTTGAATTGATTGCAATTGCTACTAATGGTAGAATTGTTCCGAGATTTGAAGATTTGACCGCTAGTAAACTTGGTCATGCCGGACTTGTTCGCGAAATGACATTTGGTACTACTAGAGATAAGATGTTGGTTATCGAAGAATGCGCAAATACGCGAGCTGTAACCGTTTTCGTTCGTGGAAGTAACAAGATGGTGAGTACAATTTTATTTTAATTTTTTATTTTTATATCGCGTCCTATTTCGGGGAGTAGTTGCCTAACTTTTGTTTCTTATTCGATATATTTTAGATCATTGATGAAGCTAAACGTGCACTTCATGATGCTTTGTGCGTAGTCCGCAACCTTGTTCGCGATAATCGTGTAATTTACGGAGGCGGAGCAGCTGAAGTGACATGTTCAATTAAGGTGGCGGAAGAAGCTGACAAGCACCAAGGTATTGATCAATATGCTATGCGCGCGTTTGCCACATCTTTAGATGCTATTCCTATGGCGCTAGCAGAGAATTCTGGATTGAATCCGATTGAATCTCTCGCTAGTATTAAAGCTAGACAAGTCAGGGAGAAGAACAGTAGATTAGGAATCGACTGTTTGGGAAGTGGAAATAACGATATGAAGGATTTATTTGTTATCGATCCACTTATTGGCAAAAGACAGCAATTACTTTTAGCTACGCAGTTGACGCGTATGATTTTAAAGGTAAATGATGTTATTGTTAATGGAAGCGAAGAGGCTATGTATTAAGAAATAGGAAGAAGAAGAAGGAGTGAGTTATGTATATAATGAGGTTTCATCCATCAGATATCTTTGTTGCTTGTGTAGTGTACTGTGCGTTTATTCTAAATTTTAAAATGGAAAGATAATGTTTTTGATTTTAAATTGTATACAAGAAAAGTACATTGTTGTAGTGAGGAGATTTCGCGAAAACCAGAGCGCAGGGATCCAGTTGAAAGAGCTTCCATTCTAGTTTTTAAAAAGAGTGACATTACATTGACCAAATAGATTTGACTACTCACCAATAACAGATGAGAAAAAGCAGAAGAAACTTGATGATGCGATGTAATAAGGTGAGGCGGGAAAGGGGGGGGGAAGAGGTTAATATGAAAATGAACTATTACATGTGTTTGAAGAGCAGGTTTGCTAAGAATTTTCTACAAAGCCGTAAGTAAATCTCCAAGCTGAAAAAGAAGCTACATTGCCAAAGAAAAAACAAAAAAGTAAACAGATCAAAAGCAAACTCTCAATTATATTAGGTTCACAAAGTAAACAAAACAAACAAGCAAAACAAAAGAGGGACAAAATACGCACATACGGATTAAGATTTGAACTATTAAGAAATGAATTTCCGTTAAGAGTGCGTACCAGGCGTCTATGTGCAAGAATAGATATAGAAAGAAAAAGATAAACAGACAGGATATTTAAAGTGGAAAAAGCTTGAGCTTGAATTAATGGATGGATCAAGAGAAAAGATGGGTTCTCTAATAATCGTTTTCTGACTAGTTTAAGAGGATTTGTTTGCTTCACAGCGACCGGAATATTGCAATTCTTATCGACATACGAAAAAAAGGCAAAGACAGAAATGGAATAAACTGGAAAGTTAAACATTTAAAAATAAAGTGAGGGATGAGCTCAGTGAGGATGAATCTTTAACTCAGGGTGGAAACACTGCTGCAAATGAAACAGGTCTCACAATGTTAAATTGACTTGGGTTCCTGAATTGTGCTACTTGGTAAATAGGCTACTTTCGGCCTGTCTACACTCTTATTCCTACAATCAATGAATATCTCCAGACAAGCGGTCGAGTTTTCGATAGACCAGTGGACATGCGCATGGTCTTATTGCAAAGGGAAAGAAATAGACACAAGCGAGGAGGCACGGTTACGTGTTGCCAGAGATACGAGAAATTACTGTCATAGAACGCCAGCTTCATCAGCGATCCAGCCGGTCACCCCGACAGCCTTCAAACATATACTTAATCTGCTTTTATTGCCAAAGAAAAACAAAAACAAACCACAGAACCACTTTCTGGCCAGTGGCCGTCTCCTCCGCAATGCCGCCCGCACAATTTTAAGTGCTCGCAGCCAAGCTATGCACAACCCTGGGCCCCGGCAAATGCAGCCCGACCTCTCTTGGACGCTCCGGCTCCGGCTTTCGACTCGCTGACGTCATTCAGCACCCAAACATAAAAACCACTAGGCCCAACCCGGCCTGGCTCTGCGACTCGCCGGCTCTGTGTCGCACCTGGTTCAGCACCGGCCCGGACCCCGACGGCTTTTTCCGTACTATTCAAACCTTACTCTGGAAATGCGCCTCCTGCCTGCTCTGTCTGCTGCATTTGCATCTTGATGAAAACATTTTCAGCACAAGTACAAAGAGTGCTTAATGGACGATGAAGCTACGTTCCAACCGCAGCTCGCAATACATAATCTCGCGCAGGAATCAACAAAAAAAAAAAAAGAGACCATATCATTTGACAGTGTAGAATGCTTTCAACAGCCAATTAAGGAACTAGTCCATTCGTCCCTTTTGCATCTTTCGTCATCCCAATCTATACTCATACGCATAAGCATGCTCACTCTTCTCCCATACACAGAATGACATTACCAATAATAAACAAAAATAATAAATAATAATAAAAAAATTAAGACAAAAGAAAGGAAGAAATAAAATAACCATGAAAAGCAAGAATTGAATCAATAAATAAAATATACACGTATTCAAATCACTAATAATATGCATCCCCATATCCATACTGAGGTCCTTGTATTGATGGCGCCTGAACTTGTCCCTGCGCTGATGCTTCACTGGTTTGCTGCGAAATCGACGGTACCGGACGCCCTTGCGAGCCTGGTGGTCCTTGATGTGATTGCTGACCGCTTTGCGGAGCTTGTGGATGCTGCGGCTGTTCTTGTTGCTGTTGTTGCTGCTGCTGCTGCTGGTGCTGTTGTTGAGACTGTGGCTGCTGTTGAATAGCCTGTTGCTGCTGCTGTCGAGGATCCTCCATTTCAGCAGCTCGCCGACGCGCTTCTTCCTTCTTCTTTTTCTCTTTCCATTTCTTTCGTGTTTCTTTAAATTCTTCCGGCGTCCGCTTAGCTCCATGATTTTGCATAGTAACATGCGCATTTAAATGATTTAACGTGCCGTAAGCCTTCTCACATCCGTTGTATCCACATGTGTATATTCGCTCAATTTCTTCAAATCGTCGTCGCGGCCGCTTCTGCTGAGTAGACCCCGGTATAGGGACAAAAGAGTACACCGTACTGCTTGTGAATTCTCCTATCCTTTGTCCGCCCATTGGACCCCGTCGCATATTAGCTTGGTTCGCCATGGCCCTCATTCCGCCCATCGCGCCCATAGGTGGGCCGGCTGCGGCCATGGAGTTGGGAGGAAATGTATTGGTAGGAGGAGGATACCACTCTGCACGCCAGGTACCCGTGGCAGGTGGATATCCCTGGTACCCGCCGAGGGCGACTGCGGTTGGGTCGCTATATCCGTTCGGTGGGGCTGCCGCGCGCTGGTCCGGAGCGTATCGAGGGTCAGCGCCGTATGGTCGGCCCATGTACGCTGCGGTCGGTTGCACGTAGGGACGGCCAGAAGGATCAGTGGAAGGGTCGTATGGAGCTCCGGGCACATAACTGTGTTGGCGCTGCGTCGAGCTGCCGTCTGCAGGTTCATAGGGCATCGAATGTGGTTGTGCCGCGCCTCCGCCGTAATGGCCAAAGGAAGCGGATTGTGGGTCTCGCGTATCCATGATTGTAGCTATGCTGTTTGCTGCGTTATGATGAGAAGAAGGGTGTCGGAATGAGTGGGCGTTTGAAATAGTCGATGCTTGCGAGCGGGTGGAGAGCATTCGCGTGTGGGAAATTGCCACGGGCGGGCTGCGAGAGAAGTCAGTATGAGGAAGAGATATTATGGAAGCTAACACCCGCGATGCCACAGAATATTAAGGACAGGGCCAGGATGTTGACGAGAATAGGAAGAGGAGGAGGAGGAGGAGGAGGAAGAGGAGGTCCAGAGACCCAAACGGAGGGAGGTGCATCACAACAAATGCGGAATTAAGCCGCTGCGGAACCAACTGGCAGGATACAGGCAATCGCGAGACTGAAGAATACAAGCAGGGCGCAAAGACGGAGAACAAGGACGAGAAGAGGAAGGCAGCGGGTGGGTGGTGAAAAGAAGGGGCGGAGGGGAAACGTACGAAGAGTATCTAGATGGTAAACCAAAACAATGGAAGACCCATCGAGCGGCCGGGGCAGGACAGTAGCGGCGAGGTGATCTCCGAGGCAAGTGAGGGCAGCGGAGACGGAGGAGACGACGCCGGCGACGTCCACGCAGGCTACAGACAAGGAACGGAGGGTAGCGGGGGAGAGGCAGAGGGAGGGAGAAGGGGCGGCGGGGGGGGGGGGGCGGGCAGAAAAGGAGGACGGGCGGCGGAAGACGAAGAGGAGGAGAGCGGTCAGAAGAGAGAGCGCGAACGAGTCGACACAGAGCTAAGGTTCGCGACACGCCGCCACTGCAGTGATGCGTCTGGCTGCGTATCTCACGCGCGCCTGGCGCACGCGTGTTTCGTGCTTGTTTGTGCTTGTTTGTGCTTGTTTGTGCTCTGCCTGCGCCGGGACGGGGGCGCGGAGGTGGAACTGGGAGTGGAAGTGGAAGAGGAAGTGGAGGGTGTTGTGAAGGCGGAGGAGACGTAAACACAGCGAGCGAACAGTGAATAGTGAGCGCGAGCGTCCTGGCAACTGTCCTGTCGCAAAAAAGTGCCGTTATCTCCGGCCACAGCAGCGAGTCCGCACACAGCGCAATTGCTGTGTTATTCGCAGTCATATTGCATGTGTATTTACAGATTCGCATACATGCATCTAGACAGCATATACACAACACAACACAACACAACACACGACGCTGTCCGATAGCACCCACAAATTACATCAGCCCGGCTGTCTCGCCGTCTGGTCTGTGTGTCGCGCCTCGTGCTCCATCCGGCTAGTGCTATCCGCCTGCCAGTCTGAACATTAACGCAACATGTCTATTAACTGCTGTCTCAGGCCCTTTGTTGACGGCCTGCTTCTTCTGGCTGCAGCCCGACCCAGCTACATCTCCTGCTAAATCCCCAGCACCGTCTTCATCCGCTCGTACACAAAAAACGAGCACGACGCCATAGGAATCACTTTGATGTATCCAATCGTCAGTCCCACGTAGAACCCGCGGAACCCCTTCGTCTTCCATATCATCTGCGCTGTCCCCGCAATCCCCCGCCCCCCACCCACCGCTCCGCTCACCTGCATCCGTCGCCGAACAACTTCTAGCGGGTAGCTCGCCGTCTGCGCAATCATCCCCGCCAGACCGCCCGCCACCAACTGCGCCCACACCTTCAGCGGCACGCTGCGATCAGAGTGCTGTGCGCCAGATGTCACCGCGTACTGCGCGAGCACGTTCGACCGGAATATGTCGTGGATCTTGTCGTGGCTCAAAAATGACACTCCTGCATACGGAAGCATTCCCAATATTGTAGGTGTGAATCCCCGGTAAAAATTTGCAATTCCGCCCTTTCCCTTCGCCACTGCTGCTTTTGCTCCTCTTGCTACACTTTCTGGTGTCGATGCAGTAGCTGCTGCTGCTGTTGCTGGCTCCACTCGCGGCTCACCGTAAATCTGCCTACATATCCGAACAAAGCTCGCTCGCTGGTCCTTCCTGGTCTCATATGCTAGCCGTACTCGAATCAACTCCAATGGATACGTGAAAAACACCGACGAGACACCTGCAAGTGATCCTGATAGCATTCGTCGAATACTAGTCTCTTCAGCTGGGCTCGAAATCAAGGCCGATCGAATTTGTTCGTACGCAACAAACTTAATAGCTGCATATGGGAAAATTCGAAGTAATGTGGCCGAGTGACCTCGAAATAATCCCAATATTCCATCACTTTGATATATCGCGCTTGCTGCTCTCCATATCCCAAGTCTCTTCCCACTGTATTTCGCAAATTCGGGATTCGATGTTTGAAATAAAATCTTGACTCGGTCTAATGGTGCAATAATACTTTTCCCCTATATCTCTAGTTATTAGTATCTTTGACTGTTAGAGTCGAAATTACGCACTTACTGCACATCCGGCAAGTCCGCCTGCAAGACCACTTTTTAACACATAATGATATGAAAATGTTCGTTCGGAATAAGCATTTGATGTAGATGGTGTATTTGCGATAACGATTCCTTCTGAATCAGTTGAGTCTTTAGTATTCAAAAGAACATGCTCTAATTTTTCCCTTTGCTGAGGACTTAAATGACGATGATGATGATTGCTATCGTTTGACGCCGATTCATTGTCATCTGATGAAGCCATTGTCGGACTTTGTGATAGATGAGAAACAGCTTCAGACATGCTTTTTTTAATATTTTTCAAATGCAAGCTATTCTTTGGCCTTAAGACCAGGGTCGTCTAATGATGAATTATAAATGCAGAAATATAAAATCAATAAAAATGAGTAAACGAGTACAGTATATCCGTTCGTAAAAAGTGTACGTGTGCTAAACAAGTACTACTTCTATACTGGTCTAATGTATGATATATGACAAAATCTCACAACTGTATTGATATATAATCTTGACGGATTCAGTGCTTTCAGAACAATTCAAAAGATCTGATATCTGTAAGGCTGCATGTACCGAAAGACTATCTATTATCTAAACCCCACTGCAAGGCGAGAATAAAATGCAAATATCCAAATACCTCTCTCTTTTTCCCTACTGAAACTTCTAAAACCTCAACGCAAACGAATCAATACGTTGGAAGTACAAGAACGGGGTCAACGGAGAATCCAAAGAAAAAACCTCGTCCAGCGCGGGGTTGCCTGCCTTTCTTCAAACTTGGTCTACTGATCGGTCATACAAAAGCCGCCTTCCGTTTGGCGGGGATATTGTGCACCCTAACCTGGATGTCATGTGAGTATTAGGGCTTCCGATGGAGGTTTGAGTTTATCCGATGATGTATACCGGGTTGGTTAATCAATCTGCTGTTGTGAGTTGCTTGCTGCGAATATTTAGAATGTAGCAATGTTATTCGATTGGAGTATAATCTAGTTGAGAATATTCTTGATGATTGCAGTTTTACTATTTACATCATATCAGAATAAATTCCTGGCATGTTTGAAAGCTAAAAATGATTCGTTTTCTTTTGCTGTTCTGGCGAAATACAATAAAACATGTAATATCAATTGATATCAAATACATGGAAAATCAAATCTAACCTTGAAGATTTTATGGAGCATGTATTGTTCAAGAAATCTTATAAGAGAGGCGGAAATATTAGAATGATTGGCTGTATCGTATATATATCTATAACTCGTAAATAACCTATTTAAAGTTACTTGAATTGATTTGACAGCTTTGAGAAGACAACCATAAAAAATAAAAACACATCATTCAATAATGTATTAAGATTGAATAATTTGATTTATTCAAAAAACTTAACGGCTTATTAACCTGCATTATAAAAAGTGGTTGGAGGCCGATTTATGCCGAGACCGAGTTTGTTGTCCGTGAGAAAACTCGGGTTTTTCCCTACTTTCTCTTTCCTTTGATCCTCCTGATTCGGTCTTCTTCGGAATTATAACAAAAAAAGAAACTAGACTAGAATAAATAACACCTGTCGTTTGATTTTTAGATTGTCCGTCAGAATTATATTTTATTCGAAACCGTTGAAAGATATTTCAGGGAAAGAGTGAAATCAGGTTATTTATTCATTGAACGGTACTGTCATACATTATCACCATCATCATCATCATCATCCCATCATATCAATTTATCTGACCAGTACCTCATTTCCAACTTTCCGGCTCCTATAAATTTGTTACTCTCATCTACTTTCTGCCTTGGATCATTGGAGTATAATGTAAGATTTGATAATTTTTTATCTCGTCATATGGTCATCTTCGTGAGTTCCGATCGCTGACAGCGTTGCTTGAACAGATCACACATATCTATCAGACATCTCAGCAATACTTCCTTTGCCATAATTTAGTCTACAAGCAGTTTGAGAATTATCGCACATTACAAATCTAGCTGCATAATGTCGTCCAATGCAGTCAGCCCTCTCTACCGATCGCTATACCTAACTTCTCGACCTTTGTCAACTTCAACTGTCACCAGCTCTGTATTTATCGGCCGTAGTCAGTTTTCATCAATGAGGTTTTTGGGGAATAGTGGTTTGAAAAATAACATGCAATATCCTATTACTTCATTTCTCGCATCAAGTTCGTCGCGCGCTATATTTCGATTCTCAAATATTTATAAAAGTGTATTATCAAAATCACCGTTCACAAAACCCAACAAATCCTTTTCTGTTAGGTCTAACTCAACTTCTACAAAGCAATCTTCCTCCTCAAATCCTCCTCCTCCCCCGGGAAAACCTGAATCAAGACTCAAGCAGTTAACAAAGAAATATGGATGGCCTATTGTTTGGGTTTATCTTGGACTTTCAATTCTTGATTACCCTGTTTGCTTTTTAATAGTTCATGCTATGGGGCAAGAGAAGATTGGTGAACTTGAAGATGTTGTGATTGAAAAAGTTGAACCAGTTACGTCTGCGATTCGAGACTTATTGGTCCGAATCGGCTGGGCTAAAGATAGTATGCATATATTTCCACATTTTACTCGTACAGATTCAATTATACTAACCTATGCACAACTAGAAGCACAAGAATTGGTTATTCCATTACCGGGATCTGATAGTCCTCAAAAAGCCCACAAAGCATCAATTTGGACAGAAGCTGTGATTGCATATGGAATTCACAAGAGTTTACTTGTATTTCGTATCCCACTTGCAGCCGCTATTACTCCATCATTCGTGAAATGGGGATCAAAGAACTTCCCAAGACTGTTCAAAGCTGGACCGAAATTTGGTGTTAAAGCTGAGGGTAAGCATCGTATTGGAGGCGGATTAATGTAAGTTTGGTAATGTATAGACATGGGCAATTCTTTGTTCTGTTTTAGATTTTTATCATTTTTGAACGTGATTGAGGATGCGTATCTTTCATTTTCTGTCTTAATTTGCTTCGTACTTCTTTTACGTGACCGGGTAGATGATGGATTTTAATCTCTTGCTTGATGACGAGCAGCTCATTGATTCTTTTTTTTTAATCACACGTTTTTGTAAATAATACTAAAAACACAATAATAACTCTAATATGATGTATTTATATCAAGTTTTATTTCTATATACAGCTTTTCTAATTTATACTATTTTGCGGGGGTCTAATATAGCTTCAAATCACCTGTAATTTGATCCAGTTTATGTTTAGGAGCAGGTCCCAGCCCCAATACAGTTGCGGAACCAGCAGCAATTTGCGTTCTTCCCGCGTCATGAATAAGACAATGAGTAATTCCCACTGATTCAGCCAAAGCCTGTAAGAGTAATAAAGATTCTTCACCTTTAGTTTGAACGGTGATTTTAGGTTGGCCGCTTCGTTCCCATAATCGAACCATTGTTGGAGTCCGCTTGGAGGCGCGTTTGTAGCATCCTAAACCGGCGTGACAGCATTGGGCTGCAGCCTTACCTTTTGTCATTCCGAGATCTGTTCTGACTACTAGAATCTTTTTTATGGGAATATAGGTCAGGATAGAGGTTCAGAAGGCGAGAGATTGGGACATACCATCTTATGTTCGGTAAAGATATCAGACAATGAGGCGTCTTGCACAGGTTCTCCATCATCCCCAGACTCCTCTTCCTCATCATCAGTTTCGTAATCATCATCATCATCTTCTTCTTCATCATCATCATCATCTTCTTCTTCTTCTTCTTTCTTGTTTCCCTCAGTTTGATCTGGCTTGGACTGTTTCTTTATTCGTTTACGCTTTTCAATTTTTATTGTACTCGGTCGCTGCAAAGCTACCAATACTGCAGCACCGAGTAAAAATCCAATTATACCTGCTGAAGCAAGCTTCACAGATTCTGCTGAACTTTGCTGCATTTTAATGCCCTCTAAATTCCCCAATATCGATGATGAGCTTCGCACGTTGATTATCGGGAAAAGAACAAAAGAAAATTAAAGTTTCAATAAATGATATTAGATTTAGGTTTACCCTACTAAAAATGGGTTTTAAGTTTTTGAAGAAGTTGGCCCGGAGAGTATTAATGGGAAAAGTTTAGTGACTGAATATGATCTGATGTTTGCCTGCCAAATACAAGAATAGCGAGAGAACGGAAGTAAGTTCACAAACGGGAAACGTAAAGATAGAGGCGCAAATGTACACGTGTTTAGTCGCCTGAATAGAGTCAGTAGGGAAATAGAAGTCTGCGGGGCCGGCAATTGGAGGTGAGCACAGTTCGGTGAGGCCGAGAGCGCGTCTAACATTTGTTATTTGAATGAAAAGCAGAGAGAGGAATAACAAGTCAGTGATGCGAGGAAGAGGTCAGGTAATAAATGAGTTTAATCATTTTTTCTTGCCAAATCAAATAGAATACGAAGAAGCAGAATTAGTGGACTTTAGTAGAAACTAAACTGATGGGTGTAAAATGCAGGGCGGAATAGGCGGTGGATGACGCATATAGGCGAATACCGGGTTCTCTGTCCGCCCAGTTCCCACGCAGCTTGACTGCACCCACAGTTAATCAACAAGATACACATACTATAAACACAAACAACAACTGTAATCAACTATTGATTGCCAGTTTATTCCCCAAAAACAAGGGCAAACTCCTCAGGATTCTAGACCGTTTCGGGTGAATTCGGGGCAGGATTTAAACCGGGTAACTACTTGGGCAGTAACAAGAACGAGTTCTCCAGTAATAAATACTCGCGAACCCCGCTTTCCCGTTTTATCGGCCTTTCTTCTCCGATTTCTTTCCCTGGTTGTTTGTCCCTTTTTCTTTGCTTCGTCTCTCCTCCTTCTCGCGTTTGTTTGCCGCATCACCTCTTTGCAAATAATGTCCGCTGTTCTCGCTGCTCGCAGGTCCTCTGCAATCGCACACAGAGCTCTTCGGGCCGGTGCGCCGCTCGTCCGCCTCGGCCCAGTCTCCTTCGCCCGGGCAAATTCAGTCGTAAGTCTGCGCGACGCGTCGTTCTTTTACATGGGATCGCTTATTTGGGAATTGGTTTATTTGGGCATATTCAAGTGTTGGAAATGTATACTATAGCGAGCAATTGCCGCTGTAAAGTGTCGTTGAAGGCGATGATGCTCCCACCCTCTTTAACCGATGACCATGCAGCCAATGATCTGTCAGTCGCCGGTCTACCGTGTCGATTTTCCCTTTGACCGAAGGCTGCCATATCTTTCACCCTGTCTTCGTTTTTACTTACTTGATATATTCTAGTTTGCGGGTGTTACTCAGGGCCCTCCTGATGCCATTCTCGGTATGTACAAGTTTTTTGATCCTGCTTGATGTCCTAAATTGGCTGAATGTAGTATGACTTAGGTATCACCGAGGCCTTCAAGGCTGATTCTTTCGCCGAAAAAATCAACTTGGGTAAGCTTGTTATTCCTCTTGCCTGATTCAGTTTTGTGCTAAACGTATATTGTCAACCAGGTGTTGGAGCCTACCGTGATGATAGTGGAAAGCCCTACGTTCTTCCCTCGGTTAAGGAAGCTGAGCTTCGCCTTGTGCAGCAAATGCTCGACAAGGAGTACGCTGGAATTACCGGTGTCCCTGCGTTTACTAAGCTCGCTGCTACTCTTGCCTACTCTCCTGAATCAAAGGTCATCAAGGAGGACCGTCTTATGATTACTCAGTCCATCTCGGGAACTGGTGCTCTTAGAATCGGTGGTGAATTCTTAGCTAAATGGTACCCTCACGGCAAGACTATCTACGTTCCTAACCCCACGTGGGCTAACCACGGTGCTGTTTTCCGTGATTCGGGTCTCGACGTCAAGACTTATCGTTACTACGACAAATCCACCATCTCTCTTGACATTGACGGACTTCTAGATGATCTCAATAGCATTCCTAAGAAGTCAATGGTTCTCTTGCATGCGTGTGCTCACAACCCTACTGGTGTTGATCCAACTCCTGAACAATGGAAGATGATTGCTGAAGTCATGAAGAAGAACGAGCTCTTCCCATTCTTCGATATGGCATACCAGGGATTCGCCTCAGGAGATGCCGACAAGGATGCTTTTGCGCTCAGATACTTTGTCGAGCAGGACTTTGAACTTGTTCTCGCTCAGTCATTTGCCAAGAACATGGGTCTTTACGGAGAGCGTGTAGGTGCGTTTTCTCTCGTAACCGCTTCCCCTGAAGAGAAGAAGCGCGTTGACTCTCAGATTAAAATCACTGTTCGACCTCTTTACTCCAACCCTCCTGTTCATGGTGCACGTATCGCTGCCGAAATTCTCGGCGACGAGGTATTGAACGCCCAGTGGTTAAAGGAAGTTGAAGGTATGGCTGGACGTATCATCGCGATGAGAACATTGTTAAGAGACAATCTCGAGAAACTTGGATCATCGCGTAGTTGGTCGCATATTACTTCTCAAATTGGCATGTTCTGTTACTCTGGTTTAACCCCTGAGCAAGTCGATACTTTACGTACTGAGCATTCGGTTTATCTTACTCGTGATGGACGTATTTCAATGGCCGGTGTTACTTCCAAGAACGTCTCGTATGTTTTCTTTTTCTTCCCTTAATAATTGCTTTTACTAACTCTTTCGTTTTGTTGTATAGCCGTCTGGCTGAGTCTATTTATGCCGTTACGCAATAAATTCTAGAATATCCTAGATAATAAAAATATATTGATACACTTTCTTTTTTGCTATATTCACGATTTTTTATACCGTTCTTTTTTTTTTTTTTTTTTTTTTTTTTTCTCTATTTGTGTAGTGTTCGTTTCTATTACATTAAGATCGTAGAGATAAAATGATTTCATGCTACTCGCGAGAGTTTTTACATTTTTATAGTGATTTATCTGACTCCATATTCTTCTTTCATTTTTTTTTTCTTTTTTTTTTTTGGTTTAAATTAGCATCGAGTAAACGAACTTTTTAACTTTTTAATATCTTGGAGAAAATTCAAAAATAAATATAATTTCGTTATTATCATTATAAAAAACTTGGTTGATGTATTGATGCGTTTGTTTCTTTAAAAGGGGAGATAAGGTTAATTGCAATTAAGGGGGATATAGAATTCGAGTAATTGATTTATTCTTCTAGTTTTATGATTTTGTTAGGATTCTATATCTACTTTGTTTGGGAAAATAAAAATAAACACGTTAAATTATATTATAATATATTACAAATACCTTCTCATAGTGGAACACATACTAGGAGGCCGTGTTAAAATGGAAACAAAGGAAAAAGAGTGTATACACATTTAGGATGTTATATCTACCCGTGACATATAATCTAGTGGAGTGTGATGTAGGAAGTCGAACGAAGCGAGTGCTCTGCGAGGAGAAGCGAAGGGGGAAGGGACGAGCGCGGGGGAGGGGATTCAAATTGATAAAGCTAGATGAAAAACTGATCTTTTGGAAACTAGTAATTTTCTTTTTTGTTCTTTGAAAACATTCATAAGTGGTATTTTACCTTTTTTGTTTTCTTTTCTTTTCTACTAGGAAAATAAAGATTTACTTTCTTTCTTTCTCTCTTCAGCAATTTTCTTAAGTTTCTTTTCCGTTTTTTGTTTACCAGATCCTTTACCATGAAATTGATGAGATAAATGCTTAAAAGCTTCTTTTGTAGTCATTGCTCTTCCAAATTCGTCTTTGTATTCAATCTTAACATCAGGTTTATAATCTTTGAACCTTTTCATTGCATCTCTACCTTCTTGTAATTGTCTAGCTTGATTTTCCCTTTGTGCAGCATCTTCTCGTTCACGTTGTGTTAACCCGTCGAATTTGCCTGATCTTCGATCAGATTCTCGTTGAGCTTTTAGATCAAGTTCAGCCTGAGCGCGACGCTTTGCCATTTCAGCTTTGAATTGAAGATTCTCTCGTTGAATTTTTTGTCGTTCGAGATCTTGAGTATCTGGGGTCTTGATTAATCCTCGTGATCGTAACATGTTGAGTGTAGATCCCAAACCAATGGAGATTTCCGGTTCATCTGCTAGACCTGTTGCAACTTCGTCGTTGTTCTCGTCGTTATCGTCGTCTTTAGGTTCGGATTTTATTTCGGATTTTACTTCAGTTTTAATTTCGGTTTCGTCGAAATATGGATCTGCATTTTCCATCTTTATATCTTGATCTTCATTTTTGACTGTCGCAGCAGCAGTAGCAGCGACGGCAGCGGTGGCCACACCTTCAGCTGCCATCCTATCCAATCTCTCTCGTTCCTGTTCTTCTTCTGCAAAACTATTACCAACAGTTCCCACGAATTCAGTCATATCATCAATAACCAATCCATTTCCGCCATCTTCTGGATTCTCTTGGTCTGTGGATTGTTCACGAATAGATTGTGCAAGCATTTCTGGAGTAATAAATTGTGCTTTCTTCTTCTTTTGAAGTGCTCGTCTTTGCTTTGTTAATAACGCTTGTAAATCTTCATCATCTTGTTCAAGGACATCTCCGTTATTTATATCTGACATGATAATATCTCCATCGTTTGTTTTTTCAATTTCATCATCGTCGCCGTCTCGTTTTCTTCGACTTCCACTTTTTGATGACGGTTTTTTTGATTTCTTGAGTTTCTTCATTTTAATTTTCTCAGCTGGCATATAATCTGAACTAATAGCTTTAGGGATTTCATAATCAAGTGATACTCTAATTTTCCCCGGATTAGCTTCATCAGTTTTCTTTTGTTTTTCTTCATCAGCAGTCATATGATTATTAAAAGATATAACTTCACTATCAAGGATGAATGATTTTTTATTTGAAATTCCTGATTCTTCTTCAATCGCTTCATCGTATCGACTTAAAATTCCAGACTTTCCTTCCTCGTCTTCAAAGCCAGTATATTTCGCTTTCCGTTTGCGACTCTCAAGAGTCTTTGCCAGTCGTGATTTTTCTTCTAGGGCTTGAGATACTAATTCATCGTCTAGAGTGTAAGAGTGTTAGTAACCGATGAAAATATAGAAGTACGGAAAAACGTACCGGCGTCATCTAAAACATTACTATCTTTTAAAGTCAAGATAACTTCGTCTTGACCATCAAAATCATTCAAATCATGACCAACTTTGAGTCCTCGAAGATCATTAGCAGTGTATGCTTTATTCTCAGGATCTTCTTCTTCTTCATCAGCCGGCACTGTAATTTTGAATTTTTTCGATTTTTTAATCCATTTCTTGACATCGTCGTATTCCTTATCATCGTCATCATCACCAAGACCTTTCCCATCTAAGTAGCGTAATCTTTCTATTCGTTCCTTTGACTTTTGGATCCGTTTACGAGCGGTTTCGGCATCTGCTAATGTGCGTTCTTGTTCGTACTTTACTTTCCAGTTCGCAAGAGCTTGCTCATCCGAATCTGGCGCGAGCGGTGCAGATGAACTAGCGTCATTAGAGGCTCCTGGAACGGGAATAGGTCGTAAACCAAGTTTAGCACGGAGCTTGTTTGTTTCTTCAATGGAGAGTGAGGATTCGTCTAATGAGTCTCCAGTGGCGGCAGAACGAGCCTCTTTTGCAGATGAAGAAGCATTTTCGTTGCTCGCGTCTTCGGCGGGAATAGGACGCAAGCCGAGCTCAATCCGACGCTTGTTAGTCTCTTCTAAAGAAAGCGAAATTTCTTCTGCCATTCGCGCGGGGGATCGGAGGGAGAGGCGAGTGAGTGTGTGTGTGTGTGTGTTTGTGATATTGCCGCTGCTGCTGCAAAAGATGCGTACATACAACAAGGCGCAAGAGCACAGCAGTTCTACACAAACCCCATTTTTACATTACATAATATATCACGTGATTAGTATAGCCAGATTAAGATTGTTAGTGACGCAACGGAACGCGCTGCTAGCGAACCCCTGAAGGGCACGCACGCGACCGGAATGTTTTGAATTTGCCCAAAATGGGCTAGACTTGTTTTGAATGGGACTAGTCACACCTTTTGGCGGGTTTCACGCCTCCTATGCGGGGGAACCAACAGCTGGGAGGGATATTCGTGCTGCTATATAGTGCGCAATGTAGACTGCCCATGTAATCTCGGGATTGCGAAAGACACTGATATTTAACAGAAAGAGCGCTCTGGGGGCATATTAAAAGAAAGCTTAGTGTGTGGAGGCATCTTACATGAATCTCGAAGAACAAGCTCGGGCGCAACAAAAAGAAGCGGCGAAAGGAGGCGCTGAGCTGAGCCTTTTTTTTTTCATTTTAGCGTTTAAGTGTCGCCGTCTTCTGACTTTGGGCGCTGACGTCGTCGATCGCTCTCCCTTTTGACCATTTGTTTACTATTTACTGTTTATTGTTGTTGTCTGCGCTCCCTCGCCGTCTTTCTTCTTCTTTCTCTACTTATGCCGTCCAGTTGTCGCTAGCAGCTGCTCTTCACTGCTTTTCTTTTGTCCATGTCGTCGTCGTCGTTGTCGTCGTCGTCCGTGTCGCGGGCGCTTTCCGCAGATCAGTTCATGCTCCTCGAGCAGCTCGGCAGCGGAAGTTTCGGCGTCGTCTACCGCGCCATTTACAAGTATGTGATTTTTTACTGTTAATCCAGGATTGTTTTTTGATTTTAACATGTTTTTTTTTCTGCAGAGAAACTGGGGATATCGTCGCAATAAAACAGGTACGTACAAAGCCGCCACCCGCACGAGCACTTCTCCCGCTTGTTTTCCACGCTGATGCTAATACGCTGCCTCTGCACCAGATCGATCTCGAATCAAGTGAAGATGATATTGCCGAAATACAAATGGAGATCGCATTACTCGGTGGTTGCGATAGTAATCATGTAACTAGATACTATGGTGCGCTTACTATTGTTCCTATATGCCTGCCAAATCAGGAAATCATGTCTAATATCATTATATCGCTGTTTTAGGATGCTTTGTTAAACGCTATAAACTATGGATTGGTATCTCATCTTTTTGATTGCATTTATGCTAATGGTATAAATGCTTACTCTCTGTCTTTTGTTGAATAGTAATGGAGTATCTTGCCGGCGGATCCGCTTTAGATCTTCTCAAACCTGGCCCCTTTAACGAGCACCAGATTGCCATTATCTGCAAAGAACTCCTGGAAGGTCTTGCATATTTACATGCTAATGGAAAGGTAATTAAAGCTGTTATTTGTTTTTCTGTTTTAATGTACGGTACTTTTAAAAATGACTAACTTGACTATTTTTAGATTCATCGTGATATTAAAGGTATGCGAATGTTTTTAGATATGCAAGGAGTCTGGTTTCTTGCGCTAATATTTTTTTTTCCCCTTGCTTTTAGCGGCTAATATTTTACTTTCATCTGATGGAGATGTTAAACTTGGTAAGCTAGAGAATAAGCAAAACAAAACTTCTCCCCCGCTAACTTTGTTTGTTGTATCGTTTAGCCGACTTTGGTGTTGCTGCACAATTATCAAATAACAAGTCACGACGGAATACTTTTGTCGGAACGCCATTTTGGATGGCACCTGAAGTAATTAAACAAGAAGCGTATGATTATAAAGCTGATATATGGTCACTTGGAATCACTGCCATTGAATTAGCGCGCGGAGTGCCGCCGCTTTCAGAGTACCATCCTATGAAGGTTTTATTTCTGATTCCGAAAGCTCAGGCTCCTGCGTTAGAAGGAGATTTTAGCAGAGAGTTTAAAGACTTTGTCGCTCATTGTTTGATTAAAGACCATAGAAGAAGACCATCTGGTAATTATGCTGTTACAAGTGAAAAAAGTGGTCAAGGTGACTAACGTATCTAAACTTATAGCAAAACAATTATTGAAGCATAAGTTTCTTCGAAATACTGGGAATCCTATAGAATTAAGAGCATTGATTAACCGCAAAGAAGGTTGGGAATCCCGAAATGCTGATCGCACACAACCAAAACTCTACGAAGAAACAATGTACGTTGGTTGAGATTTTAACGGTTTTGAACTGTGCTAATGCTCTCATTTAGTGCTACAATGAGTCCAATATCTGATAGTGCTGTTGATGAGTGGTCATTTACCGTTGACGAGCCACCTCAACGTGCGTCAAGTAGTGATGATACTGATGTCATTGAGGAGATCTCTATTGATCAAATTGCGAAAAACAATCCCTCGTTATATCGCCGAAGTCGGGCACAATCATATGTATCATCCCAGCGTAACGCTGCTGCTGCTGCAAGTGTCTCGGAGCAACTTGGAAACTTTAGCTTTAGCTCTTCGAATTCAGATGAGGAACGCCATCGGACTATTAGACCTTCTAAACCTGTACATGATACTAGGAGATCAATATTTAATAGTTCACTTCGTAGTGATACCGAGTATGTTGTTGTCCTTTTGAAAACATCTCCAAGTGTTTTTTATGCTAATCAGTCTCATAGTCGTCTGCGAACTCTTAAACCTCTTCAACACTTACGAGAAGTCCCCAATGTTACGAATGTAACTGTTAATGAAACAGTATCGTCAGCGGCGCGCGAGTCAGGCGAAGAGAATATACCACCACCTGTACCTGCGATTTCTGAAGAGGCAAGAGTTGGACGATTGGTATTTTCTGAAATTATAAAGGACGTTGTGGAAAAGATTGAGAGTAGACCTGACAGTACACAAGTATCTGAGTTAGAAGCTGCTAGTAAATTTTCAAACGCATGGAAAACGCTTGATGCATCTGATCCTGAAGCTGGATTTTGGTTTCTCAAAGTTGTTATTTCAAATATTCAAGAAAACGAGCAATTACGATCAATATTTTTTGATCAATCTCTTGTGAAACCTATAATGGAACGGGAATTAATTGGGAATAGTGGAAAGAGAATAGCAATATCAAGGCGATCGTCAAGTTCTTCATCTAGTTCGGCTACATCTAATCATTCTCGAACAATGTCTTTAGATAAAACATTACCACCTGTTCCTAAAAGATCACACACTGAACAAATACGTTATGCTAAATGGTTGGAAGGATTAAGAAATCGTCTACCTGAAGCTGAAACATGAAGATCAATACATGTAATGAACCAACACAAATTATGTTTTCGTCGTGTCTAATAAACCTACTGCAAAGTTATATACTTACTTTCACTTTGGATCAAGAAAACATATTCATGATTTGCACATGCTTTTAGTTTATTTTTTTTCTTTCTCTCCCTTTAAACATCAAGTTTTTTCATCATATTTTCCCTTCCCTTTCACAATATGACTTAATGAGAGTTTACCTTTATCATTATTTTAAACTGGGTTTACCGCCTTCTTTTGGTTTCAAAAGGTGACAACAGAACATTTGCACACTGAAACGGGAAGTATTTCAATAGGCGCTTGGAAAGGGTGGGTACACGATAAATGAATTTTTTTTTTTGATTCTACGGTTATCTGTTAATGAATTTTCTCTTTTTGGGCGTTTTCTAATCATAGTTATTTTTTTGATTATTAGACAAAAAAATAACGTACGTATAGGTTAGAACCTTACAAAGTTAGAGAAGCAAGCAAGCAAGCAAGAACAAAAACAAAACAAACAAAAAAAAACCAAATGACGAGATATAATGTGTATCTCAGAAGTAATTTGTTTGTTTTACGCTGAACTGGAAATGTAATAGTGAATGATTAAATGAAATACTTGAATTATGATTCTTAACGTCCTTCGAACCCAACCCCCCTCCCTTTTAGTTTTTACTTGTTTGTAAGTTTCTTCTCTTCTTCTTCAATCGTTTGTTGCATTGTAAAATGTAGCTAGAATGTTTCTCCCTTTAGAGTTGTGCGTGAAATAACTGCCAGTTTTCTTCTACCCTTATCGGATGAACGTATTATAAAAATAGTACTTACTCCGTCTCGGTTCGGTTCCGCAAAGCCCGAGGCTATTAAAAAAACTCCCAAGATATCCAAGATATGATGATAAGCCTTGGGACCTTTATGAAATTAAGAAAGGAAATTGTAAAAGTTAAAATCGTGAAATGTATTAAATCACATATATTAATTCCTAATTCATATCGTGGTAACATATAATATAACTATTAAAAAACATCTTTTCAAGTTCCTGCAAAAAAGAGAACAAAAGAAGAAAGTTGCTACAAAATATGCAATGACAAACACTACAACGACGACAACGACAACGACAACGACAACGACAACAGCATTCAAAAAGAGATATAGCAAAAAAAAAGGATCATGGATAGCTAAAGGTAAACAAGAGGACATAGGACATACGGCACATACATACATACAGGTAAAATATTTACAAACGCCTGATGAAAGTTCTGAAAATAAGAAAAACTAAAAATAGAAAAAATAATTAAAATCAAGAAAAGAGGACAATGGAAAAAGATGTTTATGCTGCTCGAATGTGAAGAACCAATTGCACATAGAAAAATAGATCAGTCCAGGTTGATAAGAAAACCAAATTTGAAAAATCTTAAATTACTGAATCATTTTGAAGCATAAGAAATAAACCAAAACACATCCTTTGCACATTTAACAACGAAAGAAGAATGTGCAAAAAAAATGGTATCATATTCAGTTTGCATGAGCATATTTAAAAAAGTTTTGAATGCAATTTTCCTTATTCATACTTGGTACCGAGACAAATTGAGCAGGTTTACAACCGCGACATTTGTCCGAAGTAGGACAGTTATAATATGGTTGATGAAGGTATCCTATATCTTTAAACCAATGAATTTTACTTTTATCAAGGAATAAGCCAAGGCCGATACTGTGAACTGGTGCATCCCCCCATCTTTCATAAAAGAATCCGCCAGATTGATCTAGATATTCAAAATATTTATCATAAGCATCCGAGCGGAAGAAATCCATATCACCGATTTCGAAATTACTCCAAAAATGACAAGTTGAATAGCCATTGGCAATCTTGTTATGTTCTGGTCGTGATTTGTCGTCCATTAACCACGCAAGGGAGTTGTTAGGATGAATACTTTCAGGGTGCATTGCGACATATTCCATTGTTGTTGGCCAGAGTGTTCGTATACTTTGAGGAGCATCGTAGATGTTAATTACGTATCCTAAAGTTACAAACGAGTTAGGATGTATGATTACAACAGCATGAAAGAGATTACCCAAGCATACCATATGTCTTGTCATTGTCTTCCATATAACGAAACACATCATAATCTATACCGCAAAAGTATCGAGTATCTGGTTCAATACGCCAATACCATCGAGTATCTTTGAGCGCAGGATGTTTGTAAAACATTCCTGAGTTCCATCTGCACATTCGATGGTAGCTACCCTTTTGACCATAAACAATGTTATCTTCAATTAATATCTTATCGGAGACCTCGCATATGTCACTGTTGATCCATTGTGGAGTATCCCATTGCTCTTTGGGGATTAGTTCTACATAGATAATTAGTATGGTGTATTATTTTCCGGCACAAGAAGACATACCGTATCGGCACTCCGCATTAGTGGCAGCACTTGTTCTTTTTTTGAAACTCTCAGTAAACGGCTCGTCATTGAAAAAAGTCCAAGGATAGTTGAATTTGGAATTAAAAGTTCGCTCAACGTCTCGCATAGTTCTCAGAAGAGCTGATAGCTCCGAATTGCGAACAAGAGAGAGTAAAGTAGCATTGGCCTTTGGCACATCACCGTCCGCACGAGTTAATATTCCCTCAGGTTCACCAACGTCTTTGAGGAGCGGATTGACCTTGAAATCACGCTGCGGTTCGAGTTGCTCTGGTGTTGGCCGCAAGACTGTACCACGATGCGGTCTGTTCGGCGCGTTCTCGGCAGGACTTAGCTCCTGGCTGCTGGATCTCCGATGCTGCTGCTGGACGCGAAGAGTTGCAAGGACGATGAGGGCGACCGAGGACAGCGCGATAAGCGCTACAACAGATCTGTGCCGAGAGAACCTCATATTTCTGCCAAATGCTCGCAAAATAGCGGTAAAACACTGACAAAGCTGCCTTAGGAACGGCGGACTTTTGAAGGAGGTGTTTGTTGTTGCAATGCGGCCAAAGGGGGAGAGATCTTTACTGCGGTCCGAGGACGTGTTTGATTGCAAAACGCACGTAAACCAGATTTCAAGAGAGCTAAGCCACGGGGATTGTACCAGTCACGTGATATATAGTAGGCCTTGAGCGCATGACGCGTCTGTGGATCAAAATTTAATGAAGATTACGCGTAGACTAAAGTCCAAAACGCTGCTTATTCGCAGCGTCATCTTGCTTGATTATCTTTTCTCTACGAAAGCAATTGGCTTTTTGACGTAGGCCCTGGCTTGTCTGTGCCAGGCACCGACGGCGACTTTTCACTGGTTTCACGCTAAGCTTGTTCATGCAGAGAGGCTCGCACTGTTGCTTTATTTTCATTGCTGTCTTTGTTTACATCCACACCAGAAATGGATTTGTCCACACCCGCGGCAGCTTCTCGTCAGCAATTGACCGAGTTGGTTACTCATATCACAGGCTTATCTCAAGTGGGTTTTCTTTCCTCTCAATTGAGGTATTTTATTATTATTATTATTACAACGCAGTTGAGAAGCTGAACTGGAGAGATTCTAGTTGTCGAATCCGCGCGCATTTAAACGAGTGCGCAACCGCGCTGTTGCTATTGCGACTGTACAGTATAGATCTCCTGATAAAACTACGATTAAAGAACGCGCTTACGGGTGAGATTTATTCTAATTTTAAAAACTACTTGGTACTAACAAGAGATCTTAGACTTGTTGAGAAATTCAGCGTCGTCGGACGTGATGATCTGGCTGATGCATTAAAAGAACGACTTGATTTTCTTTTTCAAACAGACTCAGAGGTACTAGAATTTGATCAGTTGATAGAATTTTGTTGAAACCAGATTAACGGGTTATGCAGATTATTATCTCCACAGTCGCAATGATTCTAGACCTCGCCCAAGCCTCAGCTTTAGACGCGCCTTTACCTGAAGTAATAGAGAATCCACCACCACCAAAAAGCGAGCAAGAGGCTACTCGGTGGGAAGACATATTGAAGGAAGAACCGTTAGAGGGTGATCATTGGGAAACGTCTTTATATGACAATGATGATGACTTTTCGGATGAGGAAGAAGAAGAAGAAGAAGAGAAGGGAAATCCTCTTGACTCTACGATTGAAATAAATACTAAAGCTGAATCTGTATGTTATGCTACTCTACCGATGATATCGTCTGTTTAACAATTGGTGCCTAGGATGACGACAGCGGCTATGAATCGATTGATTTTCGAATGAAGTAAATTTTCCCCACAAGGCTGAATTGCAAAACAGTTATTTCTGAAGCACATATCCAAAATAGTCAAAAGATCCACCTGGATCAGACAAAGTCTCGGTCCCCATCTTCCAATACGGTCGATCAATTATTAATCGAGCAAAATGTGGCTGTCGATATGAGATGTAAAGCATTTTGCCATTTGGTTTTAATATACGGTTGGTCTGTTTAGTAGTGTCAGGTGATGTGCGTATCCACGATACAAGCAATGAGCTAGCTTACCTCGTCCATGTACTTCAATGCTGATCCCTCAATGTGCGCTGGTATACTCCAAACCGAGCCAGTGTAGCTCAGGAACGCATCTAGGGTTCCCTATTTTCCAAATATAGGTTAAACAAGAATGTTCACTAATAAAGAATTCTCTAATCATTTTACCTTATCAATTGCAATGTCAAACTCTCCATCTTTAAACTCACTCATGTCTCGTACATCCATTACATGCCAAGTCATTTCCGGCTCATCTTTGTATAGCTCGGCCATTTGTGCAATGCAAGTTTCTGAAAAATCTACATTTGCAATGTGTTTTAACCCTGAGTCGTATAAATCTTTCGACAACGTCTAAACGACGTCTTGTTAGCCAAATTAAATGCTGATAAAAGGTTGACACAGAGACTGCAGACTGCGTACGCTGTTACCACATCCGAGCATGACAACTTTTAGCGTACTATTACTTTCTTTATCCCACGAGATGTGTCTGCGAAAAAAGGGCTCTAAATCACTAAATGTTTTGAACCAGTCGAACGTTGCTTCATCTTCATCTTTTTGGTACCGGGTATCCTGTTGGCAACAATTAGAGACGAATTAAAGATGGTGAGAAATGCTCTGTACCCAGTATTCTTTTGTCTGTAACTGGTCTACTTCAGACAGCTTCAGGTCTGCCATTTTTTGTTTACTCCAATTGGTCGTAGCTTGTACCTTGTGCTGAGGGTAAACACATCAACAGTAAAAGAAATAGACAAATTTGGCTGGCGAAATGTGTAAACTCGAGATGGCTCTGAGGCTTGTGCGGCTCTGAAGTGAAATCAGATGAATCACAGCCAGCGTCGATCAGGATCTGTTCTTTGAATTAGGTTCTTCCCTTATCAGCCCAGTGTCGGTGCCTGGTTCCTGCCGTGTTCGCGTGCTCTTGCTTATATCGGATTATTTGACCTGTTGCGTATTGCAAGTTTTATGAAGCTCGTAATCAGTGGAAGTTCAGTGCAAAAGAACATAGTGTGATCTAGAATCAGAATATGACAAATTCCATCCAACAATTCCTGTCCGTCGCTCGTGAAGCCGTGCGAAAGGGCCTTAAGCTCACTGCCGACAATCGTGTTCTTCTCATTACTGGAAACGAGTCCGCAGGTTTGTTAATTCAATTGCTTATACAGAATCCGTTCATTCTGGTATATGCTGACGCTTTACAGATCTTGATTCATTCACGAGCTCTCTCATCTTTGCTTATCTCACGGCAACTCATCCTACAACCGCTTTCAAAACGCGCACATATTCCCATGTTATCCCAATCGTGAATATTCCTCGAGAAGAAGTTTCACTTCGTCCCGAGCTTCACTATTTACTGTCCACGCTCTCGATTCCGGAGTCTGACGTCATCTGCAAAGATGAATTTCTAGCTTCGCTTTCAGACTCGGACGACAACGTAGACGTTGTTCTTCTCGATCATAATAACCTGCTATCTGATCTCGGAAAGAGATTTGGAAAAAATGTTATAGGTATTCTCGATCACCACGCCGATGAAGGTTTGCATAAAGATGCCGATCCTCGCATCATTGAGCCTGTCGGAAGTTGCACTACTCTTGTAGTTCAATACTATAATGATTTTTTTACCACTGAGACTTCAGACAAAGACAAAGCAAAATCTATCTCTGATATCGCCGGACTTGCTTTAGCTCCTATTGTGGTCGATACGGCAAATCTTAACTCGAAGGCTACGACGCAGGATTTCGAAGCTGTAAAGACTTTATCTGGAGCTGTCAAGAGTGGTGGATTTATTGGTCTGACAGAGACTGTACAAGAAAAGACAATAGAGAATGTAGAAGAGAAGGAAGGGGAAGCAAAAGGTGATGAGGAAAAGCAAGATGACAAGCCGTCGAAGAAACCCAAGGTTGATCCTCTTGAATCGTACTATGATGCATTGATGGTTGCAAAGCGCAGTATTGATAATTTCTCTCTACGTGATATTCTGCGCAAGGATTACAAAGAATGGCATGAAGATAACGGTCGGTCGGTTGGGATCAGTTCCAGCGTTAAATCACTCAAATGGACTGTTGACAAATTTGGCGCTAAAGAGTTTAAATCTGGAATTGAGAACTGGGCAAAGGAAGAACGAAAACTAGATGCGTTTGTATTTATGGACTCATTTGTTGATGAAAAGGAAGGTTATAGAAGAGATCTTTTAGTAGCTGTCTGCTCCGAAAATGGTGATGAGTGCATTCGCAAGTTTGTCGAAGCTGCAACTGAGGAGTTCAAATTGAATGAATTTACAGAAGAAGACGGGATTAAAGACCTCGCAGTTGATGAAAAGGAAGGATTTTGGTTTTGGAAACAAGGGGATTTAAAAGCTAGCCGTAAGCAGGTTGCACCTCGTGTTAGAGAGTATATGCAGAAAAAATAGACTGGATCTACATATTTGTTAAATACTTTGGCAATGCTATTCCTCTCAATCAGCGAACAATGTTTGACCATTATTGCTCGGTATATACATAACATACGCACATTTTTGCAAGTTAGAATATTTCTTTATATATCTTTGAGGTTCTTAAATTTGCCGGTCGCTTATGTGTCGCAAAGACTACACTCAAATTAACGAGCCTGCCAGATCCTGAGAATTACTGCTATGCTTAAACAAAACAACTTGTCATGTTCCAACAAAATACCGCTTTTCCTTAATTTTAGCTGCGTAAAGTTACGTTGTACTAATTCTCTACCACAATAGAGACTGTAAGCCCCTAAACTCGTGCGTGTGGAAACGTTACTAGACGCTTATAGAGAATTTATCGTGGTGTAAACAGGTTTGCTTTAGTGAAATGCGTCTCATAAAACGGTTGATCTACAGTCTTTCTGCGTTTGGACATACAGCTCAATTTTGTTTGTTTTTTTGTATCCTTTGGCTTGCGCGCTATCTTTATTAAGAGTTTTTGCAGCAAAACGCATGAATATGGGCGAATGTACGAGCGAGTTGACAGCACCAGACCTATACTTGAAAATTGACCGGTTTGAAGTACTCTTCGTTACCGGCCCAGGTTGCTAATGCCTCGCTAAGTTAGTAAGTAACCTTGAATCAGACACTAGAATATCATGGCTGCATAATATGCAGTTGGTAAGCTCAACGAAATTAGAAAAGTTGATAGATGCAAGCGCTGTCGTGTTGAATGGACTGTACCAGAAGTTCGGATACGAGTACAAATAATGCCTCAACAAGCTTACCGGGTTGTAGAGGTATTATGATTATAGTTATTCATGTGAGAGTTGAACATAAATGCGCTGCATTTCCCGCCTTCTCTGGCTGCGGTTCAACGGTCTATAAGTTATTATCCCCGATCTAAAGGTAGTGTTTGCTCGTCGATACATATCAGAAACACGAGCAAGGTAAAAACTGGTATACTGCTTGCTTCTATCATCCACTGATAACGCAAGGGCAATATGGGAACTCCAGACCACCCCATAAGACAAAGCTATTTATGCGCGTAACTAAAGTGTGACTATAATTTGGAGCACCATAGATTAATGTTGTTAATGACGCGTGCTTCATCAAGATACATTATTGCAGCCAAAAATACTTGCTCTCTTGCTTTCCAGATAACGAGGAAAAGGCTCGACAGACAAGTTCGCGATGTTTGCAAGGCTGTGGATGAACGACATACACGAGCTTTGAAATGATTAGACACGATTCTAGGTATTTAACCGTGAAAGTTTATACTTGCTTTAAATTAAAAAATAATTATAAGAAAAAGGTCACCGGACACGCAAGAATAAGGAAAAGAAAACGCGGATTTGAGACAAGTCCCAGGCGAGCTCGTGCCTGATACAAGTCGCTGAATGCAACTCGCGTACTGTAGTTGGAAAGACCTTAATTAGTACTTTAATTTAATACAAATCATGGTGCTTATCAACTCGGTATTGAATGAGACATGGCGCCACAAACATTGCCATTGCCTACTTTGGCTGTCCACATCGCGGTACACTTCACTTACGCGACAAGCGAGAGTTTCGTTTACTTTAGTCCGTTTTGGGCAGCAGCTCAACAACCCGTGTTCCCGTGACCAGCCCTCCATCAGCGCTCATAGTCTGAATATAAAACGCCCGCGTCTTGCCCTCTTCCCCTCACCCTTTATTTTCTTTCCGCGCAAAGCACTCTTTCGATAGTAAAATTGGTCACTAAGAAGTTTGCCTCTTTAACTCTCTGCCTTGATCCCTTCTATGACTGACGTCTGGAGCTGTTCAACTTTATTCTTCAGGTATGTATGATGCGCACGAATCGTGGCCAGTTTGTTAACGGCTGCTACTAGACTCTTGATAGCTTATGGGTTTTGAATACGGCATGGCTAAAAATGTCTGTTTCGAACCAACTATTTTTTACATGCTGCTTTGTCGCCGCTTAACCGTGCACCTTCATCGGACGCCTCGCTGGCCAACGTTTCTTCAATTGCCATCTCTTCTTTATCGTGCGAAAGTAACATTAATTTTATGTAAACCACAAGCATGCATCTCTCCACTCACATTGAGCTAGATACAGTTAGCGCAAATGCATTCATGATATCTCCATACATGCCTATGCTGATGTGGCATCAATCCAAGATCTTGCTTGACGAGTCTTAATGCTATCTCCCATGACCTCGCTCTCCCCCATCGATCAGTTGCTATACACCAGACTACTATCTTGCTACTTAGTTAATGTTAAGGTTGTACGCCGCACTCCGGGGTATTTGGAGACATGCACGTATACTGGCACAATTTCACACGAAGTCTGGGATAGCATTTGACTCATTTCTGTCTGTTCTGTTCTGTTCTGTTCTGTGCTGTTCTGCTCTGTATCATATTCTCCTTAATACCAAGTGCCCAGAAAAAAAAACGAGGAAGCTCTGATATG
This sequence comes from Myxozyma vanderwaltii, assembly GCA_030556335.1. Lineage (NCBI taxonomy): Eukaryota > Fungi > Ascomycota > Lipomycetes > Lipomycetales > Lipomycetaceae > Myxozyma > Myxozyma vanderwaltii. The sequence continues at coordinate 122,147 of JAKTPV010000030.1, forward strand.
TCACTATCAGAAAGCGGGGGACTGATTACAGCTGTTTTGCCTTTTGTTTTAAGCGGTGAAGAGTGAAGAGCTAGCGAGTTTTTTACCAGCTGTGGGCGAGGGGGGGCAGGACACTCACAATGACATCCTTATGTGGTCATTAGGAGGCTGTAGTTCAATTAGTGATTCCTCTGTCATTGTGGCATATATGACTGTTCTTTGCCCCCTGGTCAAAAGTGTGCCTCTTTTGAGGTTTGAATCATATGAAATACGTTTTATAAATATTTCCGTCTATTCTCAATAAGAATTTTAAAATGTGAAGCCAGTATTTCATTCTATAAAATCAGATAGTGATTGGGTCGCTTCTGTGAATTCACTTACCTTATAGAATATAATTCGCGACCTTAGGCTAGCTGTCGAGCGTCCAAAACGCTAGAATAAACACCTCCCAGGTCTAGTATTTTGAGGATAATGGCTAACAGTTAGCCTACTGAGTCACGTGACTAAGAGACTTAAGAGGAAGTACATAATGGGTTCAATAAATTTAGAGGAATTAGACGCCAACGCGAATTGTGACAGTAGCCGTTACACCAAGTCTACACTTGTTACATATATCAGGTTAAATAGAGCCTGTATGCGGTATCTAAGAAGTCTGAGTGTGGGAGATTGTCGAAGTTTTGAGTGAACACTATGTTTTATGGTACGGGGGTTGAGAGTTCGAGCAACACGCGACAAAGAAAGAAAGACTTTTACCTAAATATATATATTTTTGTTATATTGATGATACGAGGTATTTATTTGTGGTTGTTGAGTATAGATTGGCCTGACCTTTGTGACTACAAGTTACCGTCTGTAGTCGGAGGATTGTTTGATCTTCATCATTTTCTCGGGAAGTTTCTTCATAGAATTAGTGACGTTTCATGTAAGCCACTTGTACATTCCTTGGAATAAGAGACAGTATAAAGTTTATAAGAAACAACAGCCCTTCCAAAGCTGCTTGAAATAGGTCATTTTTGTTAATTCTTGAATCTCCGAACTGATCCAGCAATTACGCACATCCAGTTCTCATACGCTGTCGCTCAGAAGTAAGGCTGACCGATCTTCATCTGTATTGCCTGACAGTAATATTGTGTTTAACGTTGAAGCGTGATTGACATTGTGTAATTCTATTAATATTCTACGTATAGAAACTGTAATTAAACTCTTTTGCTCCATATTTTAGACATCATTACTTGCGCATCTTTTTCATGTTGTGACACGAAATTGCTGTCGATATATGCTGCACAAGAAAATGGCGTTTGTATTTTATGAATCAAGCTAAATGTGCGATACAAGTCGTGTGGAGGCGTCATAACTGACAATAAAAAGCGCATCATGCTTCCTCTCCAATATATTAGGTCCCGACAGTAGGAGCAAAAATCCTACAAAAACCTAGCAGGTTGAAATAATATTCATAATTTTTCGCATATCTATTAGTAAAACTATATACATGAGAGAGATTTCTATATGCGATGTAAGTGCTCCAACAGAACGCCATTGTGTTTAACCCAAAAGTGCACCAAAATTATATGTAAAGTTTTCAGTCTTCGTCTGTAGTTGGAGGAGGACGGTCGTCCATGCGCATGTATAAATCGACTGTTACGAACAGTGTTAGTAAATCGACGTTCCAAGGACATGAAAAGAAATGAAAAAGAGAACATACTAGCACCGCTGAATGCAGCAAAAGCAGCACAGCCACTCAAAGCAGCTTGAGGACCATTTTTAATCGCTAGGGCACCACCAGTAAGACAACCCGCAACAACGCCATTGTACATATCATTCTTTGCGCGAAGGCCTTCGATACAGCATTCAACACCACTGAAAATACCACCAATTTTGCCAAAGCTTTTTGCTGAACTGTACATTTTTGTTCCAAGATCACGAGCTTGAACTCTGAATTGCTCTCTTAATGGGAGATCAGATATCGGTCTGCCACCCATGCCAACGGGGACATCGTAAGCCATAGCACCCATCATCAGCGAAAACGCACCACCGAGAAGGAATCCTGCACCACCGGCCATGACAGTCTTCATAGGACATGATTTCCAAAAGTCTTCGCCTATCTCCATTTGACGCAACATAACTTCCTGCTCGGTAATTTCCGGTCGAGGAATATGGGGGATAAATGGCAGCGGAGGAAAATTTGGAAATGACACAGATGAGGAGAGGGAGGGAATGGCAGGAGGATTCTTTGCATCCAAAGTCCCTGGCATTCTGTCTGCTGGTAAAGCCATATTTCCCTTGTCTGATCTTACTCTAAGCAATTGTCGTGTTGTTGAAATAATATGCCGACTTGTTCGAAAGACTAGTATTGTACAGAATACTTTTAAACTTGGATTTTTTTTTGATTTTGGTTGGCGGGTAAATTACGGTGGCGTAGTACATGCACAGCCATGCACACAGCCACATTTGATTGCTGAGATGGCTCTCGAAAATTGCACGACACTGGGAACATTGACGTAGCCCATATTGCTTATTGTTGTCGTCGTTTCACCATGGCTCCTCCAATGGGTGGTGTATTAGTGAAGAACGAGATCAAGCCTCGAAAATCAGCTACTAAAGATCAATCAGAAGAAGCAGGCGATGAGTCTCGTCTAGTAAAGAGATCTCGCGTCTCAAATGATCCTTACGATGCCTTACGTTCACAATTAGATACACTCGCCAAACGACCAGATCAGAAGATAGTAATCCCTCGCCCTCCTTCTCCATCATCAATGCTACCACCACCACCAGAAATCGTTACAAATGTTCAAGGTTCAAGCGCTGGTGCTGGATCCGGAGAATTCCATGTGTACAAACAAGCTCGGAGGCGAGAGATGGAACGGACGCAGATCTTTGAACAACAAAGGAAGAAAGAAACTGAGCAACAGGAGTTTGAAAAGAAAAGGAAAGAAATGGAAGCTTTGGATAAAGAACGTACGAATAAGAAACGAGAGAAGAGAAGGAAACGGAATAAGAATGGTAAAGGTAGCAGTGTAGCTGAGAATACCATTTCAGCCAGCACAAACGTAACTACAATTGAGAAAGATAGCGAAGAGGAAAAACTGGAAACTGCAAAGCCTGCAGATGCTCCTGTTGCGGACGGAGAAATAAATTTGACAATTGTCGATGATTTCGATTTTTGATAGCATCTACACAGAGAGCGTTGATTGTACATTGTAATATACTTTGGGATGGGCTTTACGGATATTAATAATATAAACATGTCTATACATTAGCAGACGCATATGTTTTACATATATTCATATGCACAATCAAGCGGTGGTAATATCAAATTGTAGCGACTGGATCAATGTTGTTGCGGTTCGAGCCGCAATTATCAAAACAGTGCGATCTTATATTTTCGTTACCAAACTTACCTCAAGACTGCCGTATACAAAGTCCTCTGGCCATTTCTTGTATTTGCTACGAGACCGAGGGATTGCGCGTGCTGTGTATATTATATATAAATCAATACTCTTATTTGAATCTGTTGATTCTCAGCTTTTTTTTTCGTCTGTTTGGATCTTTTTATTTGCACTTCGTTGAGGGGCAGGATCAGCTGTCACATTATTCGCATCTTTTTTTTTTCTCCGCATAACTCGTAAGAGAGAAACGAAACGTACCCAAAAAGTGAAAGCATATAAGAAATAAGGGAGAAATAAAAATATGCTTGTGAATTTGTCAAATTAGTTAGGGTATATTATAAAAAAAATTTAGAGGAGAGTACTGTACTTCTTGAAATAATATCAACAACTCTTTCCCCGTCCCCCAAGTCGTCCTGATTCCCTACTCCCCCCCTCCACCCCCCCAACTCCCAATATAATGTCGACCGATCTCAAATTACCGTCAAATCTGCATTATCCGATTACAGTGATTCAAATTCTTGTCCCATCTGGGGGTCAAGTGCTAAAGAATGCACCACTTTTTTCTTACAGATACAATACGAAAGTTACGCAGACTACAGGTATCAACGAAGAAGTGGAAGTCGATGCAGAGTTAATTGCTACATTTGATTCTCCTATGGAAGGAGATCTTGGTGATTGGTATATTAAAGAGCTCGATACAATTGAGCAAGCTGGGTAAAACAAAGACGCGCACTAAACAAAAAATTGTAGTATCTATGAACTGACATGTTCTATTTGTAGATTAGTTGCAGTATCGATTGCGGAGCCTTGTACACATGCTGTTCAATATGCGGGAATGTGTGCATTATGTGGGAAAGATTTAACTCAGTAAGTCGTCTTTGGTTACTGGATTTAACTGCGTTGAAAGTAATAAACTATTAACTGTGAATTTCAGTCAAGATTATTCGGGCTATAATGAAGTAGCTCGTGCAGATGTTCAGATGTTTCACAAATCAAAGGGCTTAGCAGTCAGCATGACTGTAAGTATATTGATCATGCCAGCAAACTGTTATGTTTTTCTAACACTTAATCAGGAAGCTGAACGACTCGAGAAAACATCAACAATGACATTACTCACGAGCGAGAAATTGATTCTCGTAGTTGATCTTGATCAGACCATTATTCATACAACCGTCGATCCGATAATAGGTGAATGGAAGAAAAATCCAAGTGATCCGCATTATGAACTGGTTAAAGACGTACATTCTTTTTGTTTACACGATGGTTCAAATCCTCAAGGTTATTGGTATTATGTTAAAGTTCGGCCAGGTTTAGAGGAGTTTCTTGCGCGAATATCACAAATGTATGAGTTGCATATTTATACAATGGCGACGAAATCATACGCAGCTGCGATTGCCAAAATAATAGATCCCACTGGAAAATACTTTGCGGACCGAGTTCTTTCTCGAGATGAGAGTGGAAATCTTGAGCAAAAGAGCTTAAAGAGACTATTCCCTGTTGATACAAGTTTAGTTGCAATTATTGATGATCGCGGCGACGTTTGGAAATGGAGTGCAAATTTAATTAAAGTAGTTCCATATGAGTTCTTTGTGGGAATTGGCGATATTAATTCTGCATTTTTACCTAAACAGCAAGACGTCAAAGCAACCGGAGCGACCACATCTGGAGGCACGATTGCAATGCCTCAGGAAGACAAGCCTGTAGGTAAAGATTCGCTATCAGGAGACAGAGAAGATAAAGAGTTAAACAGTATCGAGAATTCACTCACGCGAGTCCACAACGCTTATTATAGCGAATACAAGCAATACCTGAAGCAAAAAGAAGGCAAAATAGTCAACAGTCGGAAACGGAAACGGCCAGGCGAATGGAGGGAGGGATTACCGGATATCAAAGTTATCATGCCTCGGATAAAACAGAGCGTACTTGAAGGTGTGGTTATCTTGATGTCTGGTACAGTTCCGCTTGGAGCAAAACTGGATTCGGTGGATGTAGTTATATGGGCGCGGTCGTTTGGTGCAAAAGTTGTTGATACGCTTGCGTTTGATGTCACTCATCTTGTGGCGGAACGGTCGGGTACAAAGAAAGTACATCAAGCTACGAAGTTCAAGGGAATTAAGATCGTTTCACCGGCATGGCTATACAGGTGTTTGTCATCATGGACACATGTGGACGAGTCCGATTATATTCTATCAGTGTCGCCAAATAGTGCGTGGGATGTAGAATCTAGTAGCAGCAGCGACTTTGACCCAGACGAAAGCGATGGATTTGAGATGGAGTCAGTGGTTGAAGAGGCACAGGATGTGCCTGATAATGCGAACAGCGAGGATCTGATTGCTTTTGATGCTATTGTCGGTGATGATAGCGTGGTGCACGATATTACGGAAATTCCTGAAGATGAAGGAAAGATGGAGGTGGCTCCAGAGCCGACTACGGTTGTGCTGGAAGTAGAGGAGGTTGCTGAAGATGCTGATGAAAGTGATGTATCAGAAGCGTAGTTGCCTCTATCTTCAAAACTTCACCAAAAGCCAATACAATATTATCTACGAAGAAAAGACTACTTGTGGAGTATATAAGATATGTATATCGTGATCTCCAACCAGCCCGAGCAACCACCGGCCCGCGAAGCCTCTTGAAAGCCGCCGTTTGCTGCGGTCCAGTGTAATACGACAAGCACCCGCTGTCTACATTCTGTTTGGTATCGACAATATCCCGTTCTGGGAATATCAAATGCAAAAGGCGTAATCACAACATTTCCTATTTGACAATCCACTCCCCACAAACACACGAGACCCATTTGCTGACATTTCCTAATAGGGAGAGTATTTACCTTCTGCTTTGGGCCCGAGCGGCTGCGCTGTCGTCATGCGCCGCTGCGCACAATCTACGCGTATGCGGACTGTCGCGAACTGCTGCTGTATTTTGTGATTATATTTGCATTTGCATTTGCTATTTCTTACAGACGACTAGTTGCTGATAGTGTATTCTGTTTTGGATACTTGCAGCGTGGGATTAAAAACTACAGCTGAAAGATAATTATGGGACGACCGAGGGTGTGTATTTGTCGTGGGTGTTTGCTGCTTTTGGCATTGATACTAACCTCCTTCGACAGCTTATAATCCTCGTTAGGCATGGCGAATCAGAAGGAAACTGTATGCTGCTTATTATATTACCTGTTACTGTTGCTGCTGCTTTTTGATCTAACAACTAGTCCAGGCGACCGCACGATAAACCAGTATGTGCCAAACCACAAAGTGCCGCTCACCGCGCGCGGTCACGAACAAGCCCGCGCTGCCGGGGCCAGATTGCGGCAGGTCCTTCAACCCGGCGAGAATGTGCTCATCTACACGTCTCCTTATAGACGTACGCGTGAAACTACTCAGGGCATAGTTTCGCAGCTGAACGGCGTTGAGTATCGCGTTTACGAAGAGCCGCGGTTGCGTGAGCAGGATTTCGGCAACTTCCAATTTGATGAAAGCGTGATGGCCAAAATATGGAAAGAGCGTGCGCGATATGGTCATTTCTTTTACAGGATCCCAAACGGAGAATCTGCTGCTGATGTGTATGATCGTTGTGCTGGTTTTAACGAGACTTTATTTAGACAGTTTAGCTCAGATAAATTTGCAAAAGTTCTGGTATTGGTAACGCATGGACTTATGACTCGTGTCTTTCTTATGAAATGGTATCGCTGGACAGTCGAGCGGTTTGAAAGTCTGAGAAATGTCAATTACTGTGAATTCGTTACTATGGAACGGCAAGAAAACGGAAAGTTCTTGCTGCAAAATCAAATGAAAACTTGGAATGACTCGTCTCCGGAGAGCACAATCGCAAATAAATCTTCAACCGACAATGGAGATACAGATACAGATTCTTCGATTGTGGAGAAACAGAAGAAGATTAGAGAATTATATCAGGAGCTACTTTCAGAGGAAACTCTGGTGGAAGTTAGAGACCAGGCTGTCGAAAGCCTGATACGAAAAGATACTTCGGTGGTGAACGAAGGCGATTCAGATGAAGATCGAGTTGAAGATAAGGTGGTCTACTAGCTGCTTCACTTACTCATTCTGGAGAATAGGAAAGTTCGTGGGTAAAAAATCAAAACTCACTGGACTAGGGATATACTTTTGGTTTTGTTATAGGTTTCTTGGTTTTTACCTTTCTTCTTCTAGGTGTGATCATGCAAAATAGCTTTCTGGATTTCATATTTCTTCTTCATTTTTCAAACTATAAGGCTTTTTTGTGTTTAATTTTTCTTTTTTTTTTAATTTTTTCATTTTTCATTTTTCAATTTTGGGTTTAGCTTTTCAAGGCGCATTATATAATACGAATGGGTTTTCCCACATGTGTTTTCGGGGTATTGATTATTGAGGGTTGTCGATAGTTGTTCAATTAGTAGTTTCAGTTGATTGATTATATATGATTAAAACTCCATTTCCATTCCTAAACGATATCTAAAAATACATATTTTATCATACAAATTACTTTATATACTTATCCATAAATTTCTTGTGAAAATCAGATCGTAGCATATCGTTGATAAATCTGTTTTTACTCTTTCCATCGATTCCCTTTGCTTGGTTTTTAAACACGACATCTTCGTCCCAGCGTTTTGTAGATTTGCCTTTTCCGTTGACGAAATTGTCGTTGAAGTTAAGAAGAGGGTTTCCAGACAACGCTTCTTCAGCTTTTTCAGCTTCCAAAGCAGCCTGTTTTTCACGATCTTGTCGCTCTTTTTCGGCCGCGCGTTCACGCTTGATCCGTTCCAATTCACGCATAAGTTCAGCAGTTTCGTCTTCTTCGTCTTCTTCGTCATCTTCATCGTCTTCGTCGTCACCCTCACTTTCACTTGAGCTGTCTTCGTCGCTGTCGTCGTTGTTGTCTGATCCTGATTTATCGTCATCATTGGTCTCGTTCTTGTGTGCCTCTTCCATAATTAACCGCATTCGTTTAGTACGTTTAGCGTCTTCGTCTTCGTCGCTTGTATCATCTCGAGTTTCTCCTCTTTCAATCAAAAGCTGTGAAGTATTTGCATTTGCTGATTTTTTCCCAATTTTAGTTTCATGTCGAGCTTCCCTTTCCAACAATTCTCTCTTCATAGCCTCGCGTTCCCACTTTCTCTCATCGGAAGTGAGAGGAGTATTCAAATCTTCACGATCTGCTGCTCCTCCTTGACCGCGTTTTCGGTATTTTAGTTGCGTATGAGCAGGTAACATACGACTGTGGTAAACACGAGTTGGCGCCTGTGCGGCCTTGCCTCGGGCCGGATCGAATGTAGGACGATGAGCTGTAGTCATTGCGGCACTTTAACTAAATAAACACTTCTGTGTAAATGTACAGTAAAAACAAGAAAATGACGATGATATGAAGATAATGCGTGAGGAGGAGGTTGAAATTGCGATAGTTTACTCCCAACTGTGAAAGAAAGTCGAGAAGAAGAGGTTAAAAAAGTTAAATTTTTTGATTTTCCATCTCCAGATCAAAGAATCCTTCAAAACACAAAAAAGTGTCGTCTTAGTCTTCAAGTTTTATATTCCAATATACAATAACAGAAATAAAGAAGCATGGCTCGGGATTTAAAACCTTCATTAATAGAGAATACCTTTGTGCTTAAAGCGCTCACAGAGAATGTGCGACTGGACAATCGTTCATTTTCGCAGATGCGGAATCTTGATATCTTGTTCAGTTCAACAGAGTATGGAGTAGTTGATGTTCGGCTAGGTCGAACTCGGGTTATTGTGCGGATATCAGCTGAAGTGACGCAGCCTAGATCTGATAGGCCATACGACGGTCTCTTTGTTATTTCCACGGAAATCAGTCCTATGGCAGCACCAACATTTGAGGAAGGCAGGAAATCGGAGGAAGAGTTAGTTATCTCGAGAATTATCGAAAAGTCAATTAGACAATCACAGGCATTAGATACTGAATCATTATGTATTCTTGCTGGTGAAAAATGCTGGCTTGTTCGTGCTGATGTACATTTCTTCGACCATGATGGCGGACTGCTAGATGCTGGCTGTATGGCTGTTAGTGCCGCGTTGTTACACTATCGGCGCCCAGAGATTTCGGTTATTGGATCAGGTAGCTCAAGAGAAGTTGTTGTTCATCCACCTACTGAAAAAGTACCTGTTCCTTTGTCTGTGTTGCATGTACCTATTTGCGTCACCTTTTCGTTTTTCAATATGAAGCTTGCGGAGTCTACATTATCTTCTTCTGCTGCTGCTGCTGCATCTACCAATTCAACTAAAATCAACGGAGAGGAAGATGCCATGGATACGGATGAGTCAGACGAGACAGCTGTCTTAGTAGATGCCTCCCTTCAAGAAGAACTTTTACGACACGGGTTCATGTCTGTCACAGCTAATATCAACAAAGAAATATGTCAAATTTACAAAGCTGGACAATTGGTGGTTGAAGTAGAGACACTTTTAAACTGTTCAGAAGCAGCTACAGCTGTCGCAGAAAAAGTCACAAAACTTATTCGAAGAAGATTAAAAGAGGATGAGAATATTCGAAATGTCGATAATATTCTGGAAGAAGCAAGAGCTGACAATAGTCGTTTAGCAGCTGATACTGAAGCAATCGATGAAATGAACCAGGACTGAAAGAATCACTGGAGATGAAGAAAAAAAATGTATAGGCATATTTCGATTTTTTGTATATTATTCTACATGTAACATAGTCCACCCAATCTTAAAATTTTCTTTTTGTTTATTTTGATCTAGTCTTAGAACTAGTTGTTTTCTCTTGTTCTATGGAAAGAGTAATTAGAACTGCTAAAGTAGAGTAATATCTCATGATGTTCAAGCACTACGTCAAAAAATAGTACTACTAAAAGTGGATTTGCAATAACAATATCTACTATACAACTGTGCTGATCTGAAAATTCCAAGCAGTAATAATGATACATAATGTTAGTAATTTTTGATGAAAAGAGAAACTTTTCTACTCTAATTAAGCGTGATCGAATTCGATTCCTAAGTGGTAGTCTAATTTTGCTTAGATTCATCTGTGCTCTCGACTTTGGAATCCACAGTGATTTCTTTTTCTTTATCGCTTGAAGTTGCAGTTCCGGTATCATGCTTAGTCTCATCTGTAGCTTCAATTCTGGACTCTCCATCTGTTACTTTGTCTGTGGCGCTAGAATGCACATCGTCAATTTCTTTCTTTTCAACGGTGCTGTCTTTAATTTCCTCTTCGATTTTGACATCTTCAGTTGTCGTTTCAGCTGTTTCACCTATTGTACTAGATCCAATTTTATCAAGAGTAGGAGAAGGTGAACGAGAAAATGAAGGACTATCAAGAGATTTGCGCGGCGGAGATAATGCACGATCAGATTCAGAATCCGAAGGAATTGGAGTTCGTTCTCTTCTAACATCGGGGTATTTGTCAGTAAATTCATCCCAGAGACGATCTACTTCGTCTTCAGCTTCGTCAAATTGTTTATCAAGAATATCTTCTTCTGCGTCTGTAAAAGTGTATGGTTTATAGAGGATAGGAGGATGAGATTTCGTTTTAAAGAATTTTGCTTCGGAGCGTAATTTTTCAATTTGAGATTTTAGTCTTGATTGATCAGTTGCTTGTTGCGATTCTCTCATTCGTTGGCGGATTTCTTCTCTCATCTTTCGGTCGGCTTCAGCTTGGGCTTGCTTGACTTGCCGGTCAATTTCACTGCGTTTTGTCACGGCAGTCGATCGTTTGGTTTCTTCTTGGAACTTGCCTAGCGAAGAAAGGATTTGACCAAACATTCGCCTACTTCGGCCCTTTTCTTCTAATTTTGCTCTTGCCGGATCATGTTCGCGTCGGATGCGTTTTGGAGCAGGAGCAGGGGCAGAAGCAGGAGAAGTCGGAATTGACCCTTTCGCGGTGTATGATGGCGTAATCGAGTCGGTTTCATCTGTGCCAGTCTTTTCCTCGGTCGAAATTGTGGCATTCGGTGATTTGCTGTCGTTGTCTTTCGAGTCGTTGACCTCTGATATTGGCCGCTTTGTAGAAGCAGCTGGCAGTTCAGCAGGATCAAAGACCGGTTTGATCTCTGCCGGAGGCTCAGCAGACCTATCAAAAGTTCCACAGTTAATACTAAAACTGCGAATGCAAACAAGAATATACAACTACATACTGCGTCGAGGCCATGTCGGGGGGGAATATTCAAGCGAGCAAAAGCTAAGTAAAAGCAGAGCTAGAGCGAGAAAATATCCACAACCAAAGTCCCAGGACCGCCCAAATAGCCCCAACCCTGTGCACAAAGTAGTTGTGACGTCACGGAGGGAGAGCATCGCCAACAGACCAAAAGATCCTGGTTCAAGCTGGGCTTTTAATTGTGCCTTTACCCGCAAACATATTCGAGTTATTAATTTGTTGTGGAATATCCATATTTAGATATCTTAATTGAAGACACGTTCTGGCTCAGTTTGTGTGTGGCGTCCAATCGTTCTCGCACGCATTCGCGATGACCGCCGCACATGTTCCCCGGATCATCCTCACTTTGCTGCTCTTTGCTGCCTCTGTACCGGCCTCGGAGCTGGATAAGACGGGCTATTCAGATAGAAACAGTAGCGGAAGTATGGCTGAAGATCAGAGTTTTGCTAGCAGGCTCCTCTGGCTGGGTCCGAGACTGGTCTTGCATCTATTAACCCTCGTCACTTACTACATCCCAGCCCAGGTGTTCTCTCTACTCGGAACCTCTTTCAGTATAACTCTTTCATTCACTTCTCTTTTAATAATAATGATAGCCTTTGGGGCTGTTATTTGGGCTTTTGTGCGTTACCGTTATCTCAATGTCTACTCGAGGCTCCCTCAAGAATCCCATCGCACTGAGCCAAAACTTGATGTTTTACTCTATCCCTCAGCCATGCCTAATCACTTTGACAAACCTGGTTTTGCCAGCTACCTTGATGAGTTTTTCAGTGGAATTAAAGTCTTTGGTTATCTTGAAAAACCTGTCTTCCACGAATTGACCAGACATGTTCAGACCAGGAAGCTGATTGCTGGCGACAGCATGCTGCTAGAAGAGGAAAAGGGGTTTTGCATCGTACGTGTTCTTCCCCCGTCGTCTGTATTTCATCATGTCTAATACATCTGTTTAGGTAGTTGATGGAGAGGTACAGATTTATGCTCGATCAGCAGACAAACGGCATAGCTACTATAGCGACGACTCGATCGACGGAGACGACGATGAAAGTGGATATCGGTTACTAACGGAAGTCAGAAATGGTGCACCTATGTCGTCCTTATTCACTATATTGTCTCTATTCACTGAAGACATTGAAGTCAATCTTCAGTCAGAACGCGAACATCGCCCTTCGTCAACAATGTATTCTCCACCCGTTCGACCAATGTTTGAAGAGTCTGTTCCAATGAAGACTGAGTCCCTTTCCGGAAGCCCAGGTCTGTTACCAATACCCAACATTCCTCCGCTTTCTGAAAAAGTCACTACCGCTGGCTCATATACTGATGGATCAGATAAACCACAAAGAGCGAGAACACCACTATCTGATCCCACTGGAATTATCGCTCGCGCTTCTACTGATTCTACAATCGCTATTATTCCTGCCGAAGCATTCCGTCGTCTTACACAAAAATATCCTCAATCTGCGGCCCATATCGTCCAAGTGATTCTTGCTCGCTTTCAGAGAGTCACTTTTCAAACTGGAAATAATTATCTAGGATTGACTTCTGAAATTCTGAAAACCGAAATTGCTTTCAATGAGCTGCTAAGATATAATTTACCAAGTTATATTGGAGCCTCTGCAATTGAACAAATCAAAGCTCAGTTTAGCGACAACGCTGAAGAACAAAGGCCATTCACTACAGCGGGAAAGAGACGAACATCTGATTCTTCTCCAGATTCGGCCTACGTTGACTCTCAATGGGAGAAACCAAAGTCTACTAGTCACAAATCTCCATTTCAACAAATTCCAGAAGACTATGAATCTAATTATGGCCTCCCTCATGATAGAGTCATGGCTGGTGATTTGGTTTTAAACGCATCAAGCTCTCAGAGACATGGTTCACTTCAGGCGTCTTCGTTGCTTATCGGGCAACGACCACTTATGAGATCTCAGATTTCTACCAAATCTCTTAAAAACAACTATGGCAGTCTCGATTTCACTGATTTGGGAGCGGAAGAAAATGAACATGATAACTTGGCTGAAGATCGCGGGATCAGAATTGCAGAAGAGGAACATAAAAGGACAATGGAAAAACTGAAAGGAGCTGTATTGGAATGTATAATTGAAGCCCTTGGAGTTACCAAATACTCGCTTGGCAATAAAGGATCCTTTGTCGCTGCATCGGCTGATAATAGTCCTCGGTTAAACGCTTTTGACTCTCGAAGAAGTGCAAACCATAGATCTCGATTGCAAAATGCTAGATCTGGAATCCCTACTGGGCTTGGTAGTTTAGGAGTGGGCGGTAGTAGTCAAGGTTACTTTGATGAAGAATCAGTTGCTTCAAGTAGCGCTGCTCCTAGATCAACTTCTCCTACAACGGTTGCTTCTATTAGGAAGGAGATAGGTAAGGATGTTGAGATCTTACATTATAAGGCGGGTGCTAGAATCGTCAAACAAGGTGATACCAATCTCGGCCTATACTATGTAATCGATGGATTTTTAGACGTCTGTGCTCGGGAGAAATCTGGCCAGTCAAAGACAATCTACACAATTAAACCCGGTGGTATTGGCGGTTACTTGGGTGCTATGTCTGGATACAATTCATTTGTTGATATCAGAGCAACTACTGACGTATACATTGGATTTCTACCAAATAAATCACTTGAGCGGCTAATTGAAAAGCACTCAGTTATCATGTTGACTATGGCTAAAAGACTTACTTCTGTGATTTCAACTCTTATTCTGTATCTTGATTTTGCTTTGGAATGGGTGCAGATTGGCGCTGGAGAAGTCCTGTACCGTCAAGGAGATGAAGCTGATTCGATTTATATTGTTTTAAACGGTCGCTTACGTGCGTTAAGATCCGGCGAAAACGAAGATGTTGAATTGCTTAATGAGTATGGTCAAGGTGACAGTGTTGGCGAACTCGAGGTCATGAGTAAGTGTTCCTGTTTTTCCTCTATTGGCAAACTTTCAAATTTCTAATTATTTATTTTTTCTTTTTCAATAGCATCCTCCAAACGTCCGTTTACAATGCATGCTGTACGAGACACTGAAATAGTTCGATTTCCGCGTACTCTATTCGAGAGTTTAGCATTACAAAATCCAGCTATTACTATTAAAATTTCACACATTATCGCCACAAGAGTTAACAGCCTTGTGAATAAAGAGCTGCGTGGAAATTATGAGACCAATATTAGCGGATCAACTGTACCAATGTCTGGTAATTTTCGAACAGTAACCGTACTACCGGTGAATTCTGGATTGCCGTCGAAGGAGTTTGGTACTAAATTATTAAAAGCATTTTCATCTATTGGTCAAACTAGTATATTACTCGACCAAGCAGCTGTTTTGAAACATCTTGGTCGGCATTCTTTTAATAAGCTTGGAAAGCTGAAATTGAGCGGATATTTGACTGATCTGGAAGAACGATATCAAATCGTATTATATGTAGCCGATACTTCGGTGACTTCGCCTTGGACGCAGACGTGTATATCTCAAGCTGATTGCATTTTGTTATTAGCGGATGCCAATGGAGATCCGTCTATTGGCGAGTATGAACGTGTATTGCTGACTATGAAGACCACAGCTAGAAAAGAGCTTGTGCTGCTACACCAAGACCGATATGTTCCGGCGGGACAGACTAAAAATTGGTTAAAGAACAGAGCGTGGGTGCATTCGCATCACCATGTTCAAATGCAATTTAGAGGACCAGTTTCTAGTACTTCTTCCGCATTCTTGGGAAATCAGTTCATCAAGTTAAAAAATCGAGTACAAAATACTTTACAGCTCGAACTTCAAAGATTCAGACAACCGTTAGCTACAATGCCGGTTTACTCTACCAGCCAATTGCATAAAAATGATTTTGCTCGATTAGCACGGATTCTTTCTGGTAAAGCCGTGGGATTAGTCTTAGGTGGAGGTGGAGCTCGTGGATTATCTCATTATGGGGTAATTCGAGCATTAGAAGAAGCCGGAATTCCGATCGATATAGTTGGTGGAACATCAATCGGAGCATTTGTTGGTGGTCTTTATGCTCGAGATTCTGATATGGTTCCAATTTATGGACGTCTAAAGAAGTTTTCTGGTAGAATGAGCAGTTTATGGCGTATGGTTTTAGATCTTACGTATCCGGCGACTAGTTATACTACCGGACATGAATTCAATCGCGGTATTTGGAAGACATTTGGAGATTCTCGAATTGAGGATTTCTGGTTACAGTACTATAATAATACCACAAATATCACACATTCGAGAATGGACTTTCATTCTTCGGGTTATGCTTGGAGATATATTAGAGCATCAATGTCACTTGCTGGATTATTACCTCCGTTAACTGATAATGGAAGTATGTTAATGGATGGTGGATATGTCGACAACTTGACAGTTACACATATGAAGGCTCTAGGTGCTGACGTTGTATTTGCTGTTGACGTCGGTAGTGTTGATGATACATCTTCTATGACTTGGGGCGACTCACTTTCTGGTACGCACATTTCCTTCCTTCTTCTTCTTTAAAGTAATACTACAATACTAACACGTGTGTATGTTTAGGCTTTTGGGTTTTATTTAATCGTTTTAACATTTTTTCAAAACAACCAAATATTCCAAGTATGGCCGATATACAAGCGCGATTAGCCTACGTTTCATCCGTCGGTGCTTTAGAAAAGGCTAAAAACATGAAAGGCTGTGTATATATGCGGCCTCCGATTGAAAAATATGGTACTTTAGAATTTGGAAAGTTTAGCGAAATTTCAGGAGTTGGATATGAGTATGCAAAGGATTTGATTGATGAATTGCAGCGGGAAGGAAAGTTTCCGGTAATCGCAGGAGTCGCGAGACAAAATGATATTTCAAAACGTATAATCCAAAGGAGAAATTCTATATAAAGCCGAGGAAACAAGAGGTGGTGAATGAGATGACCGGCACAGAAATGTGAAAATGCGTCTCCTTATTGTTTATATATAACTTGTGTATTGTCTAGAGGACAGGGTACATAATAACTTTATATGTGTATTTATTCAATGTATTTTTTAATTCGTCTCATTCGGTGAGTGAATAACAATTGCGTCTTGCCTATTTGCCTATATCGATGATTCAATTCTACAATTTACATTGATTTCGGATTTAATCTGTAATGAACTATCTTGCACCAAACCGCGTAAATACGCGAGAGCGAGCGAATTGGCAGTATCAAAGTGAAACTTATTCATACGGATTGACCGCCTTCAAATACCTTCAAGCTCCCATACCTCGCTGATTAACGCCTTGCTAAGCACTTTCTATGCAAGCTAAGCTAGACCAAAACAAATAACTATATAACATTCAGTTTGTAAATTCAGTAAATAAATTAACTACGTGGATTGATGTAAGAGCGCTGTCATTTCGCACGGACTGTACTAAAGGCCCGAATACGGGCACCGAACTGATACCGTTTTGATAACAGAAAAGTCATTGAAAGTTCGGGAATTTTCTGCTAAATTATTTACACAGCTACGATTAGACAGACAGAAGAGCGCTTTCACCGCCGTATATTTTAAGTGCTATATCAAGTGTTAAAGCATTCGTGATTCAGGATCTGTAGCCATCACCTCCTCATCCTCGACATTTGATCCCTCTGAGCAGTCACTTTACTGAAATCCGTCTGCGGTTAAACTCGTGTTGAACTGCTGTTCCAGCCTTACTGTAATAACCGGCAAGTTGAAACTACGTTACAGCCTTTGTACATCTACGCCGACTAATCGTTCAAACCAAATAAGAACTATAAGAAGCGCGAGGAGTGTAAATTCCTTAACTTCACATTGCCGTATACTAGTTTAAGTTTGCTGGCGTTTTTATTTTGCATACTCTTGATGTATATTTCTGCATCTTGTAATTGATAAACGCAAATCCATCGGTACAATCTATACACAACTCTTCTTACCGTGCTGCTGTGAGCATATGTGTAGACCTGTACAAAGTTATATGTAATCTGCTAAATGTAACACCGTACTGCGCGATAAAATCTCATATACTCATATTCAAGTATAAACATTTTGCTTTTTTAATTTTTTAATAATCTAATTCCCCAACTATGTTTGCCCAAAAATCTTTAACAAATTCCTCCGAACCTTCATCTCCCTTGACAGCAAGGTAAACGCGACCATCGACAGGAGGTTCCCAATTTCCAGGATTTCCGCTAACAATGCGGCCGCCGGCTTCACTAAGGATGATCCAACCTGCGGCTACATCCCAGGCGTAGCATCCACCTTCCTATACATATAATATTAGTTTTGTGCTGTACTTGACAGAGATAGGTAAGGTAAGTGTAGTGTGGTTATATACCCAGTATGCATCCAATTGACCAGCAGCTACTGCGCAGATATTCATAGCAGCGCTACCTAAAGATCTGAATCCATGAATCATGCTTCCTTCTTCCGATGCTAATTTATTAAAAGTTTCGATTTTGCATTTATAATTAGGTCCTGATCGTTGGGTTCCCCACTCGATTCCAATTAAAGCATTTTGTAAAGTAAGTTTACTACTACTTTGACGTAAAGGAAGACGCTCTTCGTTTAGAAATGATCCATGACCTTTAACGCCCGTATACATCAATTTGAGAAAAGGGTTGTAAACGACACCAACGACCGGTTCTTTATTAATTGTGAACCCGAGAGATGTACAACTGTACGGAAAAGAATGGATGAAATTAGTGGTGCCTGCGTTTAACTATTAGTGTGCATGAATCAATCATAAAGTATATATCAAAATGGCGGAAAACTACCATCAATTGGATCTAAAACCAAAAGAAAAAAAAAACCAAATCAGTCTTCACAAATTCGAGATTCTCCATTCATAAATGAAATAGTAAAAAAAAAAAAATTGAGATTTAAACTAACCAACAACAAAAGTAGGCTTATCAGTAAGTTTAGTTTCACCGGGAACATAACTTTCTTCACCCATAAATTCAAAATCGGGATATTTCTCAGCTAATTTGTCACCGATAAGTTTCTCAACAGCTGCATCTGTCTCCGTAACTAAATCAACAGCTACAGTGTTTTCAATTAAACATGTTAGTTACAAATTAATTGGTCATTTCCTCTTTTACTGTAATAAAAAAGGAATTCAAATCTGGGGAAATAACATACAATTCGCTTTATCCACAAATCCAGTTTTTCCAGTCTTTGCCGTGATTAAATCTCCAGCTTCAAGAGCTAGCATGACTAAGTAATCACGTACTTCTAATAAATTAATCGATCCAGACATTTTATTGTCTTTTATAACTTTTTTCTTTCTAGAATTGAATTGTTTAAATAAAGGTAGGAATCTGGAAGTGAAGTTGGAGACAGTTGGACAAACCGCGGGCCTGGAAATTGGTTGGTTACGTCAACGAGCCGCATAGCTTCATTCAGTCATGAAAACACGTGAATTAAGGACTCGGCCTTGTTTGGTCAAAAATCCAACAGAAATTTGTAGAACTTCAATATAGTTGTAAAGTAATTTTGTGATATTGATATGTACATTGATGCTATTATATACTAATTTACCGCGAGCTGCTGCTACTATTAGCGCCATCACTAGGAGACATCATTCCGCCTAATTCCCCAAGTAGCCTAGAGAGTAAATTACTTCCGGGCCCAGCACCGCCTTCTTGATTTTGAATGCTAGCCAGAAGATTCTTCATTACTTCCATTTGTTCCTGCGGGTCTGAAGGCATTGGAGGCATGTAGGATATAGGATCCTCTTCATCATCATCATCTTCTTCATCTTCTTGACCGGCTTCAGCCGGTTCTTGAGTAGCACGGTTTTTGCCTTTGCTTCTCGTTTTCCTTTTTGGTTGCGGTTTTGGATCTTTGAATTTGGGAGTTCCTTTTGCAGTTGGCTCAGCTCTAAATTTTTCAATTTCTTCTGGAGATAATTCTGGATTAAAACAAATTAGCAAAACCGAAGAAAGTAGTATATGAGTATACAGACATACGTAAAGCTTCTTTGAGAAAGAATTCAAAGAAATCATCTTCGTCAACATCATCGTCATCGTCATCAAGTTCATCTTTATCGCTCTCTGTATCTGATTGATCGGTATCAGATGCCTCATCACTACTGTCTGTTAGCTAAACCGTAATTTAATTCAACTTAAAAACAATCAGGACATACTCATCGAATGCAACTCCATCAATACCAGACTGTTTATCACCGATAAAAGTGTTTAATTTTTCAAACAAGTCTTTCGTTTTACCTTGTAACTGCTCAGCTTCGTCTTTTTCAGCCGATTCATCTAAAAGATCTCCCGCACCCGGTCTACCCAATGAGTCCATTTGTTTAACGAAATCATCGAAATCAACATCTAGCCAAGAATCTGAATCTTCACTTTCGAAGTATTCCTCCCATTGTTCAAGTTGTTGATTTGAAACCGGTGGCATACTGTCTAACATTGATATGATTTTTTTGCCAGTCTCAGAAGGAATATATTCGTCACCACAAATTTGTAGATAAGTCTTTTGAGCTTCTTTCATTAACGCTTGATATTTTAAACTATTTACCTTTGCAGAGCTAAAAAATCCCTCTTTTCTTAATTGTTTAAGATATTCGTTAAACCTCGGATCCAAAGATAAATCAGTTCGTCGCTTCTTTTGCGTGGATTTACCAGCCCCAGAACAAAGCAGTTCGAACCCACAGGCAATTTTCATTCCTAGCTCGGCTGCATCGTAGTCTGATGAACCAGATTCCGGTAATTTAAATGACGGAGGGGGTATAATTCGTTGAGCTTTCAGTTGTGCGTATATCAATCGAGTGAATTTTATTGTACAAGTGACAGAGTCTTCAGGAGGAAAGTTGGCCATTTTAGAACACACACGCATGCTGATTGGATCACGAAGCATAAATGCTTCAGAAGCAGGTGCAATATATTCTTTATTTGAGTGTAGAATTTGAGCAACCTTCCGGGGGATTGTTACTCGCGCACGGTGTATATGCGCCTTTGCTGCTTGTGGGTACACAGAGATTCGAGCAAAAGCTGCTATTTGGAGCGATTGTGGGCGAAACAGCTCATCTGGGGTGGAGTTGAGAAAACGGAGAGCATTTGAAAGAGAGAAAGCGTCGATTGATTCTCCATACTCTGAATCGTCGGCAGGGATGATTGTAAGATTTCCGTTTACTATCCAAACCTGATACCGTGTTAGCAGAGACAAAAGAAGCTGGTTGCGTTGAACGTACTCTATTGTCTGCGTTTTCAGGACTGAGCCAGCGAGGAAGAGCGTCAGCAGCTTCAATAAGAAGGAATTCTCCGTCATTGTCGGCAACTCTGCAAAAGGGTCAGACCCGGACTTTAGCTGTAACAGTAATAAAATAAATACAGCACGTACTTTATGAATATATTTGGATATTTACGGCTGAGTTCGCGCAGGATGAAGACAATAAACCATTCGTCGTCGATGCAATCGCCGAATTCCGTGACGCCTCGCAAACACGGTTCATCTGCAAAGATGTGTCAGCAGTTTCACAGGGTCTGAGACTCAAGTTTTCAAATGAAACTAACCCAAGATCTCAGCTGACTTTAGATTAAACGGCTGTCGTTGCCACAGGTAGTCTTTTGTCCATGGAAAAGCAAGAGAAAGGGCTTCGCGACGAACAGACTCGAGGACGGTGCGTTTGACGTCGATGTCGGTGATGCTGCTGCTTTTGTCGTCGGCGAGGAAGACTGTGTACTCTACACAGTCATCCGGCAGACTGTCGACAGCAGCAAAGATGTCCATTTGTTGCCTGTTGTGTTCCGCAGTCGGCTGTTTGAATGAAGTCAGGCGGATTTTCGGGGTTTCGATGGCCTGATTCGCGGCCGATGCCGTCGGTGCGGCTGCGCATAAACACAGGCCCCGAAAGTCTTGTGAGCACTTCGTTTCTTGTCCCGCTGCCCATTCAAAACATTCAAACAAACAGTCCTCTCCGGGACTTATTTAAGGGCGCCCCCCGGCCCGGTCACTGCTTCTCCTGGTTTGCAGCTATTTCCCAGACCAAACAATGATCCGCTCCGCCGCCGTCCGCGCTTCCTCGGCCGCTCATTCATCCTCCCTATCGTTCGCCCGCACCATGGCAACCATGAAAGCTCTCGTCTACGAAGGACCCGGCAAGAAGGCCTGGAAACCTGTTCCCAAAGCCGCCGTACAAGATCCCAACGACGCGGTCGTCAAGCTTACCTCGACCACCGTGTGCGGAACCGATCTTCACATCCTCAAGGGCGATGTGCCAACCGTTACTCCTGGCCGCATCCTCGGCCACGAAGGCGTCGGCATCGTCGACTCAGTCGGCACAGGCGTGTCTGCTTTCAAGCCCGGCGACCGCGTCGTCATCTCTTGCATCACCTCTTGTGGAAAGTGTCTCTACTGCCAGCGCAAGCTCCAGGCTCATTGCCTCAACGGAGGCTGGATCCTCGGCAACGAAATCGACGGCACGCAGGCCGAGTATGTTCGAATTCCCTACGCCGATACCTCTCTCTATACTGCTCCAAAGTCCCTAAGCGACGACTCTCTTCTAATGCTCTCTGACGCCCTTCCAACTGGCTTCGAAGTCGGTGTTCAGTCGGCCAAAATCCAACCGGGCGAAAACGTCGCAATTGTCGGCGCAGGCCCTGTCGGAATGGCCGTTCTCATGACTGCGCAGTTCTACTCACCCTCAACAATCATCATGATCGACACTGACGAATCGCGTCTTGAAGTTGCAAAGAAACTTGGCGCAACACACACAATCAACCCTACCAAGATCGGGCCCTTATCAACGTTGATGGACGCCGTCACTGCTATTATAAATGAAGCTACTATTGCATCTGGTGAAGTTCCAAGTAGAAATATGACTGCTAAGCCAGGCGTCGATGTTGCAATTGAATGCGTTGGCGTTCCTGCCACTTTCGCCTCGTGCCAGGAAATCATCGCCCCTGGTGGACGTATTGCGAACGTCGGTGTCCACGGTACTAAGGTCGATCTGCAACTTCAAGATCTCTGGATTAAAAACGTTACAATCACGACTGGACTTGTATCTGCGAGCACAACTGCTATGCTTTTAAAAGTTCTACAAGGTGGCAAGGTCCATCCTGAAACATTGATCACTCATCGTTTCAAACTTGATGATATTGAAGAGGCTTACAAAGTATTTGGGAACGCTGCTAAAGAACATGCTATCAAAACTTTTATTTCCGCGTAATTGGGTGCTGGTTAAGTAGGTGTTTGTGTCGTATATTTTAATTGAAAATGGTTTGATTTTTTTTTTTTCTACATCCCTTCATTAAAAATGCATCCCTTCATTAAAAACGTAAACGATAATGCCAAATGCCAAAAACTCCTTGTTTACCACTTATCAACAGGATTCAGTTTATACTGTTCGTACATTTCGCGATTGAACATTGAAACTTCTGTCTCGTTAACTAAAATATGAGTTGCATAAGCATTTTGATTGCAATATTTGAGTTGACATGGGATACGTACCGAATCCATAATCAGCTAAAGTTTTTGAATGATCAGAAAGAATCCAGTCTTCGTGTTCGAGATTTATAATTAAATTCGTTGTCTTTGCTCCATGCGCTTGTGTGTAGATTTTTAATGTATCTGAGAGTTGGAGTTAACATTGTTTCAAACGCAATTAAGATTTCTGTAATTAAAACTTACCAAAATCCACATTTCGGAATGGTCTATAAGCTGACTGCGTCTGAATATCTAGTTGATGCAGAGTTAGTCGTAAATCACCTTTGAACAAATCCAACACATACTATGTTTTGCAAGTTCAAGTAAACCACCAGCAGTAGTAGTAGTCAAATCAAGATCTTTCAAGACCATATTTCTCTCTGTTCGGTATTCAAATGATTTAATCAATCGTACGGTGATGGTAGCATCGGTTGCTGTGGTGATTTTGATATCAGATCAGGCTCTTGATTTAACACAGCGCGCTTGGTAAACATACTTGGCTTCAGCGTTGAAGTTAAAGGCTCATCGTCGTCGCTCATTGCGTATATTTTCAAATAGCACAATTTCAAACTGAACAAAATTCAGCAGATATACAGAGAAATAAGCAATACACAATCTCATCGGAAGCGGCACAAATTTATCCGGTCGGGAACACGTTACCAAGTTAAGGGTTATTTTTCCGGCGCGTGGTCTCGAGAAAAACAAAGAAAATTAAGTGTCCCCGCAATAATGTGTCTGGATGAGTCTCGTCTGTTATTTTTTTTCTCCTCCGGCTCGGGATATATTGGACTGATATCATAACAAACCGATTTACCGGATATAATACGTGATTGTGATTGTAATGTCGAGTGTTAGTTTGCGTGTGGACTGCAGCTTATAAATAAACAGAGTTGAAGAGTAGTTGCCAATAGCTGGTCAACAGAACATCATGACGCAACATATATCTCTCTGGACAACAACATTATCTGGTCTCTCTTTTCTTTTACTACCATGGCTGGCGGTTACTGCGTTTATCACTACAGCTATGGCGATTGCTATTCTTGCATTTCACGTCGCGCAAACATATTTGTATTGGTTCTATAGAATCTCGAATCCAAAGATTTTCAACACTCGTTTTGTCAAACAAAAACTTGCACAAGCAGAGATATACATTGCTCATTTTGTTCGTGGGCTGTGGAGGTATTTTCACAGTAGTTCAAATGTAGCGAGCATATCCGGGGATTCAACTATTGTTAAATCTTCAAACAAGCACAATTCTGTGCCCCCGCCTTCTTACGCGGAAAGTGAAAGAATGGTAAAAGCCACAGCACGAAGAACAAGGCGTCGACAGTCTGAGCAAGAGCTCGGTTCATGATTTTGGGATGCACATCTAGCACAGCTACTCTTTTTTTGGAGTTATCAATTAGGTACATTTTGGCATCAATATATAGGAAGGTGTGCAAATCTGGGCTCAATAAACAGTTTTAGAAAAACTTGAAAAAGTTATAAACGAGATGTCATGTACGATTAATTGAAAATTTGTATTATACATTATTCATATTAGTCTTTTGGGAAAACACACACACACATGTCCTCTAATCGTAGCAAACCAAAAAAAAAAGTATCATAATCCAGTTTTAATGCAAAATGCGCCCAACGTACAAAATAAATATCCTAGCAGAAGAAAAAAAAAATTTACTTACAAGTTGCCAACATTCCAGACAAAACACCAAGTAATTGCTGATTCTCGCAAGCAGCAGCAACTCTCTCTTTATCATTCAATTGCCTGTTTACTTGTGATTCGCTTTGATGAGTTCCCTTTTTAACATTGATCTCAACTCTATAACGAGGAGGTAGACATCTTTCAAGGCGAACTCTGATACCAAGGCCGATGAGAGTGGCCAATGAACAATGTGTGATGGTAGGTGTGATGTCGACATTTACTCTTGTGATGCGTTGACGACGGCCGCGAGAATCAGACCCTGAAGGTCTAATGATGTGAATGTCGGGTTTATTAACGACAGCAAGTTGACCGAGTGTCAAAGGATGTTCGGGGTCAGAGATAGTAGCAATGAGATCTAATACACGTTTAGAAAAACAGTTAATCAGTTAAACAATAACCTAGGTGAATATCATACCGTAAATCTCCTGCTCGTCAATTGGCTCTTCGTCCTCAAGTTCCTCATCATCGCTACTTCCCATCTCCGACTCGCCACTCGACAGCTCAGGCGATTCCTTCATTTCAGCATCCTCAGCCTCGATTTCTTTCTTTGCAAGTAATAATAGCGTAGAGTAAGCTTCGTCAAGAGAAGATACAGAAGCAGGAAAAACAGTATCAAGAGCTGATGGAGGAACTGCGGTGCTCTTGCCACCAGCAACAGTAGAAAAATTACTTTCAACGTCACGAGTAGGTAAGTCCTCCAGCGACAGAATTTTAGGATTCGCGTTTATCGGCTCTGACATTATTTTTATGTGATTGTTCCCAGTAAATTGATTATATGCGTGGTTAATTACACCAAAGTATCACTAAATCCTTTCTTCTGTGTTGTTAGTGGATAAATCTGCCCTTTTATTTCAGTCTGCGTTGATTAGAAATTATATTTCTGATTCGTTGGGAGTTTACACTTATTAACTTTCCAGTAAGCGTTCTACTATTTGCTTATGTCATCATTAATGAATCGAATACAATTGGACATGTTTATGATATTCCCGTATTCTAATAAAAGAGAGGATAAAGAAGATAATTGATAGTGCGTTGATTAGTTGTGTGTTATTGGGTCATTTGTAATGCAGCAAGTTCATGTTCCGCTGGATTCTGTCGTTAGAGCAAACTTAGGGCTTTGACGGCAAGTAGAAACCAACCCTGGCTACGGCAATAGCTCTTAAATCTCTACAGCTCGTTTGGTATTCTTGAAATAATACAGATATATGTTTTCTGTTTATTTGAAACTAAAGAGGGTTGTTTGACGTGGTTTGTGATACTTCAATAAGCTGTCCTAGAGTACTAGACGAGGCCATCAAAGAGCCAGATCAACGCCATTTCGTGCACATTTATGATTTGACTGGATTACACTATTTTGCATAGTAGTTGCGAAAACTCGTACATACAATTAGAAAAGATCTTCATCTCTTTAACGATATAATAATATACTTTTATAATGGCTCAAATCAGTAGTACAATTGAAAACTTGCCCGGGTATGATTACGCAATGGATTTGTGGAACGAGTATGCTGGGGAGAAGTTTCAAACCAAAGGTACGTTTTTTGCTGCTTTGTTAATGTAATACTTTCTACTTATCGATTAACTTGGATCAGATCCATATTTTGAGACTCTTCCAGATGGCAGTACGCGTCGTCGTAAGGCACCCGAAGGAACTACGTCTGGCGATGCGGCAATCTACAAGCATATTGCTAGCACGGCGTGGAAACATGATCGATGCTTATACGGATGTTATTGGGCAGATTGGGGTATTGGGCAAGCGCCTTTGATCTCGATTATACCGGTGTTTGGGCCTTACATTATGTACACTATGCACTTGCGATTGAACCGAATGGCAGAGGATTTGGATATTCCAAACAAGCTGCATTTGAAGATGGCAGCTAACGTTACGTTTGATTTCTTGTTGACGTTGGTTCCGGTATTGGGTGCTTTGTTTAGCTATTTGAACGCTTGCTCTACGAGAAACGCGGCATTGGTGCACACATATTTGATTAAGAAAGCGAAGCAAAATCAGGAGGTACTTTATGCTTGTTATTGCTTTATTCAATTGAGGTGGTATTATCTAACGTGAGTTACAGCATTTAGGGGAATACAGGCCAGTGCCAGCACCGGCATATTCCCACGGGCACGCGAGCACTTCAATGGCACGTCCGCCTGCCACGGCTCCCGCTCCTGCTCCTCCTCCACGTCCGATACCGAATCCTTATCCTCATGCCTTTAGTCAACAACAACAGCAGCAGCAGCAGCAGCAGCGAACAGCGAACAGAGCTGTCCCACAAATGGACCGGAGCGAGTACAGGCAAGTCGGTGTCGGTGGCTCGACGGAGCCGAAGAAGACAAAGAAGTCCACGAAGCGCACAGGCGAGCTCGAGACCGGCGTATTATAGTCCGTCTCTGAATTCGCAGACCACAGACTAAAGCAAGGCAGTCAATGGAGAATCAGAAGTGCACAAGCAGTCAACGCGTGCCGACGTGTCGGATAAGGAAGTAGTGGAGAACGCGGTAAAGCTGCGGCTTGCCCGAAGAGGAGCCACCGGGTGACCAAATACGTAAGACCTAACCCTTGGCCCCGCCTTTGCAAACAGGTGGTGAAAAGTTCCAGTCTTTGCTCGAGGAGCTGTTGTCAGTGTTTTATCCTGCTTTTTGCTGTGTAGAAGAGTATAGAAGCAGTTTCTGTGGGTTATTTGGGTAGTTGCAATTGCCGTAAAATAAGCAATATTTCAATAGACATACACCGTCCAACACAAGAAGAAAGAAAATTCCAATAATGTCCGACGACAAGAAGAGTGCGTGCTGCAATTCCAAATACTATGCAATTACTCTGCAATCACTGTTTCTGACAATGATAATTCAGGCCTTCCTTTTATTTACCAGTTCTTCTCTGGCGCCATTGCCGGTGTTTCTGAGGTGTGTCTGCGCCTGTTCGTTCTTCTGTTCTGCGGTTATTCGTGTTCTAACTGGCCTCGCAGATCCTGGTCATGTACCCCCTCGACGTCGTCAAGACCCGTGTCCAGCTGCAGGTCGGCAAGGGCGGTGCTGACGGTGAAGCCTACACGGGAATGATTGACTGCTTCTCCAAGATCATCAAGAACGAAGGTCCCAGCAGGCTGTACCGCGGTATCACCGCTCCCATTCTCATGGAGGCTCCTAAGCGTGCAACCAAGTTCGCGGCCAACGACGAGTGGGGAAAGTTCTACCGTAACGCGTTTGGTGTCGACAAGATGACCCAGCAGCTTTCTATTCTTACTGGTGCTACCGCCGGTGCTACCGAGTCCTTCGTCGTCGTTCCTTTCGAGCTCGTCAAGATTAGACTCCAGGACAAGGTTTCTGGCAGCAAGTACAAAGGACCTCTCGACTGTGCTATGCAAATTGTGAAAAAGGAAGGTGTTTTGGCCATGTACAATGGTCTTGAGGCTACTCTTTGGCGACACATCACCTGGAACGCAGGTTACTTTGGAGTTATCTTCAAGGCTCGTGCCTTGATGCCCAAAGCGGAAACTCCTTCTCAGCAAACCATGAACGATTTGATTGCCGGATCTATTGGTGGTACCGCCGGTACTATGCTCAACACACCTTTTGACGTAGTTAAAAGTAGAATTCAAAACACCATCAGAGTCGAGGGTGTTACCCCAAAGTACAACTGGGCCTTTGGCAGTGTCTTCACCGTTGCTAAGGAGGAAGGATTTGGCGCTCTCTACAAGGGATTTATTCCCAAGGTCCTCAGATTGGGACCTGGTGGTGGTATCTTGCTTGTCGTCTTCACTGCCTGCATGGACTTTTTCCGATCTATCCAATAAGCATGTCAAAGTTTGGTTTCTCAAATCATATTTATCTGATAGAAATGCATTTGTGGGTTCCGAATGCGTCGGAGTGCGCGGCCAGTAGCGTTTTAATTACTGTCTTTTAACTACTTTTGTGCTATTGTTATTACGATTGATGTTTATGAATGACATTGGCATTTGGGTTTTGTTTTTTTTATAAAAAAATCTGGAATTAATTCTTTGTTTTGTCTGCTATTGCCTGCTGCTTATTTGTGGTGCATGCATATTTATAAATTTAAAAAAGACAGTAACAAGAGTCCAAAACTTGTATATTGTGTTTTACATTTGCAATCTGCTTGCCATGTAACGAACAGTAGTTTTATAAGGAAAAACACCTCTTTCCTCGTCGAAGAGCGCGTCCGTTATACGGCAGTCGAGACAATTTGTCAGTAGAGAATTTAGGCCTTTTGTCTTTCTCTTTCCTCGCTGTAGCTTTCAAACGCCAATGAGCAGCCCATAACCCATCAACATCAAGATCCGCTAGACCTTTTCGCTTCCGTTTTGATGTAGCTTTCTTTCTTCGTCGTGTAATTGCAAGATCGCGAAGGGCTGATGGTGTATTGTAATTATTAACTAGAGTCGTGCATGACAGAATCCCAGTATAAGGACCGTAATTTGCTGATGTGGGAATCTTTTGTGCTCGAGAACGACGGAGTTGTTTTGGTTGCTGTTGCTGTTGTTGTTGTTGTTGTTGCTCGACTTCTTTACGTCTGATTTCAATTTCTGAATTGGGACGTTTACGAGCATGTTTTGCTGATGTATGTTTTGGCGGGTTTTCAATTTCATTCATTTTGCTTGCGATTTTAGCATCTATTGCTAAATCATCTTCAGCTTCCGAATCAAGTGATGGTAAACCATCTGACTGCTCTATAGCCGTGGAAGTTGTATTATACTCCTCATTTGCTAGATACCTTTGGATGTAATCAAAATGCAGTCTATGTAACTTGGTATTATCTGAACTTATTCCATTCTTTCCGCTCTGTTGGTGAAGATTCTGAAGACTTGTTGAATAATCAGCCCAGAAGCTTTCGAATGCTTTATGTATCTGCTGAACGGACTGGTAGGATAGACTATGGTCATCGACGGCAGATTCCAATCCAGCCATTTCTTTCATGCCATTTTCCCTACCGCAAATGTATTACACCTGTAATTTCCTTGATTGAATACTTTACAATAACAATAAAAAAAATGTAATGTAATGAATGTCTGACTGCTCGAGGAGAGGACTCGACTAATCCAGAAACTTAAAAACACCCGCGATTTTAAAGTTCAAGTAGTCGGCGGAAATTCGACGGCATTTTTATTATTTACGAAAAGAGAGGGAAAAAAAAAAAATTACACGCGAGCGAGTTCACGACAATAATCCATCAGACACAGTGGAAAATATATTTGATATTTGTGGTTTTCAACTCTTATTTGTGTTGTTGGCTCGTTATTACATATATACTACAATCATATTTCATTTAGATATTTAGCAGAATCACAGAGAAGCGTAAAGATGGTTTGGCCTTTTGGAGGATCGCAGACAACGACAACAACAACAGCAACAGCATCAG
This sequence comes from Myxozyma vanderwaltii, assembly GCA_030556335.1. Lineage (NCBI taxonomy): Eukaryota > Fungi > Ascomycota > Lipomycetes > Lipomycetales > Lipomycetaceae > Myxozyma > Myxozyma vanderwaltii. Next base: position 152,119 of record JAKTPV010000030.1, read on the forward strand.
CAACAGCAACACCAGCTTCGGCTTCGGCTTCAGTTGGGTCTGTTTCGACACTTCAAAGCACAGAACAGAAGCAAGAAGTTTCTTTCCTGCCGGACGACCTCGATATCTCAAAATTACATCCGCTCGCGGGACTAGGGAAAGATCTTGAAGTTCTCGATCTTGAGGATGATGCACTCAGCGATTTGCCTGGTTCAAAGGGATTTCTTCCCTCGCGAGGATGGTCTGATGACTTGTGTTACGGTTCTGGAACTATGTACATGGGCGGTATGTTTTTGTCGTTTTGCCACAAATCCTTGATATCTCGATTTTCTAACGTTGGCTATTTCTTCAGGTCTGGCTCTTGGTGGCGCCTATGGTTTCGCGGAGGGAATGAGAACTACTCCTGCGAATGCGCCTGCAAAGATCAGAGTTAATGCTATTCTTAACGCTATTACTCGTCGTGGTCCGTACCTTGGTAATACTGCCGGTATCCTTGCTATCTCATACAACATCTTCAACGGAATATTCGGTGTGTCAATCTTCCTTTTACAGATTTAAATCTTTCCAATTATATAAGACAAAGACTAATCTATCAAATCATTTATAGACTTGACCCGGAGTTACCACGACATTTACAATTCGATTGCTGCTGGCGCGATCACTGGTGCTCTCTACAGATCAACAATGGGCGCTAAGCCTATGGCTGTTTCCTCTCTGATAATGGGAGGTGCCATGGGTGCCTGGAACCTGGTCACCAGCGCTTTGTAAAGAAAAAAGTGCTTGCGATTTTGTAAATATATCTTCATCTCAAATCTCACTTCTCTCTTCTCTCCGCGTTTGGTCTCTATATCTTTAGTGTTTTTTCTTTTCTCACTCTGTTTCTTTGTTTTTCGTGGGTCTTTTTCCGACGCTTTTTTGGGGGATTGTAGAATTTTCATACGATATCTTTCTCTCTTGTTGAAAGCGCATTTTTATTGTTGATGCTGGTTTTTAATGTCACACCGTACGAGAGTCTATATATATGTATTGTTACATTTATACAACGCGAAGGAAAATGAACATGATACTCAGTCCCTGCACAAAAGTTTGTTATTTCACAAAAACGGTTTGGTATTGCTGCAGCATATGAACTATATGTTTCTCGCACATCTATTTGGCAAATGTGGTATTCTTTTTCTCACCAAATATGATGATAAAGATTATAACAACACGGTGCTAATTTGGAATAAGGTGACGATTTGTTATCACGAGGGTTAGATATATTCCGTATGATATGTCAACAATTCATTTTTAATTTGCTTATATTTGAGTGTGTGATTTAGTTGTACGGTCTTATTTTTTTTTTCTTTTTAAATTTATTCTGTTTCGTTTTCGTTTTTGTTAAATAGTTTTTGTTTTCGTTTTGTTGGCTTTCACTATAATGTACAAAGAATAACTATCCTCGCTATCGCAATATTCTTACTTTTTTTCTTTCTTTTCGAACACTCATGTTTGGATATCATACAGCTGTGATACAATTTATAACCAAAAGAAAAAAAAACCAAGGCCTGGAAGAAGAAAGATTTTGGTGTGTCAGTTTGATTAACGAGCATATTTGGCGGTCTTTGCTCTGGTTCTTTTCGCGGGAGGTTCATCGTCCGGAATAGAGTTTCCCGCAGATCGTCGCTTGAGCATTGGACCGATGAATGAAGTATAAGCCATATAAGTTCCGTAGAATGGGATCTGTATTATACATTGTAAGTGAAAGTGAAAATATAAAAGTCGCAACGTAATCAAGACATACGATAAGGTACAGAAACCAAACCCATGATCTTCCGAGAATAATGGCCAAAACGTCACAGCCAAGGGTAACATAAACTATATCAAACAACCACTCTGTAAGTCCTGCTTGATGAAGATCATCACCAGCTGAAATCAAAGAGCCATTGGTTGCGTTGAACTTTGGTCGTCCTGTTAAATTATAGTTAGCTAAAGCTCTTTACCTGATTCTCGTACCAGTATAAAAAAGTACAAACCTATCCGTTCAAGTTGATACTCGATTATCCAAGCAGGAAGTGACATGAAGACAAATGGCTTCAGTGAAGCAGGTCGGTGAAGCAAAAAGTACGATAACAAATAAAGCAAATTGATAGCACCAGAGTAAGTATGTAAGCTTTTGAGGGCTTCTGCATTTGCAACTGCCCTCTTTTTAACTGAAGCATTAGCCATATTTTCTGCTTGCAAAAACTGATCGAATTTAATGAGAGTAATTAGTATCGAAAATGGATATTGCCTTATATTCAAAATGCTTCTCGCGACAGATCATTGTGCAGGAAGCTCACCAGGAGTTAACGTTTTACACTACTATCAAATGTTTAATTTATTATGGCATAAATGTTAAATAGTACCAGTGCATATGTCTGTCAGCAATAAGGGTTTTGATCTCATTGAGCAGTGGTCTTGCGCACGTTACCATTCATGACAATTCTTGCACTTCATTACGGATTTCAGTTTTTATCTTTTTATTTGAAATGCTGGCTTGAGATTTGAAATGAGAAAGGGTCGCTTTGGTAATCCTTGACGAAGGAATTTTGGAAACTACAAGATTACGGTGAAGTGCACGAGATTTAATCGGGATTCTTTCAAGTTCAATATTTCGATATTTATATTCGCCACTATTTTTTTCCAATATGTCGGTCCAATTAACAGCCTCAAAATTATCGACTGTTCGAAGGAATAAACGGAAAAGAGAGCCTGGATATGGCTCTGACTTGATTCAGATAGCTGAATTCGAGGCACAGCAACTTGAAGAGCCGGAAGTTTATCCAAAGAAAGTTAAGGAGCAACGATTACAGATCACAGATCATATTGCTCGAATCGGTGTGTGTCCTTTTGAAGACTATATAGAGTATACGGCTAACGGCAGATGAATAGACGGAGAATTGGCTCAGCTGTCTGATATACAATTTGGAATCAATGCCTCGTTATTGCAAATGTGGGATCCTATACCAGAGCGTGGAACACGTCTAAACGGCGACGGAATAGCTGATCTATTACGATTTCGTAAAGTACGAATATGTTAGTTTTATAGAAATTGTTAGCAGTGATAGCTGATCTTTTCACTACTAGTCAATTCCACCCATAGTCATGGTCTCTCATTTGCATGCTTTATTCCCGCACGATCCGACATTTATAGATCGAGAGCTTCAACGAGTTGTCGAAGCAGGACAAGTTCGAAAAATAAACGTAAATGTCAACGCAGGTGATATGGTTATAGAAAGCAAATACTATTTTCGGATATTGAGAGATCGTAAACACAATGCTATTCAAGAAAACAAAGATGCTGCGTCTATATTTGAGAAATTTGAATTAATGCTTCGCAAGAAACCTGCCGTAACAACTATTACCAGTGATGATTTAGAAGAATTTGAAATTGCGGAAGAAACAGGAATACGAGAATTACTTACTGTTGGATTTCTTGTTCTTGCCGGTGCTCCTGGAGTGTATCAAATCTCGATTCCAAACGTTGGATCATTTCTTAAACTTGTTTTTCAATCTAGAAAATGGGTAGTTAATATGCTTAAAAAAACAAAGTTTAAAGAAATGATTGAAAAAAATATTAAAGAAAGATGGGAAGCTGGAGTTAAACATAGATGGAGAGAATTTAGAGGTGTAAAGTTCTCTTGGGTCTTGATGGAGTGTAAAGGTGGTGGATGGTGTGAACCCTTTCAAACTCCAGCGGGTCGAGGCTGGAGATTAACAGGCAAAAGAGAGTAAGCTGTAAATATTTAGTCACGTACAAATTACATACTGTCTTATTACGTATGCACATGTTCAAACGAAGAAGAAAGCATGATGCTTTCTTCCAGATTGGGTAAATTGATTACAAGCTGACAGCGCGTCCCAAGTTCAGGGGAACGTCTACACGTGACTTTATTGCTCTCAATTTGCCAGCTCGGCCTCTCTCGACTACTCCAACATTTCAACTCAGTCTTTCAAATTTGTTTTCAGAACTCTGCAATGAATGGGTCTGCGGAGGTATTTGAATTGCATGATATGGTATTCAAATATGTCGCCGAAGGAGCTGCAAATATCCTGTACGAGTGCTCTGATCCTGCGTTTGTACGTGTCATCCCTTGAATCGTAACATGTTGATCTCTCTAATAATGCTTGTCACCAGTCTAGTTATTTACTCCGCTTAAGGAAGAATGTTCCTTCGCAGCCATCGACATTATCAGTATACGAGTTTTTACAAAATACAATCGCCCCACTTTTTAAACCCGGGATGGTGGTCGCGACGAAACTTGTCCGCCTGTCGCCGAGTATATTGCAGCAACTGAACGATCAGCTTTTCGAACTCGAGAACAATGGGGTGCGGGACAAAAAGCGACATGGCACTCAAATAGACACTGATGAACAATATGGAGTTTTTGTGGAGAATATGACAGCATCTGTTAGCAGCTCGCCCGAGTCTGAATCTCTTGCTATCGCTCAAGAGGTGCGCTATAAGGTCAAAGGCAGCAGCAGTACGGTACTAGGTTATGTGCTCAGAGGAAAACTAGATGAAGTTAGTCGGGAGATAGCAGTACTAGAATTTAAACCAAAGTGGCTTGCGCAGTCGAGAGATGCTCCTACTGACTGGACTTATTGTCGGACATGTGCGTTACGACGAATGCGCGCAAATGGTAAAGCTGGACAGTACGCGTTCTGTCCGCTGGACTTGATTTCAGACAATCAAGAGCGCGTTGACAAATTAGTAAATGCTCTTTTGCCCTTGGAAATTGAAGGAATAATCGGAAAGGAATCAACTCGCGTGCTTAGGTTACCCAGATTACGCCGGATACTGGCGGTTTTCATACGGAACACGGATATTTTCAGGACTTTGAGGGAGATTCAGGAAAGTATGGACAAACAAGGTTTACTCAGTAGTGACCTTGACAGCGCAGAGCAGGATTTCATCAATTTTCTAGTTGCCATGACTGTGAGGGATTGCACGGCATTTGTACGTATTGTTCCTGCAGGCAGTCAATTTATGGAGATGCATGGCCAAAGTGGCTCATTTGTGGGCAGCAGCGACGGCCAGAGCTGCTTCGTCCGGGACGAAGGCTTGTGGTTTCAAGTCAGCTGCCGGTTGGCTGACTTGGACGTCAAAGACGGCAGCGGCATGAAACGAGAGTACTGGAGGGGCATAGAGTGTGAGCTCAAGTCTGGGGGCTGGTACATTGGTCGCGACGATTGTGTAGACCAGTGCCGGGTCCAGCTTCCGGTTTGATCAGATAATCTTGATTAGATGGATTAGATCGCTCCGACGCAGGTCGTTCGTTTAGCGGCCGGGTGGCGCGTGCACGAGTCGGGATTACTGGCAGATGAAACGACAAAAAAGATCTGTCTGCTTGAAGATTGGGTGAGCACGCAGAATGTGCAGTAACCCGAGGATTGAGAAGTTTACATCCGTGGTTTCCAGACTGCTTCCTGCTGTCCTGTTGCGAGCTGGCCGGAGCCTGAGCCGGAACAGGTCGCTGCCGCTGCTGCTGCTGCTGCTGCTGCTAACTGAGGCGGTGCCCAGAAAATAGCAGTAGGAGAGGTCGAGGCGGCTCTTATCGGCCAGCGCCCGGAACCGTCTTGTTTGGCTGCAACAGAGCAGCCTTCAGCTGGTCACACCAATCCACTAAAGAACTGGAGAGCTTTGTCTGCTTCGCTCGACTGTCTTCCCTGCCACATCAATTCTGCTCATCCCGCATCCGCCTGTTTAGGCTCAAAAAGGTCAGAATTTAGCTCAGCTGTGATTTTAGGTTTCTTCTCCCCGCCGCCGCGCGCTAACCCTTTTGTTTAGGCGCTTGCGCATCTGCGAAACCGCGCGTTACTTGTACCATATTGAGCGGGTGACCGACATCGACCCGGCCCGTCTCGCGCTCGCTCACTCCAATCCCGACATTTTTCGACATTTTTCGTTTTCTCGACCGCCTCGCTTTGTTCGCTGCCTGACTCTTCTTCTCGTTCTGCTTCTTCCCCTTCCTACGACGAACTTTTGAACGAGTATGGCCGCAAACTTCGCCGCCAACTACGCTCCGCCGCTCGTCTTTGAGCGCCAGAAGCAACAACACCGGCCCTTTACCTACTCGCAACAGCAGCACCTGCCGCAGTCTGCCTACTCTCGTCCCCCGCCAAACACGTCGCAGGATTTCTCGTCTTCAAACCAGCAAGTTCATAATCAGGCCTCTTCGCACAACCAGCACGGCCCAGCGCTGAACATTTTCGTCCCCGGCCAGGCCTTGTTCGCTCGTGCACAAAACAATGGCGCCACGGACTTGAGCGCCGGCGAAGGACTCTTCGACATGCTCGCCAGCAACGTCCTCATGTCCCACCCAGAACTCGACCAATCTTGTGTTCAGCAAACTTCAGACAACTACGTTCGCTCCGGCGAACCGCCTCATATATCGTCTGCAACCGTCTTTGCTGAGTGGGGTAACAACGACTGGACAAAGGCCACAAGATGTTCTCTACAGCAGCAGTCTCATTTGTCTCCCATGCAAGAGTTTGATGCCTCTGGTTCTCAGCAGTGGACGCCGCAGCTCGTGCAGCATCCTATAGCTCAACCTATTCCTCAGCCCACATCTCAGCCTGCCTGGGGCCGAATGGGCGTCTCTTCCCTTCCTCCGCAGCAAGCACAACAGCAATTTGCAACGCAAGCTGCGTCTGCGCCGTATGTGCCGCAACTTCAACAGCAATATGTGCAACCTCTACAGAGTCAATTGCAGGCACAGCCTATGCAGACACATTCGCTGCACGGGTCGTCGCATATGCAATTACCACAGCAGCCTCTTCAGCAGTCATCACACACACCTGATCAATTTCAGTTCAATAATATCAACTGGTCGGATCTACAGGCCAGCATCGACACCCTCACACCAGTCTTGAATACTGCTTCTGTTCCGGACTCTCCAGCTTCTCTCATGACTCCCATCAGTTCGATGCAATCTCCAAATTTTCCTCAAGGTCACTGGGAAAACTCAGGCCCATTATCTTCCGGCCCATTATCTTCCGATAGCTTGAACTTCCCACCTTTGCAGCATAGTCCGGTAAACTCTGAGACCAATTTTCAGTCTTTGAACAGGTCGCTCTCTGCCTTTCAGCCGGCCACGAATAACTCGATGCCGTCTGCTATGAGAGCTGCTACTATCGTCCGTTCAAATACTATGCAACAGCAGCATACCCCTTCTAATCAGCAGTACGTGTCTCTCCGACATCGCCGTGCCCGGAGTATGGCTGATCGATCAGTTGGATCCGCAAGTCTTCATTCTTCCGCTTCAATCGCCACTCAAAATGCCTTTGTCGGTGCACAATTAGGTTATAATCCCACTGATGGTGAGGAGCCAGAGATGGTTCACCCGTCGCAACCTCCTACAACCATCGTTCCTATTATCCCTCCGAATTTAGTCGCGTTTCCTCTGCAAACTCCTATTCCTTCGCTAGTTCGGGCGGAAAGCTTTCCGAAGCGAAAGGAATCGGTCGGTACTTCGCTCTCTACGCCAGTCAAACGAACGAAAGAGCAGGCTCTACAGGATAAGAACGAGAAAGCGCGCCAGAAGGCGGAGCGGCAAAAGATCAAGAAGGAGAAACAAGAGAAGAAAAAGCAGGAGCAAGCTTTGAAACGATCTGAAGAACAGAGAAGAATGCGAGAGATTCGAGAAAAGCTAGCAGATGATTCTTTGAGAAAAGAGACTGATGAAACGTCGCATTATCCTGATACGCAGGCAGAGATTCGTGATGCTCAGAAAGAGCTTTTGAGAGATTCGGCAATTGGTAAATAGCCTGTATTTTCAGTTTTTGATTTTTTTGACTTGATGCTAAGACTACTATAGGTTCGAATGAGTATGCAAGATCGCCTCAGGCAAGATCTACTCCCGGAAGTCATGTTACTGGAGTCAATTTCAACCATGGTCTTATTCCTTCTCCTCAATACTCTCCCTCGGCAAATTCGCCGTTTGTGTACAGCGTTAAGACTATGAAGAATCAAGCTGCTGTCGACACTCCCGTATCTCTTCCTGATACCGCAGTTAACGTTTGCGGTGGTGGTGGCAAGGCTCTGATGTTTGGTGGTAAGATTGAAGAAGAGGAAGAGATTGTTATGAAAACTCCAGGAAATGTTGATGGAAGATTGATTCTCTCACCTGCTTATTCATCTACTCGGACTTCACCCAAGCAAACTCCTCCACTTGGTGAAGGTTCTATGAATAACTCTGCTGCTCTTGGAAATGGCATGCCTTTGATTTTAGGTAAACCGAAATTCTCACCTACGTCTCCACAGACGCAACAGTACAAAGCGAATGATCCATTCTCTTCTCAAGTTCTTGCTTCTCAATTCCAGTCTGAACCCAAGGAGACTTTAACTTCTGTACACCTACAACAAGGTCCCAGTCTAGCAGTAGTTGCGACGCGTTCTTTATCCTCATCTCAGATTTCCCCGCAGCCACAGTCTCAAGCAAAACTTGGGAACAAACGATTATCTTTTTCTGAGTTGGAAGAAGAAATTTTGCCTTCACAGCCTTTACCTAATACCAACACAACACATCCTCGACAAGATTATGATTTATCTGATTTTTTCGGAGATTCAGAAGTTCAATTACCTGAAGGTGAACTGAGTCTTGATTCTGATTTTGATGATCCTCCAGAATCTCAAAAGAGTAGTATCATTGACTCAACATGCTTCGGAGGTGTAATGGCGGTCAATAGTGAAGAGGATAAAGTTATTGGGGATGTACTCGATAAAGTGAATGTCTGGGGCCGTTCACAAGAATGGGATGTAGCAGAAGAGGCGATGAAGCTTGGAGCGGAATAAAGAAGTATTGACAGAGTTCAAATATCAAAAACCGTTCATGGTATGGTTTCGCATCTATCTTTGTTTTCTTTTTTGTCATTTTTCAATAGTCCTTTTATTTATTTATTTTTTTTTTTTTTGGTTTATTTACGAAAGAGGCTTTGCTACAATTGATCTTTTTGTTTTTGGCGCATGTATGGAATTTTTTTTTTATTTGAAGGTTTGCAAATGCTAATGGGAGTATCTCTAATTGTACGATTATAACGGGGGAAGGGGGTTAGGCTAGTTTTTGTTTTTGTTTTTGTTTTTGTTTTTGTTTTTGTTTTTGTTTTTGTTTTTGTT
>JAKTPV010000031.1:0-148097 GCA_030556335.1 Myxozyma vanderwaltii
AGCCAATCGCGCAATTCATCGTCTCCAATCTCATCATTCTTTGCTTACACGCGAAATCGAGAGAGGATCCTACATCATGACTTGGTCTTAAAGTCTAACGGGTGCTCTATATGACGTATGTACATCTTAACAACTTCATTAAGCTTATGCTAATGCAAATTCGACTTTTAGACTTCAGTGAATGGTAGTTCGTCTACGAAAGTGCGTGACCTCACTACAGTGAGCGTTGCACTCTACATATCTGAGATTTGACACGGAGTACCTCTGCGCTTAATTGAGTGGTTGGCTGAGCAAAGCCATAGACTGCTGTACAAAGATTTAGCGGTCACGGTCCCGGTTGTCCTCAGATTTATATCGATGGAAAAAGAATTAGAGGTTGAAGCTACAGTGAATGAAAGTTAGAAGACAGTGAGAATTATTATATTCAGGTGCTATAAATTAAATGATTTGTGGTGACTATTAGTGATGGAAGGCAGAACTTAGTTAACGAGAATCGATACATGTGTATATACTTCATACTCAAAAGTGATAATATTAAGCAGCTTTAATTATTTTATAACTATCTTCACACGTAATTACATATAGTAGCTCACTAAACAACTGCATCGATAGCCACCGGTCCTCACTGAACAAACTATAGTGATGCACGTTCACTGAGGCATAGACTGAATACCAATAAAGTAAGTAGACGAAGGAAACAACAAGTATTCTTTCTTTGAAAACAAACGGATTAGAAAAACAACTTAGCAAATTAAAACAAAAGGTATTTACAGTATACAAATATTAAGCCAATATATAACGATACACAACAAGTCAACGACGGTGGTCTATTTCTTAATAACAACACGTCCACGATTATCCCAGACTCGTTCAAATTCACGAACACAGTTACGTTCGGGAGCCTCACAACCAACAAAACTAGCGACAAAGTCACCGTCTTGGTATAAGGATTCGCCAACTCCATTGGGGTAGGAGTTGAAAATTCGTTGAGGAATTACGGCCATCTTACTCAACACTGTAGGATGCCATTGGGCGATATGTTCCTATAAGATTAGGATTGTTAGTAATTAGATTCAGATGTGTTTTGAATAGGGATTGAAGAAATGCATACCAAAGCGCCTTTATCTTGCTTTGAGAATTTATATTCCTGGTATAATTTATCAAACCAGGCGTCTAATACGTATTTCGAATATTCTTCATTTTTCAAGATAAAACTTCCAGTCTGTAATCCTTCATGGTCTTGAGAGATTATGAATTTCATGCGGTCAGCAGGAACATGCTTGTAAGTTCTGATTGTGCTATCAGGTGGCACGACGGGGATATCACGCAATGCTAAACTGTTCAGGCGCTTGGGTTCTGTGACGTGTTCTTCGAGATTGAGATTAGGATTCATGATGATAGCATTCTGATCTAGGTACCAGTAAAACTGAGCATTAGGATATTCTTGCATAGCTGATCTTATCAGCGGTAATTTTCTCCATTCCGTTCTTTCAGGATCGGTAAGTCGAGTGTTGAAATCTTTAAGATCACGAATATATAAACCATATCCCTGAGCTTCTGCGTATTCTTTTCTATTATCGACGATCTTTTGCAAGTAGCTCTCTTTATAATTTGCATAATCAAGTCCAAGGACCAGCACTACAGTAGGTCCACTTGGTTGCACTACACTCGACAGCTGTTGTGCAACAAAATATATAACTGCGAAGAAACTAGCAATAACAATAACACTCAAAAGCACCAGCATTGAAATAGCGGACCGCCTTCCACTCCTCCGCCTTTTGTCAGCTGTAGATGAATTGCCAAATTCTGTGCTTGTAAACATGTTCTTTAGCTGAGAGAAAAGAGATGGGCCGTATTGTGTTGACTTTGCTTTTGATTTAAACGACGGCGAACCCGGGAGCGACTGGTCCGATGACCGAGAAGGGATTGCAAAATGCATAGATATATATATATGATATATGTATATATATATCTATAAGTATATATGATAAATGCAAATCCACAATTAAACAAACCAGGCTTGTAAGTCGTGCAAGAACTAAAATGCGGTACAAGATGAAATGTGCTCTTTGTGCTGCTAATTATAATTGTTTTGTGTTTAACTTTCAATGTTTACACAAAAAAGAGATGCCGCACTTGAAATTACAACCAAAATAAAAACCCAGCTGTAAACAGTAAAATTAAAAAACTTTATAAATCCTCCTTGTCAGAATGTAAATGAAAGCAAATCGATACTTTACAATCTATTTTATACAATATTTGTCTGTGTTAAAACTTGCAAAATAGAAGAAAAAAAAAGAAAATAAAAAAAAAATAGGCCACTCAGGATTGAATTAAATGCGCTTTGATGCTAGTCGCAAAAGAACGCAATTTATTTTGTTATTTTTAGTCGGAGAGGGAAATCAAAATAAATAAAAACCCGCTTATCATTTATTTACGTAAACTGCTACTATTTCTCATGTATTTGTGCAAACAGACAATCGCAACCTTTTGTTGAATTCTCGTCCTTGAAAGAGTCATCTGATCTTGTTCTGTTGTTTAATAACAATTAAACAATGCGAATATAATCACTGAATACTCTCTTAAAAGTATACGCATATATAACTTAACTTATCAGTGTGTGCTCGCGCTACCAGAAATTAAAGCTACAAACCCCTTTAAAATACGTTGATTTTTAACCGTACGTTACCACAAGCAGACCAATTTACGCAACTGTATCTTGTAAAATGTAGACACGGGCTTTAATTTAAATAGAAAAGTATTGTAGTAATTTATAAATACAAATTGCAAAATTTAACATAAAATTACAAACTACATACGAGTAAACAGTTTATCCACCTTCACTTAAATCTTTTGAAAAGGAAAGGAGACAGTTCATCTAATATGGGCATTATCAAATTAGTATTCACATCATATGTAGAACAAGCCCACGTCTTGCGTAGCAAAGACAAAACAAAAAGAAAACAGTTGAATGCGTGCGTTTTTTTTTCTTCACCAAACATCTTCTTGATACGTATTCTGTGAGCGCATGCTTTTGACAATATCTTCACCTTGTGTCTCACTAATTCCACGCTGCGAAGCAATGATCTTTGCAAGTCCTGCGCTAACATCCTTTGCCATTCTTGCAGCATCTCCACAAACGTAGAAATACGCGCCTTGCAACAGTAACTTATTCACAAGTTCAGCGTTCTCGGCTAACCGGTGCTGTACATAAACCTTTTCGGCTCCTTCTCGGCTGAAAGCAGTTACAAGGGTAAACGGCATCTTTTTTGCAATAGCATCCCATTCTTCTTTGTAAAGAAAGTCCTCTGTGCGATTTCTGCTTCCAAAGAAGAGAACACTTTCTCCAACAGCTACGCCAGCTTCAGACTGAGCAGCACGTTCGTGGATGAATGCCCGAAAAGGCGCAACACCCGTGCCAGGACCAACCATGATGATAGGTGTAGCTGGGTTACTCGGTAACTTGAAGTTGGAGTGGCGAATATGAACTGGCAACTTGCATCCTTCGTACTTTTGGCGTGGGCCTTCTAAGGTATAACTAACGGCCGAAGGATTGGCATTGGCAACGCCGTCCTTTTTGTATTTCAGATCAAGAAGGTAATTAGATGCAATACCCTTAAACACGTCTTCTCCCTCACCATGCTCAATCGATTCGACAACAACGGTAATTGTAGGCTTGGTCTTGTCGATATAAGACGAAGACGAAATGGAATAGTATCGAGGTTGAATATGGTTAATAGACTCTATAATCAGAGAGAAAGGGACATTAGTCCATGGAACACCTTTAGACATGCTTTCAAGAACTTGAGCAATGTTAAGATGCTTGTGAGTGACAGAGTCCGCAAATGTGTCTTTGCTTCCTCCAATGCGTACAAGTTCAGCCTTGGCTTCTTCAGAAGGAGCAAAACTGACCAAAGTAGTGAGGAATTGTCTGGAAACAACACCGCAGATCTCAAGGTGATAACGAACAACGGCATCGTAGGTAGTAGGAGTGGGAAAAGGAATCTTGGCCGTAGAATCAATTGTAGTGACATCAATGACTGTGTCACGCTTATTCTTGAGGCCCAAGACGGTCAAGAATCGTTCGACTTCTTTCTCAGAGTTCTGGGGCCAGACTGCAATGTGGTCACCGGTTGTAAACTTGAGATTACTGCCAGACAGATCAACCTCAACGTGCAAGCAGTTTCTGCTAGTAGAGTTGAACAATTCCTTTGAGACGGTAATGGGAGCAATGTAAGGATTGGTAGCAGAGTGGGATTTGGAGTCAACTGCTCCTTCAAGGTGGTGCTTATTGAACTCACCAACGTAGACGGACTCATCGTCAGCAGTCAAGTCTTCTTTCTCTTCAACGTTCAAAACAGGCTCATAAGAAGCTTCACGTTCCTCGAGCCCAATTGTTTTGCTGACGTCTTCCCACATTTTATCTTTCCAGGAAAGGAAATCTTCCTCGAGCGTACCAGCTCCGTCGTCACCCATTCCCAAGTCACCAATGCGAGTGCCACCAAATTTTGACAGTTTCTCGTCCAAGATCTTGATGACGGCATTGTAGTATTCGTAGGTATTATTGCCGAGACCAAATGCGACGTACTTCAAGTTTGCGAGCGGCGCGTCCTCATCCTCGGGATCTGAGAAGGCCGGAGACTCGTCGGTGATAAATTCAAAAAACGCAGCAGCATTGTCAGTCGGCTCGCCTTCGCCATAGGTAGCCATGACGAAAATGGCAAGCTTATCGGCGGGGAAGGTATCGATGTCTTCGAGATCGTAGTCTTCCAGGTCAGCAACCATGGTTTTAAGTCCGAAGCGAGAATGACCTTCCTTTGCGAGACGCGAGGCGTAGTCTTCTGCGGTTCCGGTCTGAGATCCGTAAAAGACTACAACCTGGCGGTCGCTGCTGTCCAGTTTCTCGACAATGCTGCGCGTGGCGGAGGAGGCAGTAGAGTGGCCATTTGCGTGGGAGTCGGCGAAGGAGGAGGCCTGTTTGCCCCAGAGAGTTCCTTTCGAGAAGAAGGCGACCGTTCCGAGAAACACAGCCGAGAGAATGACGATGTCGAAGAGATCCAGCTGGGCCATTGTCTGTGTCTGGATGAAAGCGTGCTACGAGGGGCTCTTCTGCCGAGGAAGAAAAGAAAATTGGCTCGATGGGAACGTGCGGTGCCGGCAATTAGGAACGCGGGAAAGAAACAGGCAGACGAAGTACACACAGCAGTAAAAAGGACCCAAACGCAAAGCCTTGATTCCGGTAAACACGGGCAGAGAAGAAGCAGGCAAATATTCGCGATGGACGTCGGGGAGACAAGGCGTTGCAGCTGATTTTAAGCGTAGACCACCCAGCTTCTCAGGATCGCAGCCCGCGATTAAAGTTTGTGCCCCCAGACGCAATGGACTTATGCCCCTCCCCCCCCCCCCCCCTCCCTCCTCTCCTCCCGCATCGACTTCAGGGTGTTTGTATTTGCTATATACTAGAGTGTTTCGGGTTTGGCATGTGGGGTATGTCCGATATGTGGATGTGCACAAATTTGCAGGTGATATGTATGGGTCCTGGTGCATGTGGAGGCATTCGCCGCAGGACCCACGAACTGCACTGAACGCCCGAGGGAAGTTCCACCCGGTGCATAAACAATTTGGTTTAAAAGTCCTATACTCTGCAAGCAGCAGCTACTGGCAGACATTTAACCAACAGCTGAACTGAAGCACTGCGATACCGAAACAGGCAATTGGCAGCAGCTTCGGCAAAACCGTCGTCGGGAGCCTTCACAAGCTCTTCACCAAACTCGGCAATCGGGACACGTTTGAAGCCAGTTCGGGAAACTCATAAACAAACCCCTCGACACACACAATCGGATAATGTAGTCTGACTTTATATATCATACACTCAATGTTCCAAGTCCGCAGACTGTATTATTATTAGGCCCTCCGCCATTCACGCCCGTCCCGCTGCTAACCCCGTCGCACATAAAGCCATAGACCGTCATCAGCAGCATCCGCCCTTCGCCTTCGTCTCCTTGCCATTATTCCCGTCAAGATTGAGACCGTTGCCGCTCGCACCGTGCTTCGCGCTGTTGATCTTGATCCCGTGTCCCTAGACCGAACAGTAGTTAGCATCCGCGTTCTCGTCTCGTTCCGCATTACTACAAGGCACTACTCACCTTGTCGTTCACATCGAACTTGCCGCCTTTGATCTTGTAGTAAATCTCGCGCGCGACCTGCAAATACGCCTCCTCGACTCGGTCTCCGGTCTTCGCACTCGTCTCCACAAAATCCATAAGCCCGTTCGCCGCCGCCCACTCCCGCGCCTCCGCTATCGATACCTGTCTCTGTGTCTCACTCAAATCGCACTTGTTTCCTACCAGAAGAACACAAATCTCGGGGTCCGCTTGTGCCCGCAAGTCAGATAACCATTCTTGCACGTGCAGAAATGTATCCCTTCGGGTGACGTCGTAAACTAAAAGACAGCCTGTTGCATTGCGAAAATATGACCTTGTAACTGCTCTATAGTGTTCTTGGCCGGCCTATACATGGTATAACTGTTAGTAAAAAGCACACATTTTCTACCTCCAACTATGATTGCATAAACATACGGTATCCTAAAGAGAAACATGTTAGCCAGCGCTTATCGCCCGTCAGTTTGTTGATACGTACCCATATTTGAAGTTTAATAAACACACTGTCATCAACCGGTACAATTTTTGAGCCAATCTCTGCTGCGATAGTTACATCATGATTATCACTGAATGTATCGTCCGTGAGTCGAATAGTAAGAGATGATTTTCCGCACGCCCTAATTGTTACACATCCCCATTAGCTCCTGCAATGCACACTCTTTTATCCACCAGCGGAAAAACCTACGAGTCGCCAATCATCACAATCTTTGCAATGTAATCCCATGTTTTTGAACTCATGCTTTTCGTTTGAGTTAAACTTATCGCGATTATCGACGGGTGTATAATGTATTGGTGGCGTCGCTCTCTGTAGATGCAGTTATACTCTTAAAGTGGCTAACAATTTGAACAGAATCAATTCAAGTTCCAGATACTATTTCCAAATAAAAAAAAAAAAACCTGTATGGGCACAGGTATTCTATAAGGTATTATGAGCGGATATTACTATAATACTGATACTGTTCGCAACTAGATTGTTGGCGCTTACGGTACAAGTTTAAGCAGGGTAGCACTTACCCGGTTAATCTGATAGCCCAAATCTTTCTGTTTTGGTATATGCCCTCTTCCGGTCTTCAACTGGAAATCGAAATACGAGTTGTATGGTTTTTGTTACGACGGTTTAAATACACAGATGAGGGATTGAGATTATTGTGTGTTTGCTACGGAAATGGACTATCTTTTAAAATTGTGAAGTGACCCTTGTTCCAAACCAAAGCTCAGATGGTGAGTCTCTAGGGGCCTTAAACTCCAGTCTTCCTTCCTTTGGATCATACCTATATTTTTCGCAAAAGTCAGATTTGCACACTGCTAATCCTTTAATATGGTATCTCTTACCATTCAACGTTTTTGACACTATCCGTCTTATCAAGAAGATCTTTTGTAGTCTGCCATGAAAATCTAACAACGTGGGGCCATCCAAATACCGGATCTACGTTCTCCTTTAACCATTTTACTGTTCTGGCGTCTATAAACTCAGTCAAAAGGATATACATAAACCCCTGGAGAAATATAAAACTCACCACCGGGATATCCACTTCCCCAGCCTTCGTCAGGAGATTTGGATATTATCTCTTCGCGCTTCATTAATGCAATATCTCGAGTGACTTTAGCACATATGCTTGCTACCGATACAATTGGAAATAGCGAGTCAGCTTTCTTTGTAACTGTAACTTTAACAGTAGGAAAATGCCTTGATAGTTTAGTCTGATAAGATGCTGGTGGTCCAACTGTATCGACATATATTTCTTTGACATTCACGCCAGCTTTTAAAACTTCAGAAATGAGATTGATAGTTGTATCATGTGCTTGCTCATTTAGATTATACGCCCCACTTGCATTCGATCGAAGCATTCCACTAGATATATCACGAGCAGACATAGTTCTTGTAGAGTATCCAATATTAGCAAAAAGCTCATTTTCTTCATCTTCATCTGATGATTCAGGATTATGATTACAAATGCTGGCAAATAGTCTCATGCGAACTTCATGAGTAAGTGTTTTCGAATCTGCAAAACCGAATGATGGCAACCGGCTTGAATATGACGCCAGACAGTAACTCAGTGCATACACCATTGCTCCTAGACGTATTTCAATAAATCAGAATTCTATGCAACGCAACAATACCACTGCAAGCAGCCATACCTAAAACCGGACCTCTGCCAGCTTCATCTACTCCTAATATACATGGCTCGTTACTGGCCTGTAAAATCGCTTTAGGAATAGCAGAATGGTATGTACTCGAGAAATCTGCATCTTGAACTCCCGACACTCCAGGTGGTATAAATTCGCCGGCCACAGTATCTAAACTGCTATCGTATTGAGAAATCACAATTTCCTCCTCCATGTCTTTTATATCAATTATTTCCGTAGCCATCTAGTAATGCTGCATATATTTCCCTTGCGCTGTAGTCTGTGTAGGCTTTTCAAAGTATAAAATGATGAATAGGCGGGATGAAGCGCGCACTTTACGCGTTAGCCGGGTAATATACAAAAGTTAGTTACCCGGTTGATTAAGCAGACAAACGGCTTGTATAAACAAAAACATCATCGCATCGTACGCATCGCGCCTTCAGCAAACAATAACAAGTCCACCTGATATTAGCCGCGTCTCGACGCAAATATATATTGGTTTTAAGTAGTTGCTTTTATAGTACAGGGTATGCATATTTCTGACATTGCAAGTTTTTTTTATGCGAGAAAAGTCATGGGTGGCCGTGACTGTATTACTGACGTGATGTGCTGTGTTTACTTTTAGAGTCGGCTTTTAAATTACAGGTCAACGAACGTTGAGAATATTGTTCTTGTTTGGAATTACTTTTTATGATGGCTTCTGTTGCAGAAGGTCGATCGCGTCCGTCGAATTTTACTGAGGTCGGCGTTAAAGGAAGGTAAGTGATTAGTTATGGACGCGTAGTTGTAGTTGCGCGCATTTTTTTACACTTGTCTATGACGAAATTACAATATTAATTATCGCTGCACAGAAAAACTGGAATTGAACTTCCAGATACCGGAAACGATGAGCTTGGATTTCAAAACATGGACGGGATTTTTTCTCCGGTAGGATTTGACTCCCCTAAAGTCACTATTGCTCCCGCCGCTGTCTCTCGTACAACAAGCGCTAGAGAAAATAGTCATAGCCACACCATCGACAGTGAGGAATCTATGGAACTTACAGATTCAAGGTCTACTGCAGACGTACGATCCAGCCAAGTATTCTCATCTCCTCGGCGCTCTGACGGTATGCACGCTGGCGTTCTACCTCGTCGTACTCCAGTTAAAACAAACATCGGTTCTCCTCCTCGCCGAAACGAGCCGCGTCCTATGGAGGAAATTGCTAGAAAGTTGGATTTCGCATCTCTTCCTGTTCCATCGACTGCTCGCGCAGGATTTGCTTTTGATTCTCTTGATTCTGCAGAAGAGACCGCGCCTAAATCATCTGCCTTGAAACCTATTAGCGGAAATGCATTGCTGATACGTGGGTCAAAGAAGCAACAAGGAAGTAAAGCAGGAAAGCCGTTTTCAATTACAGACTATGACGTTTTGGAAGGAGAAGACGCGGACGAAGACGAGGTTATAAATTCTGAAACTTCTTTCCACCAAGTTGATGACGTTGTCATTGACGATCCTATCGAGCAAGAAGATAACGAGCAACCAGCAGATGCTGCCGAAGAATTGGACCCATTTGAAGAGCGAATGCGTAAGTATAGAGAAGTCCAAGACAGAGAGAAAAGGGAAAGTGAGCAGAAATTAAAACAGATTGCGTCAAAGAGAGCTCGGGACTCGGCGGCTTCTACTAAGATTACTACAGTTAACGCATCAAACTCTGCATCACAGAGACCAAAGCAGATGGCTAGAAGGACCGCGCCTAAACGACTTGTTACTCCAGAGCCAGAATCTGAAGAGGAGGAAGTGGAAGAGTCAGAAGTGGAAGAAGAAGTGGAAGAGGAAGTAGAAGAGGAAGAGGAAGTGGAAATAGTAAACCACGAAGAACAAGAGGAGGATGACGAATTGGAAGAAGAGGAAGAAGTCAATCTCCCGGAATCTGACAGCGATCCGGAGAACTACAAGCCAGTTGCTCGACGAGGTCGTAGGTCCGTATCTACCTTTCTGGCCTCAACAGGAACCAAGGGTCAACAATCGAAATCGAAAGCAGCACCAAAGAAATCTAAAGCCAAGGCTGTTGCTAAGTTTACTTCGAAGCCTGCTTCTAAGACCACTTTAAAAGCTACTATAACAACGAAGGCTAAACCTGCGAGGAAATCAGTTGCTTCTCAACAGCCATCACAATCACAGCGATCATCTTCTCAAAAGACCACGCGGAAGCGCAAATTAACTGAAGATCTCGAAACGGTACCTGCGACTCAATCTCGGTCCGGATTTGTAGAAATCGTTCGCGGTGAGCCTACGCTCGAAAACCCAAATATTCGACGATCAAAGAGAACACATGTTCAGCCTTTGGCGTACTGGCGTAATGAACGAATAATTTATGAACAAGAGCGTGATCCTGAAACGGCTATCAAAGTGCCGAAAGCTACTGGCGTTTATCTTGTTGATTCACCAGTCCATGCTCCGACTAAATCGTCTAGCTCCAAGTCTGGTTCAAAATCCCGCTCTGCTCGAAATCATGTCGAGGAAGAAATTGAAGATGCTGGTCCCCCATTAGTTGTTGCTAACGTTCGCAACTATCATAGCGATAAGCTTCAAAAATATGGTATGTTTTCCGTTTTGCAAGTTTCCATAAGTTGTAGCAAATGTTAACATAATTTATTTAGTCGTCGGAAGATCACTCAAGGGTTTGAATTACGCAAATGTCGGCACATTCGAATACTGCAAAGCCATGTCTGAAGATGGATTTGCAGCAGCTGGTATGATTAGGATTCCAAAAGGTGGATCAAAGAGACAGAAATTTTCTAGACATAACGTTTTGGCGTTTGCGGTTTTGGAGGGATCTATTGAAGCTACAGTTGCTGATACTACGTTTACAATGAATCGATGTGGACAGGTTTTTGTGCCGCGTCAGACTTATTATTCACTTCATAATACATCGAAGAAGGAGTGCTTGTTGTTTTTCTCACAATTTACAGATACTAAGTTTAATACCGATACTAATTTGGCGAGCGATGAGGAGAGCGGTGAGGATGGAGAAGAGGAAGATGAGGAGGATGAAGAGGAGGAGGAGGAGGAGGAGGAGGAGGAGGATGAGACAGAAGAGGAAGAAGATGAAGCGTAAGGCGTGAAAGGAAGCGCAAGACTCGCATTTGTCTGGACCACTATTTTTATTTTCAATTTTGTGCGTGTATGATCCTGTTGGCGATTTACTTGTATATTAGATTTGCACTCCAAATTACAGATAATTTTTTTGTTTTGTGATGTTGAAAATAATGTTACTATGCACTACTACATAAATTCCAAAACTGAAGCTAAACTTCATCGTCATCGTCGTCGAATAAGTCATCTAGTTCAGGGAAATCACCTACTTCAACTTTTTCAGGACGAAAGAACGAACCATGATTTTTTCGAGCAGTAAAGTATCTTTTCCCTTTCACGCTCCCATCATTTTTACCAACTGGTTCATCAAATTCAACACCAACCCATAAATCTTCATCACCTTCCGAAATTCCAGTAATATGTTTTGGAAGTTCAGGTACTGTGCCCACAAATGTAACAACCCCGCGTCGTTCAGAAGGTTCCAAAACTCTGCATCGTTTACCAATTTCAATGCCACGTTGATTTATTGTCATTTTAAAATTCGTAGTACCAATTTCATTAGCAGATTCTGAAAATCGACCAAGTTTGTTACGTTTCTTATAAGCTAAAACTGTGTCGTTACGTTTCTCGTATTCCTCATTTGTCAGCTCAAATTTCTCTACCGCACTGACATCTGTGAAATTCTCTTGTAACCCAGGTGGTCTTGAATCCTCCACATTTAACCTTGCAAAGGGAACTAACGCCTCAGGAAATTCAAGTAAAGCAGTATCATCATCGGTAGACCCAGGTTTAGAAACAAGCAAGATCGGAATTTCCAAATGCGCGATGAAAACTTGAAGAGTTTGAAACCCGGATGGAATACCAGTTATAGGTTCAAGGCGATTTTTGAGATAGGAAAGGGACCATTGTGGAGATATACGTCGCTCGGAAGATGTATTGGATGACGTTACTATAAACGATATATCCGCCATTGCAAATCCCCCTTTTTCTTTCTTCTTCTTTTCTTTATAAACGTAAACGGTGTATGCTGTTAATGAAGATCTAAGCGCGGTGAAGGAATGAGCGATGGAGACGCGACTTAAACTTGTGTTGACTGTAAACGCGTTAGCGCGTTAAGTCAGGGGTTCAACAAGGCCATTTTTAAGCTTTATCCACTCGAACTTTGCTAAGTTTTTCTTTCTTTCTTTGTTAATATTAAAATTGTCAATTTGTTTAATTCATAATCATTAACCATCAAAGTCCATTCATAGTTTTGTCTGTTTGGTATACACAAGATCAGAAACAAACAAATAAACAAACATGGAGGGAATAGATCCTCTCGTACTCGAACAACAACATGTTCATGAAATTTATAACAAAATAGCTTCTCATTTCTCACAAACTAGATACAAACCGTGGCCTATCGTCGAGCGTTTTCTCACATCCCTCGAACCGGGATCAATTGGTTTAGATATCGGCTGTGGAAATGGGAAATACCTAGCTGTTAATAATCCAGAGATATATATAATCGCTACAGATAGATCTGATCAATTAGTATCATTAGCAGCACAAGAAAAATCTGTGAAAAATATGAAAACTGGAGATGTGGGAGTCGCGGATGGGATTGATATGCCAATTGGTCTAGGACGTTTTGATTTCGCTATATCAATCGCTGTAATACACCATTTTGCTTCGCGAGAGAGAAGAGTTGAAGCTGTTCGTACTATATTACGTGGCCTACGTCGTCAAGGTGGTAAAGCGTTGATATACGTATGGGCTTTAGAACAAGGCTCAAGTCGTAGGGGATGGGATGAAAATCACAATCAAGACGTTATGGTTCCATGGGTTACCAAAAAGCAGAAAAAGAAAACTCAAAGTGGAGAAACTTCAGGAGAGCAAAATGCATCAACGGAAATTGTGGTAGAAAGATACTATCATCTTTATCGACAAGGTGAACTTGAAGAAGACATTGTTACTGCTGGTGGAGTTACTGTCGAAAGTGGATATGAACGTGATAATTGGTGGGCAATTGCCTCTTTGCAAAGTACCGACATTTGCTCATAATAAAGTCCGGAAACAGAAATGCCGTGACTATATTACGGACTTATGCAACGACAGTTTTTCTTTGGTCGAATTGGATGAGCAAAGGTCTTTTTTTATGATACGCTTGACGAAGTAGACGGTCGTCTGTAGATTCTGTTGACTCTCCGTATTGCTATCCGCGTTTTGACGCAGCGTCCTGCTATACCCACTGCGCAAATGTCTGAAAACTAAAGACTGCCGTATCAAAGATGGCACGGTTACGATCAATGAGTCCAGAAGGTATACAAGTATGCATATATAAAAAGGGAGCGCAACCATATGCAATCACACATGAGAGTGGGTAAAATCTGGCCTTGACACGAGTTGCTAAACACAAGTAATTACAATACAGCATTTACGGGGTAAAATCTGGCCTTGACACGAGTTGCTAAACACAAGTAATTACAATACAGCATTTACGGGGTAAAATCTGGCCTTGACACGAGTTGCTAAACACAAGTAATTACAATACAGCATTTACGTATATACGGCTGTAAAGACTTTATACAAATGAGCAAAGAATGTACATAAATACAAGTATTTGAGATTATTTCAAAGACTCTCTGGAGAAGGTATGGCAGTATACAACTTCACCTATGTAATATTCTCTTCTCCACAAGAAATCACATATAGAAGTTGGCCGTTATTTTCTAGAATCCTTCACACTTCATCGGATCAAAGCAATTCAAACTCACAGAGGTATCTGATATGTTGTATTCATAATTACAGTAAATATCTGAAATAGCATCATTATAAAGTCTCAGATTTTAAAGTAAGTTGCAATGGCTAAATGCAAGCATATTCATTCCCTATCACTCAACGCGTAAGAAAAGGAGAAATACAAACACGAAGCTGTCCATACTGTAAATGCTCCTACACACATACACACAAAAAAAGATACATACACAGGTTGTAGCCAAGCAATCTATTGTAAGCAAAATTCGAAACTTCAATCTTTTTTTTGGAAAGAAAAACACAAGAAGTAAATAAAGGCTCTTGATGGAATATTATCTCAGCTTTGTATCGGAGACTGTGTTTAATAGTGATGATGTATGGCGCTGAATGGGATTTGTGGATAGTTAAATTGTCGTGTTTAAAGAGAAAACAATCGTCTTTTTCTACAAGCTGTTGCATATTGCTTATAACTTTTTCATATATTATTTAGCATCCGAAAGTACAAATGCCCAAAGCTATATATAAAATACCATAGTCTCATATTCGTCATCGGTCAAGGTAGACTTTTCCTCAGTATCATCATCTTCATAAAGGGCAGAATGCTCAGCTGGATCTTTTTCGTGATCAGATCCCTCATCATCAAAATCATCTGGTGATAATCCTCCTGAAAATTCCCGTAATTCCTCCATTAATTTTTGTGGAAATTTGTTCGAAAGTGATTGCTTGTCATCAACATTTTCTTCAATTGCTTGCTCTTCAATCTCAACTTGAACTTCTCCGTTTGCAACCAAAACAGTAACGATTCCAATCACTTGGCCATTTGTGTTTTCCAATGCAACTCGATATGAAAATTCATCATCATTAGAAGCTACTTCGCCTAATGGAGTCAAGAAAGTTCCTTCATCAATTTGTCTCTGGATATCTCGTATCAGCATATTAGCAGAAGTAACTAAGTCCGGACCAGCTGAAGATCGACGATTTGTTTTATCAACACTATCATCAGTTTGTCTTGATTCAGAGTCCTTTATATCTTCTGGATCTGATGACAAACCATGAGATTCTGGGGTATTTTCCTGATCTTTCGAAATAGTCTCAGTATGTGCGCCTTGTAAATTATCCTGCCCATCTTTCAAATCTTGATTTTGCAGGTTTTCGCCATCTTCACTTGATAATTTATCTCCAGTTTCTTTGGTAGTCGAATCTGAATTCAAAATATCATGATCTTCCATAGCTGCAAGGATATCAGACTCTAACTTTTCCTTCTCTTTCTCTTGCTTAATTTCATCTTCAGTCATAACTCGTCTACATTTGATTTCATTCGCATTATCTTTCTTTGGGGGTAAAAATGCTGAATCTTGGCATAATCTAGGAGTGTGGATAACCATAAGATAACGACAAGTAGTAACTTCTTTAATCCAAGCAATTTTTTCATGTGAGTTTTGATTACAGTGAAATTGAATTTCAATTTTTCGTTCACGACCTGTTAAATCGCAAATACTTCCTCCTCCAATCTTCTGAACTAAATATCGAACTTCACCAGCTGATTGAACTGACGTCTCACCACCTACTGTGCTTTTAAGTGCACCTGAATCGTCATCGCTAGCTTTAGATTCGGAAATTCGTCCAAGGATGTATGATTTGCTGTTTGGGTCTTCTTTAGGAGGATATAAAGTCACTCCTTTCTGTGGAGCTAGCTGATGGAATTGTTTCACTTCAACTTTATGACAAAATGCATATGTCCACCATCCCGCAATCTAGAACCACGTAAGTTTTAATTTCCTTCTAGTAAATCGATAAATCAGTACTCACGTAATATATACAAGTACCGTTTAACGGCTCTAATAATTCCCATCCACTACTTTGCGCTCTTGCTAATTCACGTTCCTCCTCCGCTTTAGAAAACTCTTTTTCAGATGCATTCATAGAGGCCAAAGGTCCCAATACCGGTAACGAGCATAGAAACTTTTTCCCGTGAAGCATTAACGATTCATAAACTTCAAGTGCCTTCCCTTCATCGCCATCATCTTGTACTTCTTCTTCTTCTTCTTGTGCTTCCCGCTTGTGATGCTCTCCGAATTGACTTTTCAATTCATTGGCTTCTTTATCAGTGATATATTCATTAGCTGATAAACTAATTTGAAACTAAACCAAACAAGTCAATACGCAAAGATCATCCATAACTGAGAATGCGTACATATATATATATAACGTACCTGTGGAAATGCTAATAAATCATCTTGAACAGAGAATAAAGCAAAAACCGGAACAATCGAGATAATCAAGCAGATATAAAACCCAAGTATACCAGCTCGCGTCATCTTTATATTACACTAAAGACCTCTCAAAGTCTCATTCCTATACAAGAAGAAAACGAAAAAATATCACAGAAAGAAATCCCCCGACTAAAATATAATCCAATTCCAGTAGTATCTGAATATTAATGTCCTGATAGTATACACAACACAAGGCAAACTTACGCTTCTTTCAATGCCCCTTTGATAATAGTTGACCACGTCTTATATTAACAAATCATCCCAAAAGGCGTCAATGAGCCGCTCGTATATATCACGTGAATAATACACGCGAGCGTAAACAGACACGATAGTGAATGGATATGATGAACAGACAGGCAGACAAAAAGGACCACAGATCAGATGAATAAGAGGGGAGTGTATAGATCATACGCTGTGATATAGACTATAATACTGTTATATCTGTATTTCTGAAAACGACAAATGATTTTACCCGACGTCCATAACTTGCCTTTAACAACCACTCTTGAGGAACTTGAATCCTTTGAGCCATCAGCAAACCTTGCCGCCGACGACAACAAAAACAAATATCTTTACTATGCGCTATACATGTACTTATTGCTGATTGACGATGATTTAGAGGAAGCAAAGCGCTTGATACTGCGTACTGATAATTTGGTATTTGCGAGTGAACCAGTCTCGGAGATTGCCGCCTATTCCAAATTCGCAGCAAGAGTTTTAAATGCATTACAGGAAAGCAATTATGAAGAATTCTACACGCTTGTGAATGAGGAAATACAAAGATTACTGGAATCCAATGCATCAGATTTATTTCTTCACGTTCTTCGAAATCTGCTAAAAACCGTTCGTGATCGGAATTACGCATTCATAGCCCATGCTTTTGACTCAGTCTGCATCGACGACATTATGCCATATTTTGGTATACCTCAAGAGAAACTTATTGAAACATTAAACGAAAAAGGGTGGACTCGTGATATAAATGATGAGGGTATTTTACATGCTCTAGAGCGATCTAGTAATGGCCGTAAGTATTGCCGAGTTTGCCTATCAAGAAAATAAAAAATATGTTTTTGAACTTACACAGCCTGTGATAGAAGACTTATTGGAAAGTGAAGGATTTTCTACATCTAGGTTGGATTCACTTGCATCGATTATTACGCATCTAAATTCAGATTAGAATCAAGAAATACTAAAATATGCGCTCGCAATCATACATTTTGCGTAATGCATACTATTTACTCTCAGATCAGAACTAAGAATTACTAGAATTTGCGCTCGCAAGTAAGCGCATTTTACTAAATTACTTCATAATGCCGCGTACCATTATTCTTAAACTCCTATACAATATTAAAATCTAGCTGGCTGTCTTCTGCGAGACTAACCGTCTCAAAGTAGACCATTCCCCAGATTTAGCTACGCTTAAATTAGGACCGACATCAAACAACGTCAGCGTACCCAATAATCCTCCCACTGCAAGAATTTTTCCTTCACTCTTTTCCCATGCGATTTTATTCAACGCATCTTTAGACCGAGAAGCATCAGTACCGGGGATATCTAAAAGTGTAGGAGAACTGGAAGCTATTGGAACACCGGTTTCTACTGTTAAATCCCAGATATCTACTTTTCCTGTACTACCGGTCGACGCAAATACTCCAGATCTAGTAGGACTCCATGCGACATCGTAGATAGCATCAGCACCAGAGAATTCCATCAGTGGTTCTAATGATATTGAACTTTGCGTTGAAGGACCTTCTTGTCTGACAGGATCATTCGTAGAAGGTTTTTTAATCCGCCAGAGCTTAACTGTCCAATCTAAACTTGAGCTCAACAAGTGATCACTTAAGTCAATCGGGCTGTTGGAAGGATGCATATTCATGCTTGTGATTGGTGCATAATGACTTGATGCCGCAGAAGCAACAGCTAAACCCGATTTCATATTATTTCTCTGAAGGCGCGTGTACGAATAAATATTACCATCTTCACTACCAATCAAAAGATAGTTTGGATCAGATTTTTGAATTGCTATTGTTGTTGAAGCTAAATCCTCCGTTCGCGACGGCGGGGGAAGTTTTAGATCAATCACTTCCTATCATACAGATATTAGAATGATAAGCACGAGAAAATCATGCTACAAGAGAAAGATGACGAACCTGAGGCTTAGCAAGCATATCAATAGTCCAATTACATATCCTGCCATCAGTACTACAACTAATAATCGAATTTGTACTATTAGCATTTGAAAATTCTAGTGAATAAACTGGATGTGCATGACCAGAGCTATTTAATGCTGATTTATGAACAGCTTCTGTACTTGCTCTTGTATCCCATACTAATATCTGTCCATTGTAGCATCCTCCGATTATTAAATTTGGATTAAATGGAGAAAATTTAGCAACTAAAACATCGCTCTAGAGAATTATCTGGTGAGTATATTTAAGAATAGTGATAAAATCTCTATATATAACTTACTTGAGCATGAAACACAAACTCAGGTCGACTTTGTAAATGAGAATTCCAAACTTGAACAATACCCATAGGTTCACGTACTGATGTTGGATTTTTCGAATATGAAGCAAGAACAAGTTCAGGAAACTAACAACTAGGTTAGACTATAAATTACCGCGATTACAAGTAAAAGTGGCAGAGTACTGACGTAAGTTGACCAATCAATCGATGTAATCGACCGTGATTTAGACCATTTTTCAGAAAAGAACTGGCATGTTTGTTTTATTTCTGATTCTGATTCCACGCCGCTATACAATCATATTAGTACAGTTTTACGTTCCCAAAAAGGGTAGAGAAAAACTCACGCCGCATCAGATACACCAATAGAATAATCATATAGAACATCATAATCATCTTGCAAAGCACGTTCAATAATTTTGGTTGAAGATTCAAGGAAATCTATGAATGGTTTCGATCTCAATACTTGAACTTTTTCTTTATCTGGTAAACGTTTTATTTTAATATTTGTTGATACCGATGAACTCTTAACTTCTCGAGATTCTGCTTCAGACTCGAGTTCTTCTTTTATCTTTTTCCGTAATTCTTCTTCAATCTCTGCTTGTTTGATGATACTTTTAGTCTCTTCTTGAGGAATATCAGGTTCACTATCACTCCAATCTTCAGTTTGAACTTCTTTGCTGTATACGATCTTTGCTGGTTGTTTATTGGTAGGCTTCAAATATTCTGATTTTTGCGTAGCTGTTTGAGTAGCCGGAGGCAAATCGAAAAATGTCGAAGTAACTATAACTAATTCTGAAGCTGAAAATTCATCAAGTTTGGGTGGTCTATAGTAAATCCCAATCAACACCATAACCCTTGTGCAACTAAGCTAATAACAAACCACAATACAAACCTCTCAAAACTGTTGTCTGAACTCTCAGTAGCATCAGAAAACGGATCACTAAAATCCCTTCCTAATCGACTAGAAGCCCTCGAAACAGGTCTCGAGCCTTGCCGAGTAGGTGTCCGTGGAGATCCAACCAAATCAGACACAAGCTGATCAATATCAGCTCTTCTATCCACTGCATTCCTCGACGGGGACAGAGAATACTCGAGTTCAAAGTCAGCACATCAATCAAGCAAATCAAAAAGGATAAAAGCAGATAACATACAACATCGCGTTGATGAGAATTACTTTGAAGCCTTTGATCTCGTAACCGTCGCAACTCAGCTAATCTGGCCTTCTTAGCTTCAATCTCTGCCTTCAACTCCATATCCGCAATTGCCCATCAATATAATCTCGCTTCAACGCCGTCAATTCAGAATTATCTCGCGTGTTTGATTTACCACTCGCGTTCTGAAATTCATCCTTTATAACGCGAATAGTGTCAACAAATAAAATATACCCTTACCCAAAATGTTTATTGCTATCAATCCGAAGCAACATGGCCTATCCTGCAGGACACAGGTTCTATTATTTACGAATTTGTGCTCAATAAGAGAGAGTAGTTATTTCTATCTATATAAGTATAGTTATATATTTGAATCCACACCCAAAATCATTAAAGAAAACATTCGAGTAAAAAAAGACCGAGAGAAAAATAATGCACTTAAAATACATAACAGAGGGAGCTCAATGGCTGTATTTACATTACAGTTAATTGATAAAATGAATACCAAAAGCAACGAGAAAATAAAAAGAATAGCAAAAAGCAAATAATAAAACCATAGATTAAACTAATTTCAAAGCATACATCGAGATCATGCTTGAATCTGATAAAAAATGACAACAACAACAACAACAACAATTTACATATACTTTGGAGGTTCATAACTAGGAGGAAGACCCTGCCGAACGATCTTTCCCTTGGCATCAAAATATGATCCCTCATCACTTATTCCAATAACTCCAGCAGTGTCTTCAACTTCAGTTGTCGACCACCCGAATTCATCCCTGGGAATCCATAAGAATGGAGCTTCGGCAGTGACAGCGGGGTTCATGTACGCCCCACGCTCTTCTTCAATAGTGAAATCAGGAGCATCCCAGTCTGGAACCATAGTAGCTTTCATTTCCAGGTACGAAGCATATATATCTGGCCGCAGGAAACGGAAGATAGATTTGGAGTACCTGGCTTTCAAACGATCAGCCGTGTATTTTTCTCCGCGCTCAACGTCAGTGTTTGGGACTGACTTTTCCGTTAAAGTGGGAGTAGTGTTGGATGCGCCCGTAGGAGTATTTCGGTCAGTTCCGTCGGCATGAGCGCGCTCCATCTCAACAGACTTGGGAAGAACATCAATCATAGGAGTCATCGCATTCTGGAGAGTGATTTGAGTAAATGCTGTGACTGCCAGCATGACAGCTGAAAGAACGATACAAGCCCAGTTCTTACCGACAGCAAACAAGCCAATCAAGCAAACTTCGGCAAGATAAAGGCCAGTGAAAGTTTGCCATAACGCACGAGGATAGTTGAGACCAGTGATATCCATAGGTGATTGGTAGACGTACAAAAAGTTGTACAAGTACGAAATGTAAAGTAAACCAAAACCAACGGCAGCAAAAAGAAGTATTAAAGGAGAGATGATGGAGTACGCCAAAGTAATAACAAACAAGTTGGTATATACGGGATAAGTAGTACCCCAAGCAGGACCACTAAGATTGTTATATCGAGCAAACATCTTTCTAGGAGTCGAGTCAAGTAATGGCAAGATCTTACCCAAGATCAAACCTACAATTTGTAAAAGCAAACCACCAGATCCAGACAGACTCTGAAGTAAGATATAAGCCATGAAGAAGTTCGATGCCTTGGGCAGATTGTTTGCAAGAAGACTCATTGCCGATGTAGGATCACTGATAATCTGAGTAACTACAGATGCGGCAGCAGAGGAAATAGTAATGATCAAGAAGACGTGAACAACCTGGAAACTAAAGTACGAATTCTGGACATGCATCTCAACCAAAGCCGAAGTAGGAACACCGGCAATACGAGCAGCCATGCGAAGCATAATTGGAAGCATCATCATGAGGAGGGCAAGCAAAATGGTAGGAAGCAAAGCAGTAACGACGCCGTAAAGGACCTTTGGCAAGTTCAAAATGAATTTCAAGAAGTGAACTTTATTGGTAAGATAGGTGATGTTGGAGATAGCACCAACGGCAGCTACGGGAATAGACCAAAAGATGACAAGAGCCACGAGGAAAGCAGTGCTTGCATAACCTTTGATGAGACGCTCCCACCAAAACAGGCGCAAGTTAGACCAGATAATGTCGTTAGGACGAACGCCGTGGTATCGGGGAGCCATATGAAGAGGCATGTGATGAGCAAGAAGCTGATACGCGTCATATGCGGCTTCTGGAGTAGAGAATTCAATGAAGCACGAATTGAGACGTTTGCTGGAAACCGAGTCGTCTTGTAATTCTTTGATCTTGGGGTTGAGCTCGGAAAGTTTCTCGCGCGCGTAGTTGATGGTGTCGACTTTGGTGCCAATGATAGGCTTTAGCTTGTGAGTAGGACGTTTCTTCTCAGGCACATATTGCTCAAGAGTGACGGGGCCATCGACCTTGTCTGGGTTTTTCTTGTCTGATTTCAGTTTGTTTTTGACGGCGGTTTTGAGCATCTTTGTCTCGGCCGCTTCAAGCTTGAGGGCAAGTTTGTCGCGCTCTTTGACGGTGTCCTCCAGCTCCTTGACGCTGCGGTTTATCCAGACGTTCTTTGCCTCGGGGAAGAGACTAAGGAGAGTTCGCTCGTTGAGGAAGCTGTCGGGGACGGTCTGGAAGAGGACAGTGCGGAAGGAAACGCGATTCCAGTAGAAGGGCGAGGTGAGGACGGCCTGCCGAACGGAGATGAAGTAAATAAACTCACGGTAAATGGAGAAAAGAATGAAGGAAAAATAAATCCACATCAAAAAGACGTGGGCAAAGTAGCGCTCTTTGTTTTTGATGTTGGAGAAGGAGAGCTGGTTGAGGCCAGTCTGCCCTGCGCCTCCAGTCGCGTTGACGGGGAGCAGAATTGGAAAGAGAACGATGACTCCGGCACAGCACACAAAGACCGCAAGACGGAGGTATCGCAGGAAGAAGTAGCCATCGAGGCCCGCCTGGCGCAGGACGTAGGCATCGGAGCGCGTGAGGAGATGGGTGAGCCACGCAAAGGCGCCTGTCGGGAGTGGTTCGGTGCGGAGACTGGGGAGTGTAAGTAGAAGAAGAGAGCAAGAGGAAAAGTGATAGAAACAGAGGGTAGCAGCGTACGGTTCGGGGACGGCGTCAACGAAGGTCTTTGGCTGATAGGTTCGTTTGTTCTTTGGTCGAAGCACAAGAAAGGCGATAACGAAGATGAGGAAGATGGCGCCGTTAAGGATGATTGCGGAGACGATAGCGGAGGTGGAAGAGGAAGCGGATTCGGAGTCTGAATCCGCCATCTTTGCGTGAGGAACAGCAACAGGTGCAGGAAGAAGAAAACGGAGGAGGAGGAGGAGGAGGAGGAGGAGAAGAGGATTTTGCGGTGGAACGCGTGGGCCATGGCGACGCGGCGAAGTAAATAAAGCGCGCGCCGTTGCTGCGACGCTAGGCCGCATTTTGATCGCTCCCTGCGCCGTTGTGGCCGATGACGTGAGTGCCGTAGCAGCAGTAACACTGTCGGTAGAAGCCCACAGTCTGCAACAGCAGCAAAAGAGATACTCATTTAATCAATCGCTCTGCTGCTCGCTGCTCGCTGCTCGCTGGCCGCTCCTTGCTGAACTCTGCTCAGCACGCCAAAATGCGGTCTGCGAGTAATCGGAAAAGCAAGTGGACACCGACACAGCCACGTCTTCGTTTTGCACGCCGCACTGGTACCAAGGCGCTTCTACGCCCGTTTTCCACAGGTGGAAGACCTTTATCTTCTTTTGTCCACTGCGCGTTTCCATCGCCATCAGCCATATTCCAAGTCAGCTAATCGCAGTCACAGTCGCAGTCGCAGTCGCAGTCGGTCGGCAAGGCGCAGACATCGTCGTGCAAAGCCGGCAAAAATGTGCAAAGAGCATGGAAGCCACATTCCTCCCGTCTTCATCTCCGTTCATCTAATCTGAGATTAGCCTTTCGGCGATCTTGTACCCTTTTACGCTTTACCAGCCGCCAGGAACGCTTCTATTGTGCTCAATCTCACGTCATCCACCCGGCACACGAGCGATGATCTTCCACCGTAGCTCATTGTTGGGTTGCTCGTCCGTGGTTGGTGCTTCTCTGCTCGCGAGTACTCACGAGTACCCGGCCTGCGTTTCGGCCTGCGCGAATCTCCACAGCCCAGCCTGCTTTGCCGCCTCAAACACCTCCGCGCTCTCCTCCTCGGTGATTGACCGGTTCAGGTCTGCATACCGTATTCCGCTTCCTCGCGTGCTTCTCCGGCCAACATGCCCCGACGGAAAGTACTGCGTCATTATGTTCACGAAGCTGTCCTTGTCGATCTCGTCCGCGATAAAACGCATAATCTGCCGCGCATCCTCCATGTAGTTGGGCATGATCAGGTGCCGGATAAGCACTCCCTGCCTCGCCAGCCCGTCGCCAGTAAACCTCAACACGCCTACCTGGCGCGTCATCTCTTTCAACGCTTCTCGCGCTGCTGCCGGGTACAGCTCTGACTTCAACAGCCTCTTCGAAGCATCCGGAGACCATAGTTTAAAATCAGCTAGGTATATGTCAACGAGTCCGTCCATCAGCTGTAAGCTCTCAAGCGAGTCAAACGACGACGTATTATATACAATCGGAATCTTCAACCCCAGGTCCCGAGCCCTGATAACTGCTTTTGCCACGACTGGGACAACATGTTCTGGTGTTACGAAATTAATATTGTGGCATTGGCCCATCTCTTGTAATTTCATCATCCACTCCGCAATTTCATTGCTAGTAAGCATCTCTCCTGCATCTTTGACGTGCGAAATATCATAATTCTGGCAAAACGCACAGCGTAGATTGCACGATGCAAAGAAAATAGTTCCCGAGCCGTTCATACCGGTTATACACGATTCCTCCCCGAAATGTGGTGAAATATTCGACACTGGTATTCTCTCGGCTCCAAGAGCGCAGTATCCAGTGTCCTTAAATCGGTCTACTGCACATTTATGTGGGCAGAGATTGCAGTTGTGTAGATGCCGTTCGGCATCTTCTAGTTTCTGATTAATCTGCTCTTGTGTCTGCATCATATATTTCGGAGTATAGTCATCCAGTAGATATTGCGGTGGTATTCTATAGTTTCTTTTGAATAACTGCTGACCACTAATGCCTCTGAGTCGTCGAGAGATTTGAGGACGGCGTATCATCTGCACCTGGCATGATTTATGCAATGCAATACATGTGTTTGTAATAAGTCTTTGCATACTGTATTAACATACAAAACCAGCTATTTATTAATTCTTAATAAAAATGCGTTTCACAGAACTACTACTCAAGAGTGTCGTTTTTTGTGTAAGCTGGACTGCAGGGGGAGTTAAGGAAAACCACTTGATATTTGTAGACTTTGTTACGCGGGGTAGCAGTTTGTAGACCTAAACGCATCTCACTCTATTGGCTGATCTAGCTGCGTCCATACTACAAACGCAAATTCATCACAACACGGCAGTAATTACAGCAATTAACCATTTAACAGTTTATTTAAAAACTATTTGTGATTGCGTGGAAATCGTGGAAACCCCACGACGTGCCATGCCATCAATTTACAAAAGGTGCTTACGACTCGGATGTACACTAATTAACAAAATCAAAAAATTGATAAAATCAGAAATAAGTGGAGATTTTTGATATCACTGCACCAAGCCACACATTACAAACACTCTCCGAGTTCAAATTTGCGCGTGCGATAAGTAAAAACTGTAGCAGCATTTTACAAACCGCGCCGTACAGACCGGCATGAGTTCCGACACTCAGGCTATTATAATACAAGTTAGATTAAATTCTGAACGAAGCCCGCCGGTGGACAATGATAATATCATGATAGCGGTAGACTAGAATCATTGTCTTGCGGTGCTGAACGCCTAGGAGATAATGCACCCACCATCAGGACTCGACGCTTTGGGAGGATATTCGCTTCCAGCGGGTTTGGGGCAAGTGCACCTGATATAGTTGTTAGTGCATGTCAAGTGCATAGCAGATGCGTATTTGCAGACACGTACCATTCAGATTCAGGGACGGAGCCGAGGACGGATGGGATGTGCATTCCGCATCCCCACCACGATTTGCCGGCTAGGGATAAGATGAGGTCAGCAGTGGGCATCCAAGTAGACATGCATATTAAACCAGAATATAGAAGACGCACAGCAGTTGGAACAGGTAGCAGGCTTGCACATTGTGAGTGGACAGACAAGTATGAGTGGTGTGCAGAGGAGTGTGGTGGGCGCAGTTGGCGATGGAACTCAGCCACGAGTGTGCGCACGAGAGGGTTTAGTACCAGACCGTTTAGGCCGACATGTGCTAGGTGCGGCTAGACAGCGGCGTTGCTGCAGCAGAGGACAAGAAATCCAGCTAGTCTCGCGGTCGTGCGTCTTCTTCCTTCTTTGCCAAAAGAAAAAACACAACTTCACCACGGCGCACTCAATTCCCTTCCCCGTAAACATGGCCAATCAAGGCGCTAAATTCAGC
Source organism: Myxozyma vanderwaltii (assembly GCA_030556335.1). Taxonomy (NCBI): domain Eukaryota; kingdom Fungi; phylum Ascomycota; class Lipomycetes; order Lipomycetales; family Lipomycetaceae; genus Myxozyma; species Myxozyma vanderwaltii. Next base: position 26,421 of record JAKTPV010000031.1, read on the forward strand.
GCGTTTGCGTCGCAGGGCTCTGTCTATCGCATCTCGGCCGCGATAATGTTCATTTGGGCCCTCGTCCACTTTGTGCTCTCGCCCGCAAAAGGCGGCATCAGCAACGAGGAGGCACAGGCTGTCGCGCGCACCGCCCTGCTCCGCAAAATTGAGACCGCAAACATTGGCACTGACGGCTTCAAGGTCGTCGCAAAGGACTACTTCGAGGACTTTTATGGCGCGGAGGAGTGCAAGATCTCCTCGACCCGTATCTACAACCCCATGGTCAACGCCGACGGCTCCCTCATGCGTCCCTACTGCGAGACAAAGTCAAAGCTGCTCGATGCGCTCTCCGGCGGTGGACGCGTCGGATTTAACGCGCCCTACCACCCGCGCGACTGCGAGTATCGCTGGTTCAGTTCCGAGGAAATCTGCATGATCCTCGACAGATTCGACGCTGTCCTTTTCATTGGCGAGCCCCGCCTCACTGCGAACATCTACGGCGCCTTCAATTCCCTGCTCCGCAAAAATGTTGCCTGGGGCTCCCTCAAAAATTGGGAGCTCAACGAGCAGCTGCGCCAGCGATGTCGCTGCGACGCGCAGTACACAAACCCACATTGTGGCGGTACGTCCACTGGCTCAGGAGACCATTTCATCGTCGACTCCACCGAAATTCTCGACGCGAAAGAAGAAGGCACAAAAATTGGCGCTCCCTACGTCTGCAACCGCGTCTTCCACGGCCTGATCAACGTCAACTCCGAGCCCGTTTCCCAAAGCACTTTAGAGGAAATTGACGAAATTATGACTACCTATCACAAAACCGCAAAGCCGGTACCAATCATCTTACAGCAAGGCCTATCCTTTGGTTTCAACTGGGATCGCACGACAAAGGTAATGGATGCCGTTCACAAGCAGATCGAAGCTCATGAACCAAATCCTGTTCACCGACCTGTTCTGTGGCTTGGTCCTCCCGCTGCTGGTCACCTCAAGCCTCCTGGTGCCATTATCGAGCAAGGAAACAACGCGCTTCACCATTTCAGTATTGAACTCGGCAAACGGGCAATGGACAGAGGCTTTGATACTATGAATTTGTACAATATGACCTTACAAGCCGATTCTTTTGACGGTACTATGTACGCGGGTGATGTTAGTTTAATGACCGCAATGATGATTATCAATTGGCTAAGTCGAGTGGAGAGTCTGTGAACTAGTTTTCAAACATGGGTTCATCGCCTAACCCCAAAAAAAAACTGCAAGTGCAAAGACTCTTTTTTCGAGTTTAGCTCTTTGGTGGGCGTCTAGAAGGTTTATCTACGACGCCATTTTGCATTCGAAGGTTGAAAAGGTTCAGAGTTGTTTGGAGTCATGCAAGTGGGTTGCATTCGTATACGATGTACAGTCAAGTTCAATTGTTGTACTCATTTCTCAGCTATTTCGAAATGATTAGCAAATCGACATTAACAGGCGCACGCTGCACTTGATGTTTTCTCTTTTGATCTCAAAGTGCACAATCTTACTTTGTATTACATTTTGTTAAAACCTGTTTACTGCTTATTCTTTCTTACGTTTAATAATCGATTCGTGTATTTGTATAACGCCTCTTTTGAATGGCCTTTACTGCTTTTTTAAGTGGTGGGTTTTTCTTTCTATTACATTTAGCCATCTTTATTGTTTGCTCTCCCCATGGTCTATTACATTTAGCCATCTTTATTGTTTGCTCTCCCCATGGTCTCTTCGTTCTTTTTTTATCTCTCTTATTTTTAATATGATACTTTTGTTTTTGTGTCGGTAATTGTACATCTGCGCGAAATTAGTCCGTAATGCTATCAAAGAATATCTGTTTTTGAAAAGAAAGAGAAAGATAAAATGGAAACCCGATGATTGATTACTTATAGCTCTTCTTTCCAAAAATAGTGAATTTTAATTAAACACAATTCCTACTTCAAAACATACTATAAATGACCAATAATTGGCGATGACGAGAAAGAAAACACATTCCTCATCCTTTGTGTAATGTAATGACTAAGCGCGGCTTGACGCTATTTAAAGTCCCAGCTTTAAATGTACATTTCTTCTGTGTGGCTTTTCTAGGGTCTTGCAGTACAGATCCAAACCCTAATCCTAATCCATAAATACCCCAACTCTTGAAATATTTTCTCTCTTTTTTTTTTTCCTCTTCTTTAAAACAAGGATTTGGACAACGACTAAAGCTGGCCTAGGTTTTTTCCAAAGGTCTAGATTAATTAGTTGTTGCGTTCGATGGAAAGTGGAGTTAATCTAAGATTTCATCCTGTTTTTTATTCTTTGCTTATATTCTTTATGGTCCTTTTCAAAAGAACTGGTCCGATTGATGTAGTTTTGAGTAATTATGGGTTATATATGAAAGTTCTTGTTATGATTAATTTTATCTAACGACGGAATCCCGGTCGACGAATCCTAGAAAGAGTTCTAGATCTTTTAGATTCTTTTTCTTTTTTTCTATGTTGGATCTTATCATTTATTTTATTATATTTGATAGGTGAAGAGGTGGGGAATTGAAGAGATCTTTAAGAACTAGCAGTATATTCCTAAATGCTACGTACGGCCGTTGGCTAATGGACGTTTGGGTGTAACCATACTGCGCACATTTATTCTAGGGAATAAAAATTGTTGGCTTAACAATGATGGTGAGGAATATTGGTTCGTTGTTGGACTAATGAGTGAGGAAGTTTCTGTGGGGTCTATTTGTCTGCGGCGGCATGGATTTTGAAATGGCCTGGCTGCCCTTACTTATAATTTTTGTAAACCTTTTTAGAAATAAATTATTTGATACACATATATACATATAGTATAATGAACAGTACTGCATTACAGAGATATTCTGTATCTGTATGTATCCCTTTTCAGCTGTTCTCTGACTCTTTCGAAGGAGTGTCTGAAAGTAGTAGCGCAGGCGATCTAAATTCTCAACTTGAAACACGTACTTTTATTTTCCCAATAATCAAACAATTAAAAGCAAACAAACAAACAAAAATGCATTATTAAACAAGTACTTATATATCTAGAATTTCGCCTTACGACGAGGTTTAGTAGTTTCTTTCCCTTCATCATCCGAATCATCTCTTGATCGTTTGTTTTTGAACTTCAACTTATTTCTCTGACCTCTAACAGGACCATTCTTAACAGCATCCAAATAAGCGTTAACAGGACTAGCTTCAGCAGCACTTGCAGCTAATTTCTGAAGCATAGCAGCATCAGGATCGATTGCTTTTTTATTAGCTTCTTCATCATCCACCAACATTTTTCCAGAAGCTTCACTGACTCGCATTTTACTTTGTCTGGATTTTGGTTTATTTGAACCAATGGTTGGTTTTGTAGAAGAGATTTTCGCAAATGACTTTTTATCTAAAAGATCAAGAGGATCATCATCTTGTCCATCAATAATGTATGTCTCGTTTTTCGATGTTTTTCCATGACGGTTTCCTTTCCGTTCTTGTGCACGAGCAGTTTTCTTGGCTTGGCGAGTATCTTCATCATCTGATTCAGCGTATTCGGAATCACTATCAGAGCCATAGATAGCTTCTTCAAATTCTGATAAATATTTCTTCTTTTTAGGTTGCTGCTGAGTCGAGTCACCTTCTTCTTGTTGTTCGTCTGCAGCGGCTTCTTTTTGACGACGTGCACGATCTTTGGATTTTCGAATATTCGTAAGTAATTTCTTATCAGCTTCGGGAAATACTTTTTCCATCGCTTCAACACCAAATCGACGAACAAGTCGTTCTAAAAGATTTTTAACTTTCACTTTAAATCTAGCATGATGTTCATGTGACCATTCTAAAAGATTGGGAACTAAAGTAGCTAACTTTGGTTCAATGAATTCCTTTGGTAAAGAAGTTACTATAACTTTCACAAACCCAAGTGATGCTTTAACAATCTCACGATTCTTTGAAGTTAAAAATAAATCAACTGTAGCGACTAATTCTTCAATAACATTGTTTGTAAGAATACTTTTATATTGATATAAAAGTCGACTTAATGCAGTAATACTCGCACTTATCATATGGGGAGTCGCACCCGCCAATCCAGCAGACACCATAGTAAAATATTCATCAATAGAAGCTTCAACATCAGCTGCCTCAGGATCCATATTTGGAACTTTAGAAATCGAAACTGAACCTCCTCCAGCCATCTTATCACCCATAGCAACGAGTAAATTGTAAGCGGCCTCTCTAGTCTTTTCATTTACTTCTTTGGTACCAATAACCGCTTCGGGAAGAATTATCGTAATGAAGTGTAAATCTGCAGAAGGAAGAATTCGAACAACATCAATCAGAGCAGTAAGACGCGACTATTCAAACCCAGTTAGCAAATTACTAAGTCTAGAAAAAGAAAAAAAAAAACAAGGTAACAATAATATGCAAGTGACTTACTCCTCTAGAAGGCGGTGTAACTTTCTCAGATGCACCAGCAATAGCGCCTTCGAGATTATCCATATTAGCAACCAAATACTCGCCACCTTCTTCACTTTGGGATAATCTGGTAATGATTCTATATCCACGTTTTTGGATTTGAGAGTCGGGATTTTGAATAGTAGAGATAAAAATCTTGCTCAGCTCTCCATAAAGAGAAGTTGGTAAATAAGGAACCATTGCAACAACTAAATCCATCATAGTGTGACTAACTGGAGAGATTGTAAATTTTCCAGCAGGATTAGCGCCTGTGTCTTTCTTTTTTGAAGCAGATTTTTCCAAAGCTGGAGTGAGTAACGATAAAACTTTTTGGAAAGTACCCGTAATATCTTCCGGAGAAGTAATAGAAAGGAAAGCATTAATAGTGTCTAGAATAAACACACGATGTTCAGTAACAGTTTGGTTAAAAACATTGAACAAAACAGCAAGAAACTTTGACGCAATAGAACTTAGATATTCTAAATTCTTAGCCGCATCATCTTTCGAAAGTCTTGCTTCCATAAATGGATTCTGTCCATCAATAGCTCCTTCAACATAAAGTTTATTGCTCTCAACTAAAATCCTCAATGATCTGCAAACAACTTGTCGTAACTCGACTCGTTGATAAAGTACATTAGCAAGTGCTTCCGCAAACGATTGACTAAATGATTCACGCAAATCAAGAGGCAAATCACAATATCTAGGAAGAAGTGACCAGATTTGCTCAACAAGCGTCTCGTATATTTTAATCTCAATAGTTCGATCAGTGTTACTAAGCTCCTCAACTTTTTGATACAATCGATCGCCTAATGGCGCTAATTCGTTGATATAATGGCTGAGTTTAGCATTGCGGATGTTATCACGTAGGAGCGGTAAAAGAAATGCACGGCCAGGATTTCCGGGTCTAGATAAAACATAATTAAGAATTATTATTCCAGTCAAGAAAAAAAATGCAAAAGCATAAAACAAAAAGGAGCAAATACATACCCTGGTTTTTCAAGATTCAAAGGTAGAATTTCTAAAACTTTTTCAGGTCCAAGTGCTTTGATAGCCGATCCCAAGACTTCATCTGCTTCAGCACGTCCTTCAAATTCACCTCCAGTACGTAATTCACCAACAGTAGTCACAATATCGAGTAAATAAGGATCAGAAATGTATCCAAATGCATCAAATAACGCTGAGAAAATAGTGAATACGTCAGGCCAGACGGTTTGATATTTCACGCTTAAAAATGATGACGCAGTTTTTGAAATTGCAGATAATACTTTCTTTGTAGATTTTGATAATGGCTGTTCTACTAGCGCATCAGTAGGGATACAGTTAGTGGCTAGGGCAATCAAGCATTGAGAAGCAGATGTAACAACGTTTGAAGGAAGTCCAGATTCCATAAACTCGGCCAAAGTTTCGAATAACGAGGGAAGTCTCAAAAATGGTTTACTTTCATCAATTTCGCTATACGCTTGGAAACATTGAGCGACAATAGCAAGCCACGAAGGTGCAAGATGCTGATCACTTTCAGATGGTCTTAAATCCATAATTGAATTTGCAATTTTTTCAAATTTTGCTCCATCAAGCTTCTCTCCTTCTTCAGATGATGTTGTCATAGAAGCGAACAAAACCTGGAAAATCTCCATAGAAGCCGTAACAAGATATTCTTCAGATGATCTAGAAATTAATAATAAAGTCTCACATAGAGCTTCGGCTTTTGCAGTAGGCCAACCAAACTCATTACCAGCAATAGACTTAGTCAATTGTAATGCAAAAATAACTTTTCTTTCCGAAGGTCTGGTAGCTGCTCCGGACGCAGATTTCTTTTTCTGAGACTCCTCTTTGAATTTAGTGTAAAGATCGTTGACTGATCTGAGAGTGATCTCGGCACACGTATTCAGTGCAGGATGAATTGGGGAAGGTCCAGGTGGAGGATGACTGAGGATAGCCGAAATCGCTTCTTGAGCACGCTTACGCACCTTTGGACGCTCGTCTAAAGCAAGTAACATGATTCCATTAAACGCCTTACGCGGACTGAGTTCTGAAGCAGGCTTTCTCCACGAAGCACTATCCTGAGCCGAAAGAATGGTTTCCAAACAGCCAATGGCCGATCTGATCAGAGCAGCAGAAGCATCAGGAAGCGTAAGTGACGGAGATAGATAGACCACAATTGATGAAAACTTTCCAACTAAAAGCTGAGCAGGTGTGTTTGGAAGAATAGTGTCGAGCAAGTATACCACCGAAGAAGCAAGTTCAGGATTCTTAATTTCATCTCCGGAAAATGCTTGATCGAGAAGTGATAATAGAGCTACCGCATAAGCTGAAGGCGTAAGTTCCGTATTTTGCTCTTGCAAAGTTCGCTCAACAGCATCGAGAATAACAGAAAGCTTCACAAAAAAAGAGTGAGTGGGTTATACAAAACGTAGCAATAAAAAACAGTATTCAAGTTAACTTACCTGCTTTTGATGCGACAGTTTTGAAGTCTTGTGTAATCTGATTTTATTCAATTTATCATCAAAAGTCAACCCATTTAAACGATTTTCTGAATCCATAACCAGAGTATTTTCTACTACTGGAGCCATAATTGGGTGTGAATTAACAAAAAGAAATAGAAAATTCCAAAAATAAAACTGCTTTTGCTAATCTAGTTTCACAGTTAAAAATGTTTTTTTTTTCTTTCTTTCTCCCGTTGGGAGTTTCCATCCTTAATTTTTTTTTTTCTATTTTCGATCCGGGTAACTGCTTGCGGCTCGAGATTGAGCCGCGCAAAGTAAATTTGTTCTGTGGTTTGAATTATTGATATATTCAACATATCAGATGCAAAAGGAGGTGTGGTTAATAATATTTGGGTGCTTAAAGTCGTAAGGGTATACTTTATACATTGTGTGTGCTTACTATTACACCTATATTAGTGTACGGTTGAGTAAATGTCGATCAATCTAGGGTTACAACGTATTGAGACGTTACTTCGACGTCTTCACAACCCCGAGAAAACATTTAAAGTATTCCATGTTGGAGGCACAAATGGCAAAGGTTCAACATGTGCGTATTTATCGTCAATTCTTTCACATTCATGTCTTAATACAGGACGATTTACGTCTCCTCATTTAATTACACCTCGGGATTCAATTACAATTAATGGGGAAGTTGTTAATCAGAGACTATTTGCGGATTCAAGTGAGCTTGTAAAGATTAATAATGACGGAGTCGATGCGACGAATTTCGAATTGTTGACAGCTACTGCATTTGAAATTTTTAACAGAAAAAATGTCGAAGTCGCGGTAATTGAAGTTGGATTAGGTGGTGCAAGAGATGCCACAAATGCAGAATATAAATTAGGGCAAGTAATGGCTACTATAATTACGAAGATAGGGATGGATCATCAAGTCTTTTTAGGCAATAACATTACACAAATAGCGAAAGAAAAAGCTGGAATTATAAAAAAAAAAGCTCCGTGTGTCATAGATGGCACTAATGAACCAGAAGTCTTGGATATATTTGAACAAGCTGCAGAAGCTCGCAAAGTTGAATTTTCTGTGGTAACTCCTTCTGAATTTTCGATACAAAATGATAATCTTGGTAATGAGCAAGTTTATTTTGAAACAGAGGCTTTTGGAACTTTCAACCTTTCGCAAGCACCTTTAAATGGAGCATATCAGCATATGAATTTAGCATGCGCACTTCGTGCTCTTGACATCTCTTCTGCTTCTCTACCATCAGTAAACCGAAAAACTATTGAAGAAGGTATTTTAAAAACAACGTGGCCTGGCCGTTTACAAGTTGTCAAATCAAGTGTTTTTACAGGCGTAGAAAGTGATCAGGTTGTTATATTAGATGGTGCTCATAATCCACAAGCAGCATATGCTCTAAGTCAATTCGTCGCAGACCTAAGGAAGAAGAGTAAAAATGGTTCAGTAGCTTGGGTTTTGGCATTATCAGGAGATCGAAACCCAAATGAAATTTTTCCTCTTCTACTCCAACCTGGTGACTGGGTATATCCTGCGTCATTCGGCGAAGTAGAGTTAATGCCTTGGGTTACACCTAAGTCTGTTCGCGAAATTGCACAAGCAGCGGCGGCTATAATAGCAGAAGACCAAACGGTTCAATGTCCGGAATCAATTACTGGGGTTATCACGGAAGCATGCAAACACGATGTTCCTGTTATCGTGGCTGGTAGCTTATATCTTATCTCTGACGTATTACGAGAGTCAAAATCAGCTATATAAATGTGCATATGACGTTTCGAAAGCATGGTCAAGTCACGAGATAATTATATTTACAAAGTCATCATCATTTGAGTATTACGTGCTCAACACCAAAAAATAAAGAGAGACGTAGATTAAGGGCAAATCTCTTTGAATGTCCACACATATTCACCATCCCTTGAAAACAAAATCCGCTGACCAACTCCTGATACATCGGTAAAATCAACCGACTCAGATCCACATAGCATCAATACAAAATTCTTTTTCCCTTCGCTGATACAGTCTGCGGGGATTTCTTCACCATTTTTTACACCTTTCGTAATTTTGTCAACTTTCTCCAAAAGCTCAAAATGCTCTTGAGTAAATTCCGCACCAGGAGGAGGTTTACAAAAACTCAGCTTCATTCCTGGTGAGAGCGCATCCCAAGCTTTATAAAATTCAGTCTTGATCGATTCTTGAGCGAGATCCTCAGTTCCTTTCTCAGGATCACTTATATAAACTTCACTATCCTTCAAGAAAACCAACTTACACACCCCCGCGAATCGGAATTGAACTTCGTCATTTGTAAAGTAAAAGCAGGCTTCAAACGCACCGTGAGTCGACGGCTGTGACAATTGACCGAATTTAGCCATTCGTCGATCAGTAGTGACTGAGAGTATTCCCGAATTTGGGGAAAATGCAAATCCACGAAATATGCAAGTACGCGCGTGAGGCCGCACAAAGCTCTTTGTTTCTCCCGTCGTATCATCAGTGAGCTCGGTTACAGAAACAGTAGATAAAGTGAATGGATACGACAGTTTCTCATTCGCGTCCGGCTTTGGAGGCGAGTCGGGGTTAATCGACGACCGTAGATAGTTTTTGAATGAAGAAACCCAGGGCGCAACCACAGTCTCGAGATTATGCTGAGCTGCCACGTCCATAAGTGGATCCATAGTCCGTTGTTGCATGACCTCTGGCGGTTCCCAATGACAAAATATAGATATAAATATATATATATATATATATATCTATATATGTGATATATATATTGGTGTAATCTGCGTGCTGACGGTGATAAGATTCGTGCACGATTCCCGCCCGCCTTCACTTATCGTGACTAATCACTTATAAACCTCGCTTACTCGGTTTTGTCGTGCGCGCCCTCACTTCACCACACAACTGTGATTTGCAGACCGCATCGCGCTCGTTCTATTACAAAGCTCAAACGCGTCAACAAACCGAATTTAGTATTTACAATACAAAGATCAACCAAAACTTGCATTTGTTTTCACTTTTTTAAAAAAAAACAGGAGATATACGTAATATAATGAGTCCACCTTTACTTCCCGAAGATGCAAAATACGGCGAAAGTTCACTTCAAGTAGTGCACCGTAATTCAGATCCACCTGGACTTCCCGAATTAGAGGTTTTCAAATGTCCTGTTTGTGAAAAGAAGTTTCTCTCTAAAAGTCAACGATCGATTCGAGAACATGTAGCACGACGAATGCGGTCAGATAGTCCTGACGGTCGTGCACATGCAGAGTATCACAATGCAGAGATCAAGAGAACAAGATTATCAGAAGAAGAACGAAGGCGACACAGTGCAGCCGCGCAACATAGATACAGAGTTAGAAGAGCTATAGATGCTAAAGAATTTGCAGAAAAACACGGAGGTCCGCCAGTTATTTACGATAAATGCAAATTATCTGACAAAAAATCCGGTCTTCAAAGACGTGCTTTAAAAAAGAAACTGTCAATTCCAAAACCTCCGTTACCTGTTTTAACAGAAATTGTGGTTCCTTCTGCAAATCCGTTTGTATATTTTCAAAAGTATTGGACGATATCATTTACTGATCAAAATATGAACTTTGTGTCGTTTGATGATGCTATCAAAAGATCCAAAAATCGATTAGGTGATGATGATAACCGTATCGAAGCTGTAAGTGTATCTAAATTTGACGGACTTTACTTGATATATTCTAAAATTCAATGTCTAGGAATTCAATGACTTGGCCAAAGAATCAGTTGGGCCAAGCAAAGCCGATATCTTTGCTGCATTTGCAGTCTGGAAAGACACATCTTTACTTAGCGAATCCTATCAAAAATTCATCGAGTATAGGTATGCTTTGATGCTAAACATAGGCAGACAAAAAGTCTACGAAGAAGATGTGACAAAATGGGAGGAAATGGTAGCTAATGCAGCGCAAGGTAGAAATGAAGAGGATGTCAAAGAAAAGTTAGAAGCATGGATATATAGACAAAAGATTCTACACAGCACATCAGGTTCACCTGAAAGCATATCAAATGCAAAAGGAAGCTTTCCACGTTCTCAAAGTGAAAGTATGGACGAGGAAGTTCACCATGAACCTTCTGGAGTAACTGACTCGGGAATCGATCCTTCGCTCAGATATGATCGAGTTGCTTCCGCTCCAGTGTCGGCGGCTGCTGCGGTGCAGGTTGCAGTACAAACTATAGCCTCGTCAGGAGCAGATTGGGAAGAATCTGGTATACTGGCAGGAGAGACTTGAGCATGGAACTCAGGCTTTGTCAAAAGAGATTTTTTGGAAAATTAGTGGTTCAAAGCCAATTACGCACATTGGTGAATTAGTACAAACAAATAATTAAATGCAAATTAGAATAACAAAAAACAGACATAATCAAAAAAAATAAAGGTTAAATTAAAGCAGTTTGCCAGGTATATTACAAATTCACGCGCATCAAATAAAATCCTTCTTTATCTCGCAAAAAAAAAAAAAAAAAAAAAGAAGTTCATACATTCTCCTTATTATATGTAAGCCATAATTAATCTCTAACTTTGATTTTCTTCCGGGGTAAAAGTAGTTTCTCCAAGTGCGCCGCTTGTATCTTTTTTACTCTGCGACAGCCGCTGATCTAAAGCTTTTAGAGCCAAAGCTCTCCGTCTTTCCGCCTCTGCTCGCACACTTCCTGGCAGAGGTGCTACAAAACGCTGCCTTAATTGGCCATTCCTCATATTAGATGCCTCCACGTCTTCTTGGGAAAATGGCGTGCACAAATGCAACTTGACAAAGATGTCAAACGTGCGGTCGCCAATATAGGTGACAAACGGAGCAATAAGGTCAGGGAAGAAATTTGCAAGTGAAAAGGTATCTGAGGCATCGCCACGAGTAGTTGCAGTCGATTCCGAAGTGGCAGGAGCCGGAAGAATTCCGGGGGCCGAGAAGAGCTCAGCTCCAGGCATGTTTGAAACTCGATAGAACCGTAGATAAATCCAAGACGTAAAAAACCCTGCCCAGGTAAGCAAAGCTGTTATTCGCGCACCTAATATACCCAGGATTGTATTGAGGAGAAGGAATAATGCGGAAAGATGCTTTACGCGAATCTTGATCAAGCCCCTGAAGAGGACGACTGTGTGTTCGGGCACGAGCTGTTTAAAAGCTACAAGGAAGCCGGATTGCAGAGCTACGCCTCCGCAGATTGTCATGAATCTAGAGCAAATTAGTATATGTGACACTGCGTAATACCAAATACGGAATCATACTCTATTCTTGCGTTGCGCGTGATCACGTAGCTTAGCAGGCAAACAAGGAAAACGACAACATTCGACAGCGCGCCAACAATTACCAAGAACTTTGCCAACTCGGTGGATCCCCAGACACGTTCACAGTATTTTGCGCCATACGACAGAGTCGCAACCGAGATGATGAGGGACAGGATGTTTTGTTCGACATAAGTCGCGGTGAGGAACGTCCACGGGAAGATGATTGACTGCGCAGGCACGACTGTGAGATACGAAACATAAACCGACGAAAGCGAAACTTTTTTCTCAGGATTGGCAGCCTTGATTGTGAAATAAGCCGAATATCTGATTACGGCGACGATGGCCGATAGGACGACTGCGAGGACGACTGTTGTTCTTGTGAGCGGCGGTAGGTTGATTCTGAAAACGCTTCCAAGTGTGAAGAGAGGTCTGACCATGATTTCGATAATTCAGCAGCCAACAGACAGGTGAAGAGTCTGGGCGTGCTGTGAAGGTGCGTTAAGGTGCTACGCCTTTGGAGGGCTGGTTTATGGTGCAACCGCGCAAAAACACTGCAAGTCAGCGTACACAAGCCGGAACAGCAGCAACAAGGCGCAATTTGCACGTTGTTTTGTCAATGTCCAAACAACTTTCTTTTTGCGTCAAAACGGAGCGCAATTGTCGTGTTTCTCAGTTTGGCTGCTGCTCTGCTGCGCCGGTTGTGGCCTTGGACAACAACGGGTTTTTATGGCGGGGGTAACATCAGATATGCTTTCTGTGTATATACGCCATATCTGGTGTGTACACGTCACAGTTATGTATTCTCCATTCCGGCCTCTTTGATTTTGGTTTGACACTCAGCGTCTTTGCGTTTTTTAATACTCCTCACCATCAACGAAATCTATTCTCCAACTGTTCAATTCCTCTTTTTTTGTATATTTCTTTTTTCATTTCTATTGCTCAAATGCTAGCAGCCAATCGCGGTTTGCTTTGGTAGTCCGCCGTCGTTTGATGTCTCGAACGCCCATGTCCAATAAACGTGCTGGCAAACATCAAAAATAACAAGCCAAACAATAATTCAAAAATGTCCGTTTCTTCTCAAGAGCTAAACTACCTGATATGGAGGTACATGCAGGAGTCAGGTCTTCCGCGATCAACCTATGTATTCCAAGATGAAACCGAGGCGAACGCACTCGATGCATCCTACGCTTCTGTGACGCCCGTCGGCCTGCTCGTCAATGTTTTTCAAAAGGGCTTGCAGTACATGGAAATTGAGTCTGCGTTAGAACCCGACGGCTCAGAAAAGCTATCTACTCAGGAATTCAACCTCTTTGCCAATTCGACAGTGCAGGGAATCGATCGGCGGCCACGTCCAAGTAATACAGCATCGTCTGTCGAATTACCCGCCACCGCTCCTACGTCTTCTTCCGCTCTTGCAGAGTCGCCTCTTGCTATCGAATCTGAAATTGAAAATAAAGATGTGGAGATGCGAGATAATCCAATTCGACCTTTAGACAAACGCGATGAGGAAATGCTCGATGCACCTGCACGAGAAGAACCAGTGATAGCGACAAAGGAGACTGCAACAGTCCTAGCGGACAGAACTCCAAAGGAGCCAACAAAAGAGCCAGTCAAATCAACTGCAAAGGAACCGAAAGATGGTGTAAAAATCATGCCAAAGGAGCCTTTAAAAGACGCTCCAGAGAAAATTCAAACAGGATATAGTAATCCTGAGAATCATCATCCACCTAACATACAGCCAAATCGAAAGCATACGATAGGAAGCGAAATTCGATCGAAATCGGTAACTGTCGAATCAGACGACGAACCAAAGCGCGTGAAAACAGCACACGTACGCACAACAAGTACAGCAGCAACAACTCTTTTTCCGGAACCCACTAATTCTGAGCATGCTGCTCGACCACAACCTACTCGTGTTGCTATTCAAGAATTACCTACTACAAGTATTAAGAAGGAAGCTGATGTATCCGAGCCCTCAGACAAAGAAAAAACTGTTTATTTGTCTGAAGTTGCATCAGCCATTGATAGTATATGGAGCCCCGATGGAACTAGAATGGCCGTTTCAACTTCGCTATCAACAATATACGTGTACACGTTTTCGGAAATTTCGTATGAACCCGTATCAGAAATGCGTGTCAGCCTAGATACCCAAGAGGAAATATCTAGCGTAGCTTTGACTTCAGACCAATTAGCTGTTGGAACCTATTCTGGAAATATCCAGTTATGGGGAATTACAGGCGAGAAGCCTGAACTGAAAAAAGTTTTTTCAGGTCTTAATGAGGCTCCTATTTTATCTATCGAATTTGCAACTATTCAAGGGAAATCATTACTGGTTGCCATTGATTGCTTGAGAAAAGCCGCTGTATGGAGCTGTTTGGACTCTGAAATACCAATTGCGCTATTAGTTACTGATGGAGTGAGTAATGGTTCCGGTGAAAATGAAATATCAGCCAAAGATTCGATTTCAGATATCAAGGTTTTAAATTCTATGCGATCAGTTGTCGCGACCACAGGTAGAAATGGCAGTATAGACATATATGATATGACAGCTCCATCAAAAGGAGGTCAATTATCACCAAGTTACTCTTTAAAAGGACATTCAAATGTTGTCAATGTGTTGTATTATCTATCAAAGAGTAGTAAATTGCCGGAATTTTTGGTGTCTGGATCTCTTGATAATAGCATCAGAATCTGGGATATTTCGAGCCGAACAACGCGATACGTTTTACAGGGACATAATTCTGGTGTTATTGCACTCAAAGCTCGCGAAACTGAGCTTGAGAAAAATAGGATATTGGTATCTGGTGATCTTACCGGCAGAATTCGAGTGTGGGACCTTACTACTGGTACTATGCTTGCTAGGATAGAATATAGTTATCCGGTTTTTGCGTTTGATATTATACGAATTCGATCAAAAGATAGCAGTACCAACAATAATAGCATCAATAGCGACAACTCTCATAAAATGCGAGTTATCACAGGTTCCAAAGATGGAATTGTAAATTCTTGGGATTTAGCAGGTACGGCAGATGGTCGTAAACTCACAGCTCAGCCAATTGATGGAAGGCTGGGAGGGGTTACAGCAGTTTCAGTTTGCAAACCAATGTCGAAAGGACGATGTCGGTTCGCAGTTACAGCGCGTGGGAAGAGTTGTATAATATTTTACAATGCTTTAGAGAAGTAGATGCTTTTGTTGTACTTTTTTCTTTTTACTTTTTACTTATTCTTCTTCCTATCAAGGGCACAGTAAGCAATTTAGTCAGCCTTTATAATTGTTATTTTCTTTTCCCTTTTTTTATTGTTCCTTATGTATTGTTAGTTATGTTTTTTGTTTGATGATCAAGGGGCGGGTAGAGATGAGCTTTATATTTTGTACATTATTATACTATTAATCTTTTCTTCGTTATTTTTCTGAAACCATAAAAAAGTTCATGGGTATTATTAAGTAAGAGCCTGTGTTCTATATAGGGGAACTTTTTCTTTCTATTTATTTAAAATATGACTTGCTATTAAAAATACAATTCAAACTTCTTGACACAATCACCATTTTATTAAAATTATGAGACCAGAGGTCGTAGCGTATGAATGCCAGGCAACCAAAAAATAAAATAAAAAAAACACAAAAAAGCAGGCACAATTAGTAAGTATCCAAAGGAAAATTTACTTCTTGCTGGTAGCCTCCAAGTACGAAGACTTAAGCTCGTTGTACTTGTGGAAGGAAAGAGCATTGACGAATTTTTCCCATCCAAGAGAGTTCTTCACGGCTGTGCTGACCTTCTCGGGGCTCTGAGCGGCATCGATGCCGGTCCAGATACCTTGGTCCTTGTAGAACTTGGCGATGGGTTCGGTCTGCGCATGGTAGGTCACTAAATGAATGAGTTATCAGTTAGTATATAAGACATTCTGAAAATGCAGGAATAAAGTAGAGTACATGCCTAAACGCTTCTTGAGGGCCTCGACGTTGTCGTCGGAGCGCTGGATAAGAGGCTCTCCGGTGACGTCGTCGGTCATCTCAGTCTTTGGTGGGTTGAACTCAGTGTGGTAAGAGCGGCCGGAAGCAGGGTGGACAAGACGACCAGTGATACGCGAGACGAGGAGCGAGTCGTCAATGACGAGCTCAACGGCCTTCTCAAGAGGCTCGTTGCGGGAAACAAGCATGGATCCTAACTTCTCGGCCTGCGGAACAGTACGGGGGAAACCGTCGAGAATGAAACTTTGAGATGTCAGTACGAGTGTAGAAAAAAAGATGTTGAAAAGGTGAAGTACCCGTCCTTGCAGGTGGCGTTGTTCTCAAGTTCGTCCTTGATGATGTTGACCATGATATCATCAGAAACGAGGCCACCCTTGTCCATGATCTCTTTGGCCTGCTTTCCGAGTTCGGTTCCCTTGGAGACATGCGAGCGAAGGATATCGCCGGTGGACTATAAGCTGTGGTTAGTATTGAAAGGTGGTTACTAGGACAATTGGGTAGATACGCACCAAATGGCAAGCCTGGAAATACTTGCTGAGAACAGGAGCCTGAGTTCCCTTGCCTGGAGAACAGAGATGTTAGTGGTTGGTGTTGCAAAGGCCGATGCAATGCTGTTCCGAGTGCTTCGTGTAACAGAGAAGAACGCGCGCAATTGGACCTGAACAGACGAGCACATAGCAGCACAATATCAATTGACAACATACCAGCACCGGGAGGACCCATAAGAACAATTCGGATGTGAGGAGTGTACAAGTCACTGATGATCTTGTCGTCGCCAGTGAAGCACTTTTTCAGCTCAGCCATTTTGGGGTTATACGAGACCTCTGAAACGAAGTCCTTCGCGGGCATCATCGACGCCAGAGCAAGAGCTCCCTTGAAGGTGAAAACAACGTTATCTTCAGACATTTTAGAGCAGCGAAGGTGAATAACAGATGCGGAGATGCAGCGAGGAAGAAAGAAAGCAGGTCGGGGAAATATCGCGCTGCGACGCGGTGCATCGGTACGAGACCCATTCCCGGGTGTTGCACGCTTGTGGGTGGCTCTTCTCCCCGTCCGCCCGGCCGTTCATCCCCGCGTCGTCGTCCGCGGCCAGGAGAGGCAATACACAAACAAATGTTCCTGTCATGTATACTTCAAGCCCGCCGCTTGCTTAAAATTTGTAACTGCTCCCGGCAAAGCGGGCCCAGTCCGCCGTCAAGCTGCTGTTCTATGCCTTTGTGCTAGTCCTGCCTCGAGGGTAAGGGTTCCTTTTTGGGACAGAGCCCTACTCCTGAACCTTGCTCGTGCTCCTGCTCGTCCATCGCCATCCATCTGCTTCTCTTCCCCAGGTTTCCCTTCTTTTTCACGGCCTGTCTGCTCCTGTTTGCGCTGGAGCCCGTCTTTGAACGATACAGAAATGCCTGCTGCTACAACAGACACAATCGTGAGCGCGAGCCAGTCAGTCACCGTCGCGCCGCTCGTCCTCCTCTCCGTCGTCGACCATTACAATCGCACGGCTAAAGGCACAAAGAAGCGCGTCGTCGGTGTTCTTCTCGGGCAGAACAGAGGCTCCGTTGTTAGAGTCGCAAACAGCTTTGCTGGTATGTGTTTAGATTCGTCTCTTTTGCGTCGTCCGTGTCTGCGATTAGCTTCTGATCTCAACTAACAAAACAACTTCCCTCTACAGTACCCTTTGAGGAAGATGACAAAGATCCCTCTGTCTGGTTCCTCGACCACAATTACGTCGAGATGATGAACGACATGTTTAAAAAAGTCAACGCCCGCGAGAAGCTGATTGGATGGTATCACACAGGCCCAAAGCGCCAGTCCGCTGACCTTGAGATCAATGATCTCTTCAAGCGCTACGTTCCCAACCCGCTCCTCGTCGTCGTTGACGTCCATCTCAAGAGCATCAACGTTCCTACTGATGCTTATTTTGCCGTCGAAGAGATCAAGGATGATGGTTCAGCTACCTCACGCACTTTTGTGCACACGCCATCTCTAATCGAAGCGGAGGAGGCTGAAGAAATTGGTGTAGAGCATTTACTGCGCGATATACGTGATGGTGCTGTCGGCAATCTCTCCACTCGCCTTACTCAACAATTACAGTCACTGAAAGGATTACATCACAGATTGAACGAAATAAGTACGTACCTGGCCAAAGTTGTCAGCGGTGAATTACCTGTCAATCACGTAATCCTGAACAAACTGCAAGACATGTTTAATTTATTACCCAACCTTTCTACTCCATCTGCAGAGGCAAAGGAAAAGGCTCTCAGTGGTGGTAGTTTGGAAAAGAGCGAACTTAGTCGTGCATTCACAATTAAGACTAATGATGAACTGATGACTATCTACTTGAGTTCACTTATCAGAGCAATTATCGCGTTTCATGATCTGATTGAAAATAAGGTAGAGCAATCGACTTAGATTATATTGTACAGCATAATAAGTTATTTATCATTGAATTATTTGGATTTTGTTGTAGCAGCGAGTCATTATGATGTAATGGGGTGATAAGATAGGAGTAACCAAGCTTGTAGAACACTTGTAGAACCTTTCCAGTCATGGGAATGATTATGTTTACAGATCTAATTTGACTGCCACGACTAGTATATAGCTCTGTTCAGAACTCCTACGATTACGAGTGGGATATATATATATAAGGTTGATATACGACATTCGGACATTGATCCCAGAGAGAATTGATTCTCGACAATTTCAATAAAAATAATACATACTTGGGATTTGGTGTTTAAACTATTCCATTTCGTATATATTTCATCGACTAAAGCGTATTCATGTTCATCTTGATATTTAATTGAAGAAAACACTGTTTGCAGAATTTGAATGTGCGCGCCGGGATTTGGGCACGCGTCACGTTAATCCCGAGTTTAATCGCGGTTAAAAGTCAAGGGCGCGACATTCATCATGCATTTCTGTCATTGATTTTTCTCATTTCTTCATATGAGATAATTCTTTTTAAAATCAAAAGCATCAACATGAATTCAAACTAATCGCTATGTTTTTTTGATTTTAAATTTCCACTTGATTTTATATATTGTCGATTTCGCGGTTATATTGCCCGTTCTTTCTCTCTTGCCCTCGATAAGAAAGTACTCCCACATCGCATTTCTACTCGGTAGAAGCGCAAGGACACTGAATCTGCAACAACATGATTTTAAGGAAAACTCGCGATAAACTGCCTCAATGGTCTGCATCTAGCCGGTAAGTTCACAATGACACTTTGACAATACGAACCGATGAATTTTTTTGTTAATTGAGAGGTTTTAGGTCATTTTATAATTCCAAGAAAACAAGCAAATACTCCAAGCGAAATCAGATCCCAGGATGGCGATTACTTTTGATTTGCATTGTGTCTCTTGTTTTTATTCTGTATTCGGGATATAAATATTCATCATTGTCATACCGCGAACCTAATTTTAAAAAGATATTTAACGGATTACCGAATGAATTAAATATTGAATTTTATGACCTTGCGGATTCAAATGCTACCGCCTCAGGTTGGAAAGCGGAAATACCTCAAAGGGTGTTATTTTGTATCCCACTTCGCGATGCCGCAGATCATCTTGATTTACTATTTTCACATTTAAGGAATATTACATATCCACACTCTTTGATCGATTTATCATTTCTTGTATCGGATTCTGAAGATGAAACGTCAGTTATTCTTTATAGGTTGCTCCAAGAAATCCAAGATGATCCTCTTCTTGATATGCGGTATAATCGTGCAGATGTATTTGAGAAAAATTTTGGACAGCTTGTCGGTCAAGGATTTTCCGATCGTCATGGATTCGCTGCCCAAGGTCCGAGAAGAAAGTTAATGGGTAGAGCAAGAAATTGGCTTTTATACTCTGCGCTGAGACCTGAACATAGCTGGGTATATTGGAGAGATGCTGATATTGAAAGCTCACCACCTTCTATTCTTGAAGACCTTATGTCGCATGATACAGATGTCATACTTCCAAGTGCGTCCATCATACTTATTTCTATAACAAATCCGTACTAACCTTTTCTTTAAGATGTTTGGCGTCCGTTACCCGAATGGATAGGCGGTGACCAGCGTGAACAACCCTACGATCTCAATGCCTGGCAAGAAAGCGAAGCTGCTGTAGAACTCGCTCAAACTCTTTCAGAAGACATGGTAATAGTTGAAGGATACGCCGAATACGCAACATGGAGACCTCATCTTGCATATGCTCGTAATTTAGAAGGTGATGTACACGAAGAAGTTGACTTGGATGGAGTAGGTGGAGTATCGTTATTAGTCAAAGCAAATGTATTTAGAAACGGTGCTCAATTCCCCGGTTTCGCATTCATGAATCATGCAGAAACAGAAGGTTTTGGCAAAATGGCTAAAAGAATGAACTATAGAGTAGTCGGACTTCCAAATTATGTTATTTGGCATATTTTTGAACCAAGTGTTGATGATATGGCAAAGCGACCAAAAGGAACCGGAGGAAAACGTCGGTTAATGTCAAAAAAAGAAAAAGCACTAAAAGAAGCAGAAAAATCGGCTGAAGAAGAGGAAGAAGGTGAATTTAGAATTCCTCAAATTCCTAACGATAATGAGATTAAAACAGACGATTCCCTGGCAGACGCTCAAAAATCACAGATTGATTGATGGACGCGTTGGGTGGTTTTTTAAAGCTATGATGCAAAAAGATCTCTATATATTGTAAATAATGAAGGAGAACTTATTGTAGTTACCTGACCTTTTCATAATATATTTGTTATCAAACGGTGATCCAGTTTTACATAGATTTAATTTTTTTCATGCCTTTCTGATAAAAACCATACAATGTAAAATCTCACAATAAATATAATTTTAAAATTATAAACTAAATTTACAACTCATCATGCTCAGTCTCAACAGCTGGTTTCTCTGAAGTTTCCTCTGAAGTTTCAACGGACGTAGTCGCGGAAGCTTCATCCATGACAGTAGTAGATTTTTCCAAGTCATCAATATCAATAGGAAGGATGGTAAATACATCTTCTTCTTCTTCAACTGCTGAACTAGTCTTTGGATGAAGAAGTTCCTCCAAACTGGCCAGTTTCTCTTTTTCTCTAGTTACCACCATTTCCTCAAATTTCTTTAATGCACTTAATTTCTCCGTCAAACTATCCAAAACTAAACTCTCTCCCTCCTCATACAACCAATCCAATGTCGAATGAGCCATTTGCAAAAATGTCTCACGCTCATCTTCCTTAGAGTGCTCCATAAATCGAACGTTTTCATACTCAATCCATTCACGTATCCGATAAGCGTATGCTTCAAGAGTATTCCGTGCAGCTTCGCGCGCAAGTCGGTCGCTATCGAGACGATCGAATGCTCGAAGTCGTGCTTGTGAGGTACTCTTGGTCGCACGACCTAAATTCCGCGGTCCAGGGTATGTGATTTTGTACTTAATAGGCTGCGAAGCTGTCCGGGGTTTAGGAGGTAAAGTAGGCTTTGGTTTTGCTGAAGTGGTAGTAGTAGTAGTAGTTGAGGCAGTCTCTGTTTCCTCTCCAGAGGCTGATGAAGCAGTTGCTGTAGAAGTTTCAGAAGAGTCAGATGAGCCCTTATTAAAGAAATTAAGAAGCTTATGCTTTAGATCTTCAGTCTCTTCATCACCATCGTCCAAGGCCGGGATGGTAACATTGCAAAACCAAGATATTCCATTAACGTCAAAAGTTCGACTAACAGAAAGTTCAACTTCAGCAACAGGGTACAACTCGGAGCAGTTATTAGCAGATAAAATGATTTTCTTTGACTTTTGAATATCATGAAGGTTGTACTTGAAAAGATTCTTGTCGCCTTCTTTGAACGCCAAGACAGCTTCATCAGTATCCTCAGGAATGGCTAAGCGAATTGAAGTTTTGTTCTTTGCAATTAAAGATTCCGAGGGAAATATTTCTTGATATCCAAGAGTTGATCCTTGAATGTCATTAATAGTAAGAGTGAACCCATCTTCAAGGGTTTCAAAAACATTAATATCCTTGGTTCTAAATTGCTTTGAAACAGAAACACCTCTAAATGTAGTTCCCAAAACTGCAGCCTCATCCGCATTCACGTTCTTTGAAACTTTAGATGCGTCACCTTTCAATACATCATCTATTAAAACTTGTTGAAATACAGGAACTCTGGTTGATCCTCCCATCATGATAACTGAAGTTATATCCGAAATATCTAGATTAGCTTTCTCAAGCGCTGTTGCAAATGGTTTTTGAAGTCTAGGAAGCAAATCTGCCAATGAACTTTCAAATTCGGATCTGGTGACAATAGATTTAAAATCGATTTCATCATGCAAACTTTCAATTGATACCCGAACTTCAGTATTTGCGCTAAGAATAGTCTTGGCGCGCTCAGATTCTTTACGAAGACGAATTAACGATCTAGGATTAGATTCAATGCCATCTCCATGCGCCTCAATAAATCGTGAAAGTAAAATGCTGTACATGCGATCATCAAGTAAATCACCACCTAAAGTCTCATCGTATCCAATCCCTTCAACAGTAATATTTTGCGCAGTCTTTCCGAACATTGATCCTGAAGCTTTACCTTCTGTGAATGAAACTAAAGTTGCAGAGGTAGATCCAGCACCGATATCTAAAATTATATGATACTGCTTTTCGGAGGAAAACGTTCTTGAAGAAGCATAATTAATCGCAGTAGCAACTCCATCAGTGACGAGTGAAACAACTTTTAATCCACCAATTTCAGCTGCATCAATAATTGCCTTCCGTTGAACAGATGTGAAAAAGGGAGGAACAGTAATTGCCGTTTCATAAACATAGTTCGTAGCTGAATCCTTGGGAAGCATATCTTCGGCAAGTTTTTTGACATGAGAAAATGACATTCCAAGGAGTTCTTCAATTGGAAATGAAGAATCTGGAGTTTGGAATGCAACTGTTGAACGATTACCTGCTGCAATCAATGATGATCCAGGATGACGAGTAGTATACAATTCAGACTCAGGTGAAGAGACTGATTTTCCTAGTAATGGTTTGAAATTGAGGAACGATGACCCAGGAATCCGGGGTGCCTAATCATTTTAGTTAGTATTGATGATCCATCAATATTCATTCTCATAACACACCAAACACTCACAATTGTAGCAGCATTACCACCATATAATCTTTCATCACCTTTAAATGCCAATCCCGAGACATCCTTCCGTTTCGAATCTTGAGTAAGAACAATTTCGAAAGGAACTCCGGGAGAAACAAGTGCTGCTTTAGTAGTAGATTGACCAAAATCAATTCCTAATATAGCGCCAAAAACATTATGAGGAATAACCAAAAAGACAAAAATTGCTTGACATAAAATTAAGCGTAGTTGAATCATTGCTGGTTATTTATGAAGACAAACTAGAGAGCATCAATTTGAGAAGAATCAAGATCAATAAGACACACGCGTATAAGAAATCTGGTTATTCTCAATTCTAATTTTACTATTAGACTAGAGAACAATTGAATATATAATATAAATGTTTCAGCTAATATCTAAAATATTCAAACCCGACGCACAACAAAAAAAATATGCTGTGCTATCTCTGAGTCGCAAGAAAAATAAATAAGCTCCAGAAATATATAATCCTTTTACAAGTTAGTGCACTGGCTGTCCTCTCTTCTCTTCCCTCCCGCCACGGCTCAAAAATGATACGTGTGCAAAACTAACCTACCCCTGAACTCTCTTAACTCTCCCATTCGAAGGCTTTGAACACGTTTAAGTCTTGAACTCGACGCTTCAGAATTGACCAGGTGGCTTCAATTTGTTAATCCTGCTTTCGTTCTTTGAATTCAAATGCATACATATTTAACTTATAAAGCTTTAAAATTTGCTCACGTTCAGATTCCAAAGCATTCAAGAAACAATACATATTGTCATAAACCCAATCGCCACAAGACCCTTATGTGACATTAATACGCCCTGTTTTATAATCGGCTATAGTGAGTTTATGTAGCGAATAGAAACATCTTGCAGACATGAGCATCCCTTGAAATGCTAATTCTATTCTTACATACGTTGGAATTTGTACCTTCTCTGCAAGCTAATTATTTACCAATCTACATCACATGATACCATATATTCCGTAAGCTAACACGTTTATTTCGTATCTTGAATATCCAATGTCGCACATATAGTCTTCTGCGACAAGAACCGATATATAACGCAATAATTTCAATCTCTTTTGTAAACATTAAGCCATCATAAGGCGTGGATATGAACTCTAGACTTTAGAGCCTATACCCATTTAGGCATTGGATCACGTGATACTAAAGTCAACCATAAGCCAGTATTTTCGATTCTTTTACACTACAGACCTCTATCAACAGCATCTTTTTTTAGTCCTTAGCAACGACCATTTATCAGCGGTGCACCTTTATATCAGCAACTGTCTTTAGATAGAAGAACGCTGCTTAAGGATGACCCAATCGAGCCAGACTAGTGAGTTACAAAACGAGAGCAAGAACAAGGCGTATACTCAGGAGACGTAGAAGGGAATGAGCCAAATAGCTCGAGATAGTGTAAACCAAGAATGTGTAATTTTTCCAATATTTACTGGCTGAAATTCAATGATCCTATAGCTACAGATATGCACTTGAAGACAACACGTCAGACTATTTTAGCTGTTACAAATGTTAAGCAACCGCAAATAGATAACAAATATTCAAATTTCCATACAGGCAATATCACAGTTATCCTTATGTAATTAGATTAAAAACGAAATTTCCGTTTGACCAAATATATGAAACCAGATTTACGTTTACACATTCTTGTCACGAGGGAAAGAGCCCTGATGTAAGCCAAGTTTTCAAAATTTTTAAAAAGCGTTAGTGGTTTAGCGGTAAAATTCGTCGTTGCCATCGACGAGCCCCCGGTTCGACTCCGGGCTGACGCAAGTGCTTCACACTCTTCTTTTTTTTTGCTTTGCTTGCTCTCTTTATGTTGGTGGTATTGGGCTCAATTGCTGTTACTGAAAGGATTGTGTGTGAAGTGAGTGTAGCAATGAAAAATCTGACGGGGATGCACGAAAATGCAGAGTAATAAATTTCGAGCTTTTAAAGTTTATGTATGAAAAGGCGCGTCAACACTAGGACGCGTTTTGTTTTTTTAGATCGAAAAACTCAGCTTTTAACAAATTCACACTCTGGTAGGAATAACGGCGGAAATTTGCAAAAGGTTTGAGGATATAAGATGGCCGCTATCGATCCAGATTTCGATGATTGTCCAACGTTGACTAAATCTGCTCCTACGTTGCTTAAAGAATTCGAACAAGGTCTTCATCAAGCGATTGCCAGCGGACAGAGGGAGTTTAAAGGGGAGATAGTATCATCAATTGAACCATTTCAAGATTCACCACAACTCATTGATCCCATATTGGAAGATTCTGTGAGTAAAATATGTAAAGAGATTTTAATTGAAAGACAAAATTGGCATTGTAAAGTATTATATACTTTGATTAAGATAAGAGGTGCAAAGACGGTTCCGAGATTTTTCCCAAATGAGGTAAAACTATTGCCAGAGATATTAAAGCAGGTTCAAGATTGCGAAAGGGAAAATAATACTTGGGAAGAGAGATATGTTTTAATATTATGGCTTTCGGAACTTGTTTTAACTCCATTCACACTTTCGAGTATTACAGGCAAAAATCATGAATTGGCGAGTGAAATTTACAACATCTCTTTAAAATATCTGGATACTCCAGGTCGTGAGCGTGAAGCTGCTGCAACGCTTTTATCAAGATTTATTTGTCGACCGGATATTTTATCTGTATACTTTCCAAAATTCCTTGAACAAGCTATGAATGGAGTGACTATTTCGGCCTTTAGCGCATTAGGAAATACGTTAACGCTGGCTAATGCTCTTGTATTATGTCAAGCTCATGATTTACAAGATTACCTTCCATCCCTTTCAGTACTTCTTCAAGCATTAAAAAAAACACCAGAAGTTTCTTCAAATAATCAGTTACGGAAATTATTGTGTAAAGCAACATATAGACTGGCTTTAGTCGCGCTCAATACTTCAACTTCAGAAATTCCGGAAGCAGTTGAAATCTGCATTAATGAATTACTCACTTCTTCGTTATCTGATAAAGATACGCTAGTTCGATATTCCGCTTCTAAAGCTTTTGCAAGAGCTGTATTAGGTATTGAGAAAATTGACGCGGAAGAGATTTTTGCACCAGAGGTTATTAACTCTCTTTTCTTATCTTTATTTCCTGTTGATACAGTGGATGATAGTAAAGCTTCCGACCGTTGGCATGGTGGACTACTTGCACTTGCTGAATTACTTCGTCGTCATGCTTTACCTATTCCTTTTTATGCGCCTCAATTGATTAACAAGGTACATGATGGATTACGATTTGAGATTCGAAAAGCTACACATGCTATTGGAGCTAATGTTCGTGATGCGGCATGTTATGCTGCATGGTCTTTATTTCGCCACTATCCTGATTTCTTAACGCAAAATTCCAATAGCGAAACTAAAATGTTACTTCGTGGAGTATTAGGAGATTTAACAATAGTAGGATGTTTTGATAGAGAGATTAACAATCGAAGAGCGGCAGCAGCAGCAATTCAAGAATGTATCGGTAGGCATTCAGATGCAGTTGATTCACTTGAACAAGGGATTGCATTGGTCCAAGCATTAGATTACTTCGCGATTGGAAATCGAACAAGCTCTTATCTGGAAGTATCTAGAGTTATTTCAAAAATTGGAATTATCAAACCTGGTGGGATGGTGGATTATTTAATTCAAGTAATGATCAATAGTTGGGATATCGATATTCGACGATTGGCAAGTAAAGCAGTAGCATTACTGTCAACAGATGAAGAAACAACTGACGAAATTATCCAAAAAGTTTTGAAAATAGCTGAAACAGCAATCTCTGGTGGTACAATTGAGTTACAGCACGGTAGTTTGTATGCGCTTGGAGAATTGCTTAGCGCCAACGAAAATGCTGCCTCAATTGAATTACCAAGGCTTATCAAATTATTGGAAGATTTGAAATTTCCCCCTCATGCTTCTATACCATTATATGATGGTGCACTTCGAGTTATAGCTTCTTCGTGTTTAGTTTCAATTATTGGAAATCAACTACCAAAAATATTTGAATCGATTCTTGATAATGTCCTTTCGAGAACTGAAGAAGATGCGCAGACTAAAACTCTTTTTGCTACAGCAAATGATGCCGTAAAACAGTTATCTTCAGCTCAAATTAATGTTTATGAATGGCTACAATACGCAAAAAATGGGAAATTTGCGTATATGTCGGCCCTAGGTTATTTGAAATGGACACCTTCTCAGCAAGAGGTATCTACAATTTGTGAAATCGCTTCATCATCAGAACTTCGATATGGTTATAATTTAAGAATTTCTAGTATTTCAACATTAGGTTCTATACTCGACAACCTTCAAGACTTGAGTTTACAAAAAAAAGTTTTTCAGACTTTAATTTATGATTTGCAAGATTATACAATTTTACAAAGTCGAGGAGATGTCGGGTCTCAAATTCGCTTAATATCGATATCTGCAATTAACAAACACTGTCAAAAACTGATACCTTTATTAAGTAATAATGATGAAGTTGAGAGTGATGAAAGTTTATTGTATTCGAATTTAATTAGGATTTCTTTAGAAAAAATGGATAAATTAAGACAATTCTCAATTAACTGCTTATTAAACATATTACAATATTCAAAGCCATCTTTATTAATCACAGAGATTTCAAATATTATAAACCGACAATATTTCCTATCAACATCTAATTCTACTACTGATAAACAATATTTCTCTCATATGATTCAATTTTGCACACTTTCAAATAAAATTATCTCGAATTCTGCAATTATCGGATTGTCTGCATCAGTAGGTGGTGCAACTGGTGAAAGTGTAGTTAGAGCAGCTAATGATGGTTTTAAAATCTATATATCTTCAATTAAAAATGACGAAGAAAAGAAATTATTCACGGAAAATATCATTTCTGTATTTACATCAAAAACTGACCTCTCAACTACTACAACATTTTATAAATCTCAAACGCCAATAAAAAGAGATTTCGAATTATGCAGTATTTTAAATATTCTACTTTCATCAGAATCAATGACTACTTATATCCCATCAAATGCCTATGTACCTATATACAACAAAGCTGCAAAATTATTTACAATTGCTATAAAAACTTCAGCAATCGCTAAACTTGAAATTTTAATTGAATTATTTTCGGCAATCATCACAGAATCAGATAAAAAAAGTAAAGTCAAAGAAGTTGCTGCAAAGAAACTTCTTTCTTTATTGAACGGTGATATCAAAAGAGTAAGCTCGTCCTTCCAATTTATCTTTTTTTTTTCTTTTATGTTTTCAAACATACTGAGTACTTATGTTATCCTAGGCTCGTCAACTCGCAGCAGACGCTTTATTTTTACTACTTACCGATTATGGTAATAGTGGATGCGAATTAGCCGTAAGCGTGCGGTTACTTGAAACAGATTGGTCTACATTCGATGATGCAGTTTCATTTAAAGAAATTTCATCAGCAATCCTCGACGCAATACTGAATTAGCACAGTATATAAAAATGCAGTATATAGCATGTGTTTTTTTTCTTGTGAACAATATGAACTTTAATTAGTGTACATTTTGAAATAGAAAAATAAAGAGCTCAAGCGATATATTATAAGAACCGTTGACTCAAAGAACGCAAAAGAAAAGCTATTCACAAAAAAAAAATATAAAACTAATATACTGCAATTAAATAAAAAAAGAAAAGCATTGCAAAAACCCTCGAAGTCACCGTATACAAAAAGAAAGACAATAAACGAAAGACTTGTCGAAAAGAAAAACCTATTTACGCCCAGCCTTGACAGTAGTAATGATCTCTTCAACAATGGAAGGATTCGATAAAGTAGAAATATCGCCCAAACCGTCTTCCTCACCAGCAAGAACCTTACGTAAGATTCGTCGCATGATCTTACCAGATCTAGTCTTGGGTAAATCCGAGACGATGATGATGCTCTTGGGAGCAGCAAAGGGACCGATAGACTTACGAACAGTAAGAATAAGCTCCTTCTTCATGTCTGCAATCGATTCGTCGATAACGGGTTTTAATACAACAAAGGCATTGACGGCCTGACCCGTAAGAGCATCAGCAGTTCCAACAACAGCTGATTCGGCGACATTGTGGTTCATCAACAGGGCAGCTTCGATTTCAGCGGTGGACAACCTATGTCCGGAAACATTGACTACATCGTCAACACGGCCACGAATCCAGTAGTAACCCTCGTGATCACGTCCGGCACCATCACCAGTGAAGTAGTAGCCTGGGTAAGGTTTGAAGTAAGTCTCGAGATAACGGCTGTGCGAGTTCCAAACGGAACGAGCCATCGAAGGCCAAGGCTTCTTGATTGCCAAAACACCTTCAACATCATTTCCAATGAGCTCCTCACCGGTAATGGGATCAATGATAGCAGGCTCAATTCCAAAGAAGGGAAGAGAAGCGGAACCGGGCTTGGTAGGAGTGACACCAGACAAAGGAGTGATGATGTTGGAGCCAGTCTCGGTTTGCCAGTAAGTGTCCACAATGTGAGCCTCCCCTTTACCAATAACTTCATTATACCATTGCCAGATCTCAGGAGCGATGGGCTCACCGACAGATCCCAAAGTACGAATGGAAGACAAGTCGTGGTGAATGAATTCGTCACCGGCACGCTTCAGTAAACGAAGAGCGGTGGGAGCAACATAGAACTGAGTGGCCTTGTACTTCTCGATGATATCCCAGTAGCGAGAGAAGTTAGGGAAGGCAGGGGTACCCTCAAACACAAGGGTTGTGACTCCGAGAAGAAGAGGAGCGTAGAGGACGTAGGTGTGGCCGGTAATCCAGCCAACATCACCAGCAGTAAAATAAATATCGCCAGGGTGAACATCAAAGACGTACTTTCCGGTCATGGCGGCACCCAATAGGTAGCCGGCGGTGGTATGCAGGACACCCTTGGGTTTACCCGTGGAGCCGGAGGTGTAAAGAAGGAAGAGCGGGTGCTCGGAGGAAACGTCGACAGGAGCAAAGTAAGGGCGGTACTTGACGACCTCTTCGTGCCACCAGTAGTCACGGCCAGCGGTCCAGGGAACCTCAGCACCGGTGCGGCGGTAAACGAGAACATGCTTGACGTCCGGGCAGGACTTTAAGGCGTCATCGACAATGCGCTTGGTAGATACAGCCTTTCCACCACGACGGCCTTCGTCTGTGGTGATGACGACCTTTGAGTTTGCGTTCTCGATACGGTCGATGAGGGATCCAGACGAGAAACCGGCAAAAACGACAGAGTGCAAGGCACCAAGACGAGTGACGGCCAAAAGGGCGATGATTGCTTCGGGGATCATGGGCATGTAGATGGCGACGGTGTCACCACTGGTGACGCCAAAGGATTGCAGGGTAGCGGCGACGCGGGAGACCTCGCGCAGAAGCTCGCCGTATGTGATTTTGCGGGAATCCTTTTCCTCGTCCGCTTCGTAGATGATTGCGACGCGGTCAGGGTCTTGGAGGGCGTGACGATCGACGCAGTTGTAGGACGCGTTTAATTGACCGTTGAGAAACCAAGAAGCGTCACCATGTTCAAATCCACCGTACTGAACCTTGTCAAATGGCCGGGAAAAGGTGAGGAGTTCGTTTGCCATGCGGGCCCAGAAAGTGTCGGGGCTCTCAATGGACTCCTTGTACATTTTGTGGTACTCATCGAGACTCTTGGTGTGGGGAGCGGTAGGGTGTTTCCTAGGGAGCAGGTGTTAGTGAGGGACCAATTGAGGTTGCCAAGTGCTTTGCTGGTCGGCTGAGGCTCGTTGCTGCAGGTGGATGAGGAAGTGGTGCGGAACGGGTGTTGTTGGGAGGTGAAGCGTAGGTATGGGAACTACGCACAATGCTGCGCGGCTCGCAGGCCGAGAGTGGTAGTGAAATGACATTGAGAAAACATAGGCGGCAGTAGCAGCACTGCGTAGCCAATCGAGCAACTACACTGCTGCTGCTGCTGCTGCTGCCGTAAACCAGTTCACCCAAGTCAGCTGACACCAGATCGAGAACCGCACAGCGCAGCAAAGCACAGCAATTGAAAGCAATTGCGGATCGGGGGGGAAGTGGGGAGGGGGGGAGGGGCATACTCGAAGTACTTTTCTGGGACCGGGTTTGCAACGACATTGTGCGCCTCGGCGACGACAGGCACGGCAGGAGCACCGTTTGAGGGCATTCTGAGAAAAGACACGGACGAGGAAAGGAGTGAAAAGGGACAGAAGGCTGACGGGGCGGGGACAAAGTCGACGAAGGAAAAATCGGCCGGCAGCGAGGCGGGCGCGTGTTAAATAAAGAGCTCGTGCGGCGGCTCGGAGGCTCCCCAACGGCACATACGCGCATTGCTTCCCCGCGTCGCTGTCGGCCTCGTCGATTACGAATCGAAAAGTTCTGCAGCATACTAAAAATACAGCCAAATCTGCACTCTTGCTGGACCGGGCGCTACTCTCATGCTGTTCGCGTGGATGGACATGTGCGCGGTCTTGCCAGGCGTGGAGGTGGGGAAGGAAATAGCATAACATAAGCCCTGACTCAATTCTGCGCCGGTGCGGCTCCGTAGGTCTGCAGCCAATCCTGGTATCCGCTCAAGTAAGCAGCAGGATCAGGCGACGCTGGAGCAGCAACAGGCGTCAGCCAGCAAGAGCCAAAGACCGGGCAAACGGACTCTCGAGCACTCGCATCGGCCCCGCGGACGGTTTGCTGATTGTTTGTCTTGATTTTTGCGGGGCGAAGGCGGAGACCGGCGCGTCGCGAACCAAAACCCGCTCGACCGGCTGTGCGCGCGTGTCGCGCGCACCCCGCGCCCCGGTCCTGCTCCGGCCTTTCCCCGTGACCGTCGTATTATTCTTGCTCTTTTATTGTGCTATGCTATACTACTATGTCCTACGCAGCCTGAAATGCCTGTTCAAGAGTAGTCCACTCCCACAATCCTGGATTCACAAATTCATTGTCGTTCGAAGGCAGATTAAACGCAAGCATCTCCGGGTGTGCTGATAGAGCTCCCAACTGTCCCAGAGGGTCCAAAGAGCTGATCTCGCTCAACGCAATTGGCTCTCCGCTGTACTCAATCTCCATCTTCTTGCCAGTCACCTTCTCGTACAAGGCAACAGAGTCGTTCAAGCTGATGCTGGTTCCTTGCAGCAGCAGCTGATCAGGAAGCTCAGAGGCAGGACGGTATGACACTGATGCAAGCGACTTGCCCACATCAGACAAGTCAGTGATAGTAACCATCTGAGTGCCGTCACCGGTAAACTTGGCCTTTCCGCCGGCAAAGTCATGGCCGAAGAAGCCATAGAAAAAAAGCTTTTGAAACAATCCGTTAAACACCTGGACAACCTTGGGGATTCCAATCGAGCGGGCATAAGCGGCATGATCTACCTTAACCTGGAGGACTGTACCCGCATGTCAGTATCACACACCACCTAAAAATCAACTGATAAAACACTACTTACAGGTAGCAACTCCATCAGCCAACAGCTTGCGGTAGTCGCAGCCAAAGTCGGAGGTAAAGTACTTTGGTACACCAGCTTTGGCCGCCGCATCAGCGAGCACCTTCCACGACGGGATGCCATCAGTGCCAACAAGATTGATCAATACATCAACACCCTTCAATGCGGATTCAAAAGTGGCAGGGTCTTCGTAGTCAACCTTGACAAACTCGACTCCTTCAATAGGCTCCTCCTTGGACGGATCGCGCGTGAGGGCCTTAATAGGGAGAGCGTACTTTCCCTTGAAGAGGGCGCTCGTGAAAGCTTCGACCGTAGGCGCGAAGATGAAACCGTGAGTTCCTGCAATTGCAACTGAGGCCATTGGATGTTAAAATATGTGTGATTATGAGATACTGATAGAGAATAAGGGCAAGCACTCGAGTATTTATACCCGGTTGATCTCGACCTTTGATAGCGCAGGACGGCTCTTTGTAAGCTAATGTAATCACCCCACCTGCCCCTCCATCCGCCGCAGGCGAAGTGGTTAGTCATGGAGGGGCAGAACCAGCACTTTTTTCTCTTGATTTGCAATGGACGCATGCAAACTTCAGATAGTAATTTTTATTACAAACAAGCTACCATCTGTAAAAATTAATATACCGGGCGCTTTGATGTATCTGCCAATTGATATTTAAAAGCACGTCAAGCAACACACGATCTCTCATCTACAGGTTCTCAACTTGAGTGCAATGATCTGATTATAGACATTTTGACTAATCTAAGCAAACGATTTATCGAACCTGCGCATTCACAAGTGTCGACGACTTAACAATCTTTCCCTCCTTATTCACCAACTTACGAACAGATCCATCCTCCATTTTAAAAACAACATCAAAATCTTCAGTAGTAGTAAAGTTAGGCTGTAAAGTCTCGAAAATTTTCTTTTTAGGATTCAACTGAGCTTCAGGAACGCCGTCGAAGCCTTCGAAAAAGATCTTGTCACCGGCCTTGGATCCCTCGGGAGGCACAGTGAATTCAACAGTCTCGTCGTTAGAAGCGCACAGTACCATAGCTTCGGACTTGATTCCGCGCATAGTTACAGGCTTGAGATTCGCAACTACAACAATCAGTCGCTGCTGCATGTCTTCAAGTGGAATGTATTTGACCAGACCACTACAGACAGTTCGTGGACCGCTTTCGTCGCCCATGTCGATAGTCGAAACATAAAGTGCATCGGCATCGGGGTGCTTGACTGCCTTTTGAATAAACCCCACACGTAAATCAACCATAGCAGGGGTAATAGGAGCAGCCTCTTTCTTGGGCTGAGGCTTCGGTCCTTTGTCCTTCTTTGCTTTCTTTTCGGAGTTACCGCCTCCGAGGACAGACATCTTGATGGTAGCAGCTGGATCCTGTTTTCCCTTTAAAAGCTCAGACTTTTGTACGCGATCAGCCCATCGAATAAGTTTCTCATTAGCCTTGTATTGCTCAGGAGTCCACGACTCGGTAACGGGCTTCAGCACGCGACCATAGGTGATAAGATCGACAAGCGATGGTTTATCGGTATCGAGAAAGAACTTGGATGAACCCAAAGCTTCAGTAAGTTGCGAAGCGGATTCGGGAAAATTTTCTGAAAGCGCGAGAATTGAGGCCTGCTTCGATTCTTGTTCGGGACTGAGCTCGGGAAGCTGCGTCATGATGGATGCAGTGACTTGCTGCAACAGCAAATTCTCCAGTTAGCGCGCGGTTTGCGCAACAGCAACCTAACGACCAAAAACAAATAATTAGAGTACATACACCAGGGTCTGCATTAAGCATCATAGACGATGCAAAAGTCTTTGAGAGCAAATCAAGAGCAGGATCAGACATTGTAGAGTATTGAAAAAGTACAGGTGAGATTGAGAGCGAGAAAGGAGGATTTACGCGGAAGAGCAGAGATCGGTGAAGAGAAGAAGGCGACGAAATCGAAGAAAACGGCACAGACGGTCGAGAAAAATAAGAGCGATTAGAGATATAAAATACTGAGCGACGGGAAGCTACAATAACCATTGACTGGTTCAGAGAATCAAATTTGTCGACTCAAAAGTACGCTTTGGGCTGCGCAGCTTCCAGAAATGAGTTTTTCGAGGGTTAGGTTACGGATTATTTAGATTCCGGCACTTTCAATTAAGAGGATATGTAATGACACTTCACTGCACGGCCAGAGCTGTATATGCTTGCAATGATGCGATATTATGATTGCAAGTGCTGAACTAGTAAACTTTTGATGGCCATTCATTAAAGTAAACGACCTTGCTGGTGGTGAGTGTACCAGTCCCTTCCTCCAGTAAGCGCGCTGACGTTAGAGCACTCTGACTGGTTAACCGCGAGCCGCTTGCCCCACGCACCCCACACAGACAAGCTTGAGGAGGAACGGCCTACGCTTCTCTACACTACTCGACCCAACTATTTCAGCAGGATGTTCCAGCAGAACCACAGGAGTTGCGGCCAATACAGCAAGTGCGAGCGTAATCGCAGCGAATCCGCCGGCACCATGCCCGCCAAGAAGTGGTGGCTCGGCGGTGACGAGCTGCGGCAAGACTTGCGTTTGTTCGCGGCCAGGAGATTTTTTTTGTAACAGCCAGTGTATTGGCACAACGAAGGGGGTGAACAACACACAAGTAACCAATCCAAACAAGCAAACTCCGTAACACCAAAACATTAGCGTCCTCATGCAATTTTCCGCAATTTTTACGCGATGGGCTCCACGCGCACGCGTCCTGCGCGTCGCCGCCCGCCACAGCCATCGTCCTCTTCAACGTGCGCCGGCCACAGCACCCAGCTTGCCCACGCGCGCCAGAGATACGCTGTATCGCCTTCGCTGATCTTCTCGCCCAGGCACAGCGAGTAAAGGCACATGCACGCGCACGCGAGGCCCGCAAACACCAGCGCCAGCGCGACGAAGGGAGAAAGCAAATGCATCAGCACCAGTGCCTCAAGCGAGAACTCCACTGTGCTCCTCCTCCGCCGCCGCCCTGGCCGCCGACTGTCAACATATTCCTGCCGGCGCCCCAGGTGCCCCACCTGCCGTCCTCCGCGTGTGTGCGCAGGCTCAGGCACAGTCACAGATGCCGGCGTCGCTACCACTGCCAGTCGCTGCCGGTCGTCGTCAGCGCTGCTGAACGTGAATTCGCGGCCTGTTTCTGTCGTAGAAATAGTCGCGGAAATAGAGCCGCTATGCGCGCCGCACGCTCGCGTGGACTCGAAAGTGGTACTGTGGAAAGGCCCTTCGCTGCCGTCGTCGTCGTCGTCATCATCGTCGTCGCCGCTGGTATTTGTTTGAGCGTTTGTATTTGAAGAAGAGCTCGACTGCGCAGAGCCAGTATGGCTGCCGTGCCTACAGGAGCGGTAAAGCTCCGAGGCGTCGACAGTGTAGTTGTCGTCAAGGTCGTCTTCCTCGCAAAGCACCCGTACTCTGATTCTGCAGAGGTGGGCGAGGGCCATGCGTGCGAGCGCCTCGACGAGCACTTCGTTGCGGGTGCGCTGCGGACACTGCTTCTCTGCGTCTTCGTCTGCTGCCAGCAGCGAGGCGGTCGGACGCAGAAGCAGGTAGTAGAGAGTTGTGCAGAAGTTACGTGCGGCCACGAGCGGGTTGAATAGGCAGACACACAGCAGCAGGTTGTAGGAAGAGAAGCCCACCGGCGGCGGCTGCTTCGCGGAGGGCGCGAACGAGTGGGAGACGGTGTGCTCGGGCGTGTGAGCGTAGAGCGACATGGCGACGCAGAGTGCAGACACTGACAAGGCAACCAGGAGGCAGACTCGAGGGGCGGG
Organism: Myxozyma vanderwaltii; assembly: GCA_030556335.1. Lineage (NCBI taxonomy): Eukaryota > Fungi > Ascomycota > Lipomycetes > Lipomycetales > Lipomycetaceae > Myxozyma > Myxozyma vanderwaltii. Next base: position 62,760 of record JAKTPV010000031.1, read on the forward strand.
CAACCCGCCGTCTTATAGGCCTGCCTCTCGTCGCAGAGTTCCTGGGTATTTCTTGGGCTTCTGGGCGTCGCGGGGCGCCTGCCCGATCACGCCGCCACTGGTGCGGCTCACGACGTCGATAAGCCGGCAATTTGGTTCTTGCTACATGTATTTGCCATTCTTTCTTTCGCAATGGATGCTTCTGCTATTGTGTGATTTGTTTTCTCATAACATGCATATGCTATGCTACGCTCTATAAAAATCCCCTCTCCCCACCCCGTCTATCCGGCAAACATTACATCCGCAAGTATATCCAACCCATTCGCACCCTCCTGCGACTTTGTCTCTCCGTTCTGCATCTCCCGACTACTTGGCTTTTGCGACACCGGAGGCAAGAACTGCAGTTGGTCCACCGGTGGTAGAATCGGCGCACTTGCAGGAGGAACTGCTTCCAGCGGATGCAGCGGAGACAACGTCCCTCGCGAGTCTGGCAGGCTGCTCGTCTGCGTCAACAAGCTCATCGGAGGCAAGAGAACAGGAGCCTGAGCCGGAGTCATCGTGTGCTTCGCCAATTGTGAGGGAGCCTCCGTCTTGGAAAATGAACTCTGCTGAGCTTGCACCTGTTCCTTTGCCTGCTTCTCCAGCAATGCATGCTGCGCCTTTGCTTCCTCCGCTAATTTCTTCCTCTCTGCCTCTCTTCTTCGCTCGCGTTCTCGGCGTCGAATGCGATCAAGTTCGCGTTTCCGCTCGAGCTCAATCTCATGCAATCGCTCTTTCTCGAGTCTCATACATCGATTACACACAAACTCATTCTCCGACTTTTCCGATTTATCATCCTTGACTTCAGTTTTAACCTCAGTGGTACCAATAGTAGATTCTTCAACTGCTCCCTCTTTGGTGGCATCTTCTCCGTCATTTCCGTCAGATCCCTCACTCTCGCGAAGTTGCTGAGATTGTGAACTATCCTCAAGTCTTCGTAACTCATCTGGATGTAAGTGTGTAACATGCATCCAGATATCACATTTCCCACAGCAAACCGATAATTCCCCATCATCGTAATTATCGCCGTAAACCCCACAGTAGCAATCAAAATACCACCTACTAGGTCCTGATTGTACTGATGAGATGGTTCGCTGAGTGTCACGTGTCTGTGAACTAGATCGGTCTGTATTGCGAGTAGAACGTCGTGTAGGGAGATTGGAATCAGTTTCTGTAGAATTCTGACGCTCACTTCGAGCGGGTGACTCAATAGCAGGAATAGCAACAGGTGTACCTGGAGATGCCAGATTTTTTGCAGTCTTACCAGCAGCAATAGCAGCCGCATTTTCAGCAGCTTTCTTTATCAAGTTTGCTTCTTTCCTCTGTTGTGCTTCACGCAACTTAATATCCCTAACTTTCAATCGTTCTTCTCTTTCTCTTCCTTTCTGAGCGCGAACTTTTCTCTCCATTTTCTTTTCAATCTTTTCCTGTTCCTGTCGTTCCAGTTCCAGCCTTCGTTCTTCCTCTTCTTTTCGTTTTTGAGCAATTGTATCCCCACGACTTGATCGTTTTCGACTTTCAAAGACTCGAAGCTTTTCAATCTCCTTTAGTTTGGCTTCCTCTTCTTGAATTCTATCATCTTCAATTGCTTGTATCACTGGCATAACGTTCGATTTTAACAGACTGTACAATTCCTTTTCTGCAGTTTTTGATTTGTCCCGCGTCTTTTTTCCTAAATCGTCGAAAAATTCTTTCCATTCAGTATACACAGCACATACACATCTCCACGTAAGGCTTTCGCCATCTCGCGAGAAATTCAAAAGTTCAGAATGCTCATCTTGATCCCCCTGAGCTGTGGATTGATGTCCGACTACAGCCGAAGTGTGCTCCTCTTCCTCTTCTTCCTCTTCTTCCTCTTCTGGTTCAGATTGAATTGGTGACGTGGTTTTTCTTCGTTTTGAACGACGCGTCGCAGGCCATCCAGTAACTTGTCTACGTTTCCGGCGTCGTGATCTTGTAGGTGTAGAGTATCTAGCTTTCTTTGTTGGTGGCACGATAGGTGTATAATGCCGACAGTATAGTCTATTGTCATCGAGAAGAAAATAAGTGTTCTCATTAGAATCGGTACCAATTGGATCAATACGCTAGATAAACATAGTTCGTTAGCAAAGATGTGATATAGTACTCACAGAACAACAAAAATACTAACCCAACCAAGTTCTTCTGACTCTTTTAAATTACCCATGCGTTCACGAAATCGTTCAGGTTGAAACATTTGCCAATCACATAACTGGTAGACAACAGAAATCTAAACCATCAAGATATTAGAAAATACTCAAAAATGACCTTGTGCATGAGTAAGGAATAGACTGACCTGGTCAAATATAGATATGTCCTCAAATGAAAGGGGCTCTTCGTCTTCACCGAATGGGTGTGGTAATAAAGGGCCCTTTTGACGATACTGTCGACGCGTATAATCATCAAATTGAGAAAGTCTATAGAACAGGAGGTTAGCGGAAATACACCATCAAAAGTTCTCAACAGCGCGTTACTTTAAACCCCTTTGGCTTGACAGATTCTGCAACAGATTTAACCGAATCTTTGGTATCAGGCTAAGAGGTGTAAGACCCAATAATTCCTTTTCGAGATCCTAATATCATTATTCCATCAATATATCATCCTAACAATACGTTGAATGATTGATTCGATTAAACATACCTCAATTCCAATCTCATCATCTTCCATTTTAATTGTATGTTTGAACATGAACAGCCATTGAAAAATAGCACTGAATTGCCACATGTTGCGAAACTGCTTCAGCTTGGTCTGAATTTCAGGATCAGGAACAGCGTCGGCAGAAGTGATCGCAGCAAGTGCAACTTCAACCGGACCCATGACCTGTCCAGTCGCAGTCACATTATTAGTTGGATGTGGTGGTGTCGCGGGCGTCGCCATTATATAGTTCTATCGCGGTTCGTAGTGCTAAAGAGTTGAAGATCAACAATAAACACAAACCTCCAAGTTTTAAGTGTTGCTTTAGTGTTTGGTAGACACCAAAAACACGCGAATAAAAACAGGCTTTTATCAGTGTTGTAGAGCGATAGAAGAAAACAGGGCGTGCATGCAAATCAGTAAAGTAATCCAAAATCAACACCCAATTGCGTTCAGAACGCGGACTTATTCCAGCAGATCAGCGCGTAGGCGAACAACAGGAGCCGGGACAAGTGGTTCAGGGATGCTTGCAAGCTTGCGGAAGGGGATGCGCTTGTGCTGGGATTCCAACCGTGCTCGCCACACTTACCCGGCTAATAGTACAAAACCCGTAATTTGCTGATATTAGTAAATCCTATGGCCCTAAAGCAGCAGGGCCTGGAGGTGGAGATATTTCTACAATTTGCTTGCTTGCTATTGTCTTCACGCTCTGTCGAGGGTCACTGATCTATAGCAAGCACTTTTTTCTATTTCCTGTTTTTTACCCCGCTTGTGGTTTTATTGATACAGTGCTTCAAATGTCGAGTACCTCCGCTTCTCAGTTGCAGTCGCAATTGCAGTCTCAGCAGCATCAACAGGTGCAGGCTCAGATACAAGCCGCTCAACAGCAACAGCATCATCAAGCTCAACTACAAGCCCAGTTACAAGCTCAGCAGCAGCAGCAACAGCAGCAGCAGACACGTGCTAGTTCTGCGGCAAGTGTGGACGATGAGGGAAAGATTTACGCGTGGATCCTGGAGTTGATGCAGGGCCCATCTCGTGAGCAGGCCCTGTTGGAATTATCCAAAAAGCGCGAGCAAGTTGAAGATCTTGCTCTAATTCTGTGGCATTCGTATGGTGTGATGGCTACCTTATTACAAGAGATAGTTGGTGTGTATCCTGCGCTTTCGCCTCCAACTTTGACGTCGTCAACTTCTAACCGAGTATGTAACGCGCTTGCACTTCTGCAATGCGTTGCATCGCACAACGAAACTCGATCCTTGTTTCTGAACGCACATATCCCACTGTTTCTTTATCCATTCCTGAATACTACTTCTAAAACAAGGCCGTTTGAGTACTTGCGTCTTACTTCTCTGGGCGTGATTGGGGCATTGGTGAAGAACGATTCGCCTGATGTGATCAACTTTTTGCTTTCCACTGAAATTATCCCTCTTTGCCTTCGAATCATGGAGTCTGGATCGGAGCTGTCGAAGACAGTTGCTATTTTCATTGTGCAAAAGATTCTACTTGACGATACAGGATTGGCATACATCTGCCAGACCTATGAACGGTTTTACGCAGTGGGCACCGTTTTGGGTAACATGGTAACACAGTTGGTGGAGCAGCAGACTGTGCGATTGCTGAAGCACGTTGTACGGTGTTACCTGCGTTTGAGCGATAACCCGCGGGCTCGAGAAGCGTTAAGACAGTGCCTGCCCGAGCCTCTACGAGACGCGACATTTAGCCATGCGTTGAGAGACGATGCAACCACCAAGCGATGCCTTGCGCAATTGCTGGTGAATCTGGCAGATAATTACGACTGAAGAGTATACAGGATAAAAGAAGATTACAAAAAACGGCATCGAGTAGAAAAAGCAAAATGGGAAAAATGGGAAAACGGAAAAGCTGTAATTGATAGGGGGGACAGGTATGATGGACTAGAATAGTAGTGGCTACCTTCATGGGCTAGATTAAGATTCATGCGACGACTGTGATTACTCACCAACCACGCGCTGGACGAACAAGATGCGCTGGGACAAGAGACAAGAGACGGTCGCGGTCAAGAGGAAGATGAATATGTACAATACAGGTCATGTAACTGAACAGCAGAAAAGAGCTGCCGCATGCGACAGCAAAATGGACGAGCAGCACTAACAGACATTAATGCATTACAGTCATTCACTACTACAGAACAGACGAGGGAGTCCAGGCTGCCCCTCATCCGCGGGCGCGGAGATAGCACGCGGATTCCAGCGGGCGACCTTGCGAAGGCGGAGGCGGTTCCGCCGCCACGAGCCAGCCGTAGCAAAGGCCGCGGAGTTTTGTGACGAGCAATGCGATGTAGCTGCAATGCTGTGTGGGCACTGCGTAGCTGCGTAGCTGCGTAGTGCAGTTTGTGTTGTGTATACCGCATCAAGCATAGATGTAAACACACACTACACTCAATACAGCACAAAGGGAACAACAAACAGGACTGCACACAAACACCAGCGCACGATGGCGTTCACTTCTCGCCGAGCAGATCTTGCTCTCGAATGCTGCCCCTCAAACCTTCGCTGTGCAAAGAAGGTTTATGTGGCGCGCAACGCGGTCGCTCGTTGGCCAGGCCCTGGTCAAAGTGTTAGTCACCGCATAAACACACAAACTCCGCGGCTGTCTGACTCACTCTTAAGGCTCGCTGCTCGCCTCTTCTCCTCTTTTTTTGCATCTTTATACTCCCGACCCACTTAAAGAATAATATTTAGAAACTAGTTAACAATGGCTGCTTTCTAAATATCTCTTCTTATCGCGCTCTCTCTCAGTCTACAAAGCTCTCTTCTCTCCGCGTCCTACCGAGCTCTTAGCTTCGGCAACCCCCCGTTTCCTCTAGCGTTACGCATTGTCTGGTCAGCATCACTTGCTAACCCCCTCCAACTACCGTCATCCGTCATGGCTTTCCCCTACAGCTTCACGCGACTTTCAAAGTCCGCAGTTTTACACCGCACACAACCAGTATCAACAAGTCCCGTTGGTATATCAACCTCCACCGCCTGATCCCGAAATCGCCAAGTCTCTTCAGACATTTGGATTTCCATTTACCGTTCCCTTGCATCCACCTACTTATTATCCTGTTGATTTAAACTACCTACCTACTCCTGAAATGGTTCTCGCTATGAAACAAGAATACGAGTCTGACTTGTTATTCCTTCCTGGCTTTGACCAGCACAAGGAGAGCGACACCGCTCTTTTTGACGATGCACAGGCTTTTCCCGATATTGTGTCTATTCCTGTGGATGATGTGATGTCGGACGAATCTTCGCGTCATTCTTCTGTCTTCTCAACTCCTAACTTCGTTACTATTTCCCCTGAGGAGATATTTGCGAGCAACTCAACTCCCGCTCTCGATTCCTCAAGCATGTTTCCTTCTCCCTTTGATTCGCCCGATGATGCCTTTGAGACTGCTCCTATATTTGACTCTCGTGAGTCTGGCAACCCTGACAACTGGCAGTCATTATTTGGAGACCCGAAGGCTGACAGTGAGATGAATGTCAAAATCTCTCGAGCTAGATCCTCTGTTTCTTCGATTAATTCTGAGAATGACGACTCACGCTGCGACTCTGTTGAAAGGGAAGCGGGCTCTTGTTCTCCAGAGGGTGTAATTGTTGCCGCAGATGGTTCTGTCGTTGGTATTTCAGAGAGAAAGCGCAAGCGTGTTACTCCCCAGTCTTACACTCGTCGTCCTCGTATCGAACCACTTCCTCCTATCGTTGTCGACGATGCTGAAGATAGCATTGCTGTTAAGCGTGCTAGAAATACCTTGGCAGCTCGCCGTTCGCGAGAACGCAAGATGCTTCGATTGACTGATTTAGAAGTCCAAGTTGATATATTGGTTAGTGAGCGTGATGCTGCGTTAAAAAAAGTATCTGAATTAGAAGCGGAAGTTCTCAAATTACGTGGATTATAGAAAGGCTTTTACCTCTATTTTTTCTGGTTTTGTTTTATCGGTACATTGACAAAAGTTTGATTTTTATTTTTTCTATAAAAGTAGGATTTGAGGTAAAAAAAAAATTTGTTTTTGTTATGATGAAAAAATGTGTTTATTTTCGGTTGATTGAAAAGTTGTGGCTGGTATACACTCTTGAGTTAGTTGTGATTTCAAAGTTTTCGTTTGTGCTATTTGTTGATTGCTTGTTTATGTTTTTTTCATAATTTTTTATAATACGATTTGCTTTTTTATTTTTAGATTTTAATATTTGATTTTCGTTTATTAATAACAATTCTTGATATATCTGTTATGTTACACGTCGCCGAACACGGCTGCAAATAAATCAGCCGGTGCCTTCTGCTGCTCCAGAGCTTCATTATGCTCTGGTTCAATACTCGAAGCTGCTCGGCTTTGATTAATGTCAATATTTAAACCAGCTTCTTTTGACATCTTTTCCAATACCGAGTCACTTATTAAATCTGACACTCGGTCCCGAAAAGGCGTTGCTTGAGGTGTAGATGTATTGCTGTTATCCGGTGTAGTTGAATCTGGCACCGAAAGAGGAGGAGGAGTGCCAAATCGTTTGCAGAGAAGACGACTTGGAGTCCAGATATGAGATTTTCGGGTAAGCAACCCGTACATTCCAATTTCTGCAGCTTGTTTTCTTTCACTTTTAACTGCGTTTAAATTATTTGTAGAATTTGTTTCTGTATTGTTTCCATGAACGATTATATCATCGAAATCGATATCTGTTTGTTTGATTGATGATGAAGAAGAAGACGAGGAAGATGTAAATCGATTTGCAAGCATCCCACTTAATGGCTTGAATAACTGTGCGGATTTTTTAAATTCTCGAAGTTCTGAAAGCCAGTCATCTGTACTCATTGCATTTAAACTACTCTTCAATGGTAATAAAACTTGTTCCGATTTAACAATACCAGCTTGTGATTCAAGATATATTTTATATCGCTCTCTTTTGGATAGATTATCACTGTATGGTAAAAATGCAGTCTCAGAAAGTGCTGATGTGGCTACATCACGACTAAGTGGAGGAACAAGCTGTAAGAGAGCTCCATCCGCTTTTTCTGGTCGTGCCGGTTTTTGCTGCACTTCTGACTTTGCAGGTGGAAGATTAGAATTTCCGGTTAGAGAAGCAATTTTGTTTCGTTGATCAGGAGTCATGAAGTCAAAAACTGATTTTCCTTGTTGTTGAGATTCACCTAGCAATCGAGATCGTTCAGAGATTCCAAGTTGTCCATCATTTTTGCCAGTTTGAATTGCTTGTGATGAAGGTTGTAGCTGTAAATTTTGACTCTTGTATTCTGCTATCATCCGTGGTGTGATATGAAGCTTTGAATCCTTCTGAATTAATATTCCTGGAATGTATGATGAAGGAATTTCTGGCACTTGATATAGACTAGTAGAACCGTTACTCAATTTTGACAGTGATGATGAATTAGAAAATACAAAACTAGGTAAGGGCGGTCTACCATCACCGCACACTTTATTTATTTTGCCAAAAGATTGACGAGATGTAAATGATAAACTCTTTCGAGCTGGCGTTTTGATTTTGGACTTCTTTTGTAATTTCTTCGATCCGATTCCTTTATCATACAATGTCGGTCTAATTTCATAGGGATCTTCATCTTCTTCATTATCTTCATATTCAATCAAAACGCCAGTACCGATTCCAGAGTTTTTCTTCTTTGTCAATGTTGAAGCAGTAGGAGGTATTTTGACTTGATGAAGACTGACGCTTGCGGGAGCTTCGTCGTAGCCTAATCCATGATTATCTCGCTTCGCATGTAATTTAAACGACAATACACTATTCCGCGGAGGCATCATGACTTTTCTACCTTCAACAATCCCCTCAGTCAAAGGACCTATACCAAATCCCGATTTCCAACCCATATTACGCAAAAGTGCGTATCCTACGGATTCAGAAGTAGATTTGAGAGGAACCAAAGAATGAAACATATCGCTAGTGTCATGATTGAGAGTAGTATCTAAAGAGCGTGATGAAGCTACTATAGTCTCATTTTCGCGCGCATTGGCAAAATCCTCTTCATCCATAAAATCCTCTGGGGTAAACACCTTCTTTCCTTTGTCCTTGTTTTTCGAGACATATTGAGAGGGAGTCCAGCCTAATATCAGGATTAGCTACCGTAAAAATACTCTCAGATTACCAACATTTTTATCTGTACCTTCTTTAGAGCCAACAGTGTTAAAATATCCAGCAGAGAAACCACCGGTAAAAGCGCCATGAAATCGCTTGCGACCGCGCTCATCGCGCGCTTCCTGTTTCCACGCCGGCACGAAATCAGCCTGCGAGGATGACGATGGCGAGCCCAAAAAAATTGCGTCCGCAGACGGATCTGCCGGCAGCGGCCTTTTGTGGGACATGCTACATCTAATCAACCCAAAGAAGAGACGCGACTGTAGTCGGTGTTTGCGTATGGCCGCAAGCAGCGCTGAGAGCAAGTTCTCAAAACCGGTTTGCAACCGTGGTCATGGTTGCAAACCGTGGCCGTGCCTCGCCGCTGGCTCGCGATCACCACTCTAAAACACTCTCCGTCCTCGTTCCCGTTTCCCTCCCTCTTTCTCCCCTCCCCCCTCCCCCCTTTCCGCAGCCCGCCCTCGAACTTGCTAAATGGTGCCGTCAGTGCCACCTCTGCAGCAGGAGGTGCCGCAGCCTGCGTCTTCGCAGGCATCAGCGCGGCTTCACCGCGTCCACAGTACCTCCTCGAAGCGTCGCACGCTGGGCGACTGGGACCTTCTCAAGGCCATAGGCGAAGGATCCATGGGAAAAGTCAAGCTCGCCCGTCATCGTCTATCTGGCGAGCTTGCGGCAGTTAAGATTGTCCCACGATATGTGCCGGAAGGACAGCTGCATAAACACAATCCCCAGTATCTGCGGCCAATGCGCGCGGGGCCAGACGGCGTAACCATGGACACCACCAAGATCTCGTCCGACGAAAGCAAGGAGATCCGCACTATTCGCGAAGCTGCCATTGCGGCTCTTTTAGATCATCGATATATTTGCGGTTTGCGTGAGGTAATGGCAATGTCGCATCACTATTACATGGTCTTCGAGAACGTGGCTGGCGGGCAGATGCTTGACTATATCATTTCGCATGGACGACTAAAAGAGAAGCAAGCTCGCAAGTTTGCCCGTCAAATCGCATCTGCACTTGATTACTGCCACCACAACTCTGTCGTTCATCGCGATTTGAAGATTGAAAATATTATGATTTCAAAATCCGGCGATATTAAAATTATCGACTTTGGCTTATCAAATCTATATTCACCGCGCTCATTACTCAAGACATTCTGCGGATCTCTCTATTTTGCTGCTCCAGAATTGCTGAACGCAAAGCAATACGTTGGTCCGGAAGTTGATATTTGGAGTTTTGGAATTGTTCTCTATGTCTTGGCGTGCGGAAAGGTGCCGTTTGATGACCAGAGCATGCCAGCACTTCATGCAAAGATCAAAAGAGGGCACGTCGAGTATCCTAATTGGCTTTCCCCAGGTAAACTTCCGTCTCTTTTTATCAATTTTCTTTTTTTGATACTATTTATACCTGTGATACTAATATTTGGGCTAAAGAATGCAAGAATCTATTATCGCGGATGCTGGTCGTGGATCCGAAAATTCGGGCATCCCTTGCTGAAATTATAAATCACCCTTGGATGCTAAAAGGCTATGATGGACCTCAGGATTCATATTTATCACATAGACGACCGTTAACATTACCACTTGATCCTGAAGTTATTAAAGGAATGCATGGATTTGAATTTGGAACTGATGAACGTATTGAAGCTGACCTCACTGCTGTTCTTGAATCACCTGATTATCAAGCTGCATGTCAGGCGTGGTATCGATCAGATGCAAATACTTCAAATGGAACTCATGGAGGAGGACATTTTAATTCATTTTTGAGTAATAGTATATTTGATTCGAGTAGTACCAGTTCACCTACAAGTGCATCAAGAAAGAAATCTGCGTTTACGTTTGATTTTTATAAGAAGAAACAGTCAAGTACTTCACCTTCGTCTTCTCAGGAAACATTGAATGATACGAGAACGCTCGATCCAACGTATGCTTATCACCCTTTGATCTCGATTTATTTTCTTGTAAAAGAAAAGCAAGAACGTACAAAGAGAAGACCTACGTTAGAAAGCGCTGGATCGGCGCTATCAATTCATTCATCTGGATTATCTTCTTCATTGGCAAATATCAGCACGAGTACGACGCGCTCCGAACTTGCACCCGCACCTACTCTCAGCAGCAATAATAATCAGGTTCGCCTTGGACGATTGGAAATTCCAGTAATCCCAGTTCCTGAAACTGCACATACACATAATCAACCTACATCTCGCGCAGCTTTCCCAGGTCGTTCACATAGTGTTAATCATGGACATAGTGGTTATATACCTGAGCGATCTAAAACGAATATACCACCCTCACCAAATAACTCTGACAAATTAGCGTCTCCTTCCCCTACACAGTACTCGCCTGTATTTAGTCTGGGTGGCCGCTCATCACATGCTGCCGATTTACCTACTATTCCATCAGAATCAAACAGTCCTGATGAATTTGGTCATGCCATAACAAAAAATGTCAGTCCCCATTCTCCTGAGATGCACAATACTGCTCACGGTGCGGTTAGTGCATCAAGCCCTCCTAAGCGCGACGGTCTTTCTATTAGTGGAATTTTTCGCAGATTATCTACTAGACGTCAGCATCGATCACATAGTACGAGTGCAGGTGGCCACAGCCGTGGTGTGATACCTCCGATGAGTCCCAGTGCAGCATCAGCATCTTCAGATGAAGAACGGCCTCCGCCATTACCCACCATTGAATCATATGATGCAAGGACAGATGATGAGAACATTACGAGTGTAATGCCAGAGCTACCTAGCGAGCGAGAATCACGAACACCTGGTGTATCATTTGCACCTGATACCGAATCTCGTTCTGCTACTGAAAAGTCACCAGGAAGTACTCCACAGTCATTTATCCGATTTGAACGTCTATTTTCAAGGGCTTCAAATCTAGGGCGATCAACTTCCATTTCTGAAGGAACATACAATAGAAGAGTTAGTCGTGGGATAAGCTAAATAAAACCTTTTTTTTTTTAATTTTTTTTTTTAATATTGTGCTCGATGTTGTTGGAAAGCTATGTATAGAACTTTAGACTCTCGTTTGCAATTGGATTTATGGATAAGAAACTGAGAATGTTCAAAATAATGAAAGGAGAAGGTTTTTTGTCTCGGTTTTGTTTGATACTAGTTTATATCTAATTCAGACGAAGGAAAATGGGTGTTTTTAACCACTCTTTTTCCTTTGTTGTTGCTTGATTTTTGTTGCTGTAATTTTCTAGTCGAAATTGGGTAAATTTTTCTTTTCTTCTCTCTTTTTTGTTTTTTTTTTTTTATATTTAATTTTTTATTTTTTTCTCATTCAAATATATATATATATATATACATATATGTATTGATTTTATAGAATTTGCTTTCTTCTTTCACAAATGGATGGTGTGCTCAGAGTTTGAAAATAATAAAAGAAATCTATATAAATTTTTTTTCATTTTCTCTTTCTTTATTTTAATTTTTTACTTTTTACTTTTTATTTTTTTTTTAATAATTGGTCTATAATGTTTTTTCTTGTGAATAGTTTTGTTTTTATGTGTTTATTTCGTTTCGTTTCGTTTCTTTTTGTTTTATTTTTTGGTTTATTTGTTTCCCCCCCCCCACCCCCCCGGAAATTCTTGATATTTATTTTATATTAATGCTAGATTTGTAACGAAAACAAAAATATATAAAAGTTGATTCTAACTACATGAAAACCGTCCTCCCTCTCTTTCCCTCCCCCTCCCAAAAAAAAAAGTAAGGCGAATTTTCAACTAAATGTCTGATGAATATTCTTCTTTCTTTTTTTTTTTTGCTTATACATTATAGCGTTCTTTTAGTACGATTCTTGCTTCTTCGGGGATTTGAGGCATAATTGTTTGATCCCAATTAGTTACAAGACCTTTGTATCCACTTAAGATAGTTGCAAACATGTGAGAGAGTTCATTTGAGGGCTCGGCATACATACCGATAGCTTCGATGAAATCTGGTAAACAGGATTGTAATCCGTTTGGATTTACAACGACGATTTTACACATTCCTGTAAATGCGCTTTCCTTTTCATCAGTATCTCTAATCATTCGTAGTGCTTTACACCAATTAGCTGCAAACGATTCTAATTTTGGAGCGATCATTTCTGGACAAGAGATTCCAAGTCTGCCGATTGTGATTGCAGCATTTTCGATAATTGTTTGCTCAACGTACCCGTTAACTGCAATCACATCGACTAATTTCTCCATTAATGCTCCGACGAATGGTCGAACTTCTTCTCTTAATTGTAATGCAATTTCACCAGCTGCCCATGTGGCATTATTACAAACTGAAGAACAACTTATATCACTTGAATCAATTTGAGGAATTAAATCAGTCATAACTGCATTGATGAACGGTTTCATAATAGCAAATGATCCAATTGCTATGTCTCCTATTAAAGCGAACGCGCTCTGTCGTACTTCATGTACCGGATCTTTAAGACATAAAAGAACCATCTGCATCAATGGAAATTGCGAATGATTAATGAGATCAACAGCAAGTGAATTTAGTCCTTGAACCAATCCATCTAAAAGGTCTAGAGCAGTAACAATAAAATCTTTATCTGGACTTTCTAATGTTGGATCCAATGAGGCTTCTTGTGTCATTACTAAATTATCATGTAAAATCTTGACAGCTCTTTGAAATACAGGCTGAGCATACGGAGCAAAATTCTCCCCTAAAGCAGCCGTGACTGATGATAAACATTCGAGTAATGGAAATAAATCAGTATCATCATCATCAAGTCGTTGCCATCTATCAATCAACGGTGGTAATAAAAGTTCAATATATTCAGGGCTATTCATTGCATATCCAACTTTATCAACTAAAGTCTGAACTGCATCATATAGAATTGCGAGATTCTTACTTTGATATTTTTGAAAACACAATGTCAAATTTTGAAGAATATGCATCAAATATGGAACAAGTAGCCCACCCGCTTGCTCTGCAAAACTGGAGAATCCACTACATCCTGCCTCTTGAGCTTTTTTATTGTTATCCAAACAACATTTAAGCAGCTATAAAATTCAAGTTTAGCACTTTGCTTTCTTTCACTTCAAGTAGCAGTGATATTTACTTACACCAGTGAGAACGGGAATAAACTCTTGCTCATAACCAACGTCAGCTGAGCGATAGCAAATCCAACTACTATAACGACCAAGAGTCCAGCAAGTGATTTGTCGAATTGGAGCCTGAAAAAAAATCAGCATTTAACAAATAAGAAACAAAGCAAGCATCCGCGATGAAACTCACTACTGGATCATTAAGAGCTTGTACAAAAAATGGAATAACCTCAGGAAGAAAAGGTGACATTCCATCCACACACCCATCGGCAATAGCACCATAAGCAAGAATAGCTGCCTCTCGTACTGGCCATTCTTGTGAAACAAGGTTTTGCTTAAGTGTCGGTATACTATATTGTAATATACTTTCATGATAACTGCTCGCGAAAATATCCAGAGCGGCAGCAGAACATTTTCGTAAATTCCAATCTGAGATATCCATATCGTAATCATCATCATCATCTTCGTCGTCGTCGTCATCGTCGTCGTCATTATCGTAAGAATTATGATCGCCATTTCCCGAATCTATTTTATTATTGCCTCCTTGGGTAGTAAAGTTTCCTGCACCGTGTGCATTACGCAATTTTGCGTGTGTAGGACGAATGTCAGTAGCCTTATCTTCCATCTCAGCATCATCCTCTGCTAAACTTTCAAACCGCATAATATCTTGCTCGGAATACACCATACATCGAAAAAGTACCGGAAGAATTTTTGGAAGAAACGCAATAACTTGATTTCTTAACTGATCGTGCTCTGCAAGTCCAAGTAGAAATTCACATGCTTCCAAAGCAACTTGCTCATCGTCATCACCCATACAATGCAGTGAATAATCGACAATGCCTGGTAAATGCGGGATTAATTTGTCCTCTCGTACATCAAGAAGCATTACAAATGCCGTGCATATATTTCGTCGTACATCTGGATCAGCGTCCAAAGCTAGTTGAAACAGAGTAGACAGAAATACATCGATATGAGCGAAAAGGGCTTGAGACATTCTCAAAATGAACTGATTCAGACAGACTATACATTGACTGCGCACTTTTGGAGAAGGAGAACGAGCAAGTTCAATAAATCGAGGAATCATAAACGATAATATCCTTTGTCCTTCTGGATCACTATCAAGTTCTGAACCAGAATCTTCAAACAACTTTGCCAGCGCACTTAAAGATCCTTCTTGAATAATAGGATTATCGTGACTGGCCATTGCCATTAATTTCGGAAGAATATCAGGCCAAGTTTGAAATGATCCTCTGTTGACAATAGCACTAACCACCGAGCCTGCAATATTTCGAATCATTGTCACTGGTTGTGAAAGCCCATTGACTATGTTCTCTTTGATATACTCAATGATCGCGGGCTCAGTGGAGATAATTTCGTATTGAGTTAAAATGTTATTCTTAAGCATTAGCCCTGCAGAGGCTCGTAATTGTACTTCAGCATCACTTGTAGGATTGACAAAAATATCAACAAGGTAGTTATTGATATCTGGTCTCGTCCGGCGAGCATCTTCTAAAGTCTTGTATGCAAGTTAATAAATCACTTACTAGACAAGATAAGAGTCTGCAGAAAAAAAACTAGATAGCGTATATATACCTTGGTAGCAGCTCCTCGTAGTGCATTATCAGGAGATAACGTATTTGCAAACACGATTCTGAGCTGCTGCATAACCTCAGGTTGCGGAGACCATGACATTGTTAAATTGTTGCAATAAAAAAGAGTTATGGACAGTATTCGCAATAATGATAACAGCAAACGATTGCGAGTATGCCAAATCCCAAGAGAACTTAGAGAAAACCCAGCTATAAATCGCAGAGAACAGCGAAAAAAACAGTAAAGTTCTAATTCAAATAACAAAATCCAACAACACAATACAAATACTAGAAAAAATACACCTGTTTTTGCGGTTGCGGAAATAAAAATAAACTCGGATATGCAAATAACAGAAACTGTTTCGATAATTTCAGCTTGCTCAAATATTATTTCACGAACGCGCCCAAAGTTGGGATATCGAAAAAAAAAAAATATGCGCGCTGACGTAATCGCGGAACTGTCAAATGGAATGGAATATTTACATGGAATCATGTTGACTTTGTTTTGTTTAACGCTATTATCTATTGTACTGATTGTTTTGTAAAATTGAAATAGGAAATATCATGTTATAAAGGATACTCAGCGCCTTTTATCAGTCAACCAATACGCGTCTGAGAACGATATAACACACCGTCAACCATTTTCATTTTACATCTCGCTAGATTTTAAGGTCGAACTTACATCTCTCTTTTGTCAACAAGAAGCAATAACGCGCCAAAGCTTTCACACTCGCCCGAGTTTGTGAGACTCAGAATCATTAAATTGTAGATATTACCATCAGTGCATGGCACGCTAAATTTCTAATCAAAATTAGAAAGTTTCTCACATGATTAAGTCAGATGTAACTGGAGAAAATCCTACTCAAAAGGCATAGACGTGCATTCAAAATAAAATCCGGTCGACAGCGTAGTATGGGCTCTATCAAAGTGTATCAGAACCTGCCTGAAACTACGCTGAAAATTTAAAGAAGTGAACTACGCACCACCAACAACTATTCACACAACTCCGGGTACGTGGAAAAAAAATGCTAATCTGATTCAGTGATCCGGTTCAAAATGCGCCTAAAACGCGATATTCTTAATAAGGCACTCGGAAATGAGACCGGCCCGCCCGATTACATCTCCATTATTGAAATATAGTCCAACAGTGGCAGTGTTGTGTATTCAGGTAAGAGGTTTACTGGTTAGACACTGCCTGCGTTGGCGGGTATCTCCTTGCGAAATAGCATGACCCTCTCTGCAACAGCAAGGGCTGCAAGGTGATTGACGGACAGGTCAGTCAGTCATCTGATTATAGTTGCCTAACATTTCATTCAGCTTGGTGAATACCATGCTCGCTAAATCTGTGCGTTTGTGAAAATTAATCCCATAGGAAAATCGGGCTAAAGCCTGAGAAATCATTTGCTGCAGAAGTTCCGGCTGAGATCTTTATGAATTATCATAATCACTTACGCTCTTGCGAACATGGTGTACACAAAAATGGCAACAGTCTAATCTTGAGCTTCGTATCTACAGGCGATGTTGAAAGACATAAATTCATTCAGTTAATTGGAACAGCTCATTCTCTACTCTTGTGTTCTATTGATTGATTTAGCTAATACTCCAAATTAACTTTGGTTCCCGGTCGTTATATTCGGCTACAACAACAGGCTGATAAGTATAACCTCTTTATGAGGTGAGCAGTATATTTTGAACTCCCGTTGTTATGGTGTTTATATCCTTGGGAGTAAGTCGACGGTAATTGATTAAACCTAAGCAGAAATGCGCGAGCGAACGACGACAGGAGATGGCAGCGCTTGCTGACTACAATCCTGCTTCACAATGTGCAGAGCTGGATCTGTGAGCGAGAGACTGCGGGAAGGATCTTATGCTAATGCTCTTTCTTACCAGAGGTGCTAATGTGAGTCTGTTCCAAGCGTTGTTAATGAGATAGGCTAGGTACCGATAGAAATATGCTGCTCTTGTTTGTATCATTTAAAGTAATGCCTTTTAATTTGCAACCATGATATCTACTGTCCTGATCAATATATTCTTTCATTATATCCTTTTTGGGTCAAGCTCATGGTTTGCTTTGAGTAGATGTTCTTGATTTTCTAAAGAACATGAAGTATCAACAATGCTTGTTAGATGATAAAGTGCTACAAACAGAGACTACTTTTACCATACTCAAATGGCAACCTTCTAATGATCCAAGTGTAAAAATTGCGCATTTAATCAACTACACTATACAATACCAGCCTGATAGCACCTTCACTTAACTGCTATAATATTACAACGAACAAAAAACTAATAAACCTAATAAAACCCAAAACTCCGATAAACACAAAAAATAAAAGCAATGCGTTACTTCATCATAGCAGCCAGCTACGAGTCCAATTCCATGGGAAGCGATTCTTTTGGAACTAGAAACGGGGCTTCCACAAAGTCATTGTGCTCGCGGTCGAGCAACGCGTCTTCATCTGTGACGGCGGAGGCGCTGGACCATTCGTCGTCTTCAGTAAGTTCGCTATCGTCCAAATTCTCAGTCTCGCGAGGCCGCTTCTTAAGCATAGTCCGGGCATATGGGTTGACGAGTAAGGCCGAGTCGGATGCACCTCGTTGGGCGAGTTCGTGCTGAAATTGGGGTTTAGTTGCAGAAGTTGCGTCTGCGCGGGGCAGTTTGTAGCCGTCGCTAATGGACTTGCGAACTTTCATGCCAACCTGAACAAGCGATGACTGTATTCCGGACGGCAGTGTTTCGTGGGCCATGCCAGTCGAGGAGGAGGCGTAGTAGGCAAAGGAAGGGGTCTGGGGATAGTTTGACGGATCCGCCGAGTAGCGGCGCGAGACGGGCGAATGACTGCGCGGGAAAGAGTGCGTCGAGATCAGAACGCGTTTCGACCGCGACTTGTTTGGAACCGGATCCGCGGACGACATTCTGACGCTCTGTTGCTGCTGCGGGTTGCTGCTGGGGGTTTCGCGAAGAATTGGGCTGTCAAGGAGCGCGATACGCGAAGAGAAGCCAGGAGGGGGGCTAAAGGGGGGGGGGGGTGGTGGGTAGCTTCCAGTACTCAGCAATTGCATAAGCACACACGTGACCAACTAGCCGGTGGAACTAAGCACGGGTGCGCTCGCAGGTTACGAAGACACAGCTGCAGAAAAAGGCCGCTTCAGCAGGAATTACTCGACAATGCCCGAGGAACTGCCCAGGACGGTCGAGTCTGCGATGGCCTCGCTGCACTTAGGTGCTCAGGAAACCCCGGCTGCTCCGAACCCGCTCGCGAGTGTGCAGGCCGCGAGAGGAATACGCCCGCCGGCGCAGATCCCGCAAGATGTCCAGGACCGCATCCGCGCTTTCCAGATGGCGCGACAAAACAAGTCGCAGAAGACGGTTGAGAAGAGCACAGGACCGCAGCAGCAGACGCAGCAGCAGCTGGCAAACGCGCAACGCGACCAGCGGTTACACATGCAGCAGCAACTCCAGCAGCTCCAGCAGCAGCAGCAGCAGCAACAGCAGCAGGAGCAGCAGCAACCACTGCAACAACCACAACTGCAACAACCGCAACAACCACAACTAACGCTCCCTAAACAACCTGCCCGCGAAAGACCGCAGCCAAAACTGTCTCTATCTCAGCGGCGCGGGCTCGCACTCAACGCGGGCTCAAAACCAGGTGCGAGCAGCCCTCCGGCAGCCGGCAACCGGCCAAAGATGACACTACCCTCTTCTGTTGCTACGGACTTGACCGAATCATCCACGCAGGCCATGCATGTAAATGCTAATCCCCAGTCATTGTTTGCTTCTTACTCTCAATACATCGATGTGGCCACCGGTACGCTCAACTTTGCTGGCAAGGCTTCAATTGATGCAAACGGCATCAAATTCACTTCCGGATCGAGCTTCAAGATCTCACTCGACGAGTTAGAAATCCTTGATGAGTTGGGACGAGGAAACTACGGTACAGTGACTAAAGTGCGTCACCGACCTACAAACATTATCATGGCAATGAAAGAAATTCGACTTGAATTAGACGACAGCAAGTTCCGACAGATTGTCATGGAACTCGATGTGCTCCACAAGTGCGTCTCGCCTTATATTGTTGACTTTTACGGCGCCTTTTTTGTGGAAGGTGCGGTTTATATATGTATGGAGAATATGGACGGAGGAAGTCTCGACAAACTTTATGGTGGGGGAGTGGAAGAGCCCGTGCTGGCTAAAATCACGGAGGCTGTGGTGCGGGGATTGAAGGTGCTTAAAGACGACCACAACATTATCCACCGCGACGTGAAGCCCACGAATATACTGGCATCCAGCTCAGGAAAAGTCAAGCTGTGCGACTTTGGAGTTAGTGGTAATCTGGTTGCTTCGATTGCGCGCACAAATATTGGATGCCAGTCGTATATGGCTCCGGAGCGTATAAAATCAGCTAATCCCTCGGATGCTATTACATACACGGTGCAGTCGGACATTTGGAGTTTAGGTCTGACGCTGCTGGAGATTGCGAATGGATCATATCCGTATCCTCCGGAGACATATAACAACGTGTTTAGTCAGTTGAGTGCGATTGTGGATGGAGATCCGCCAACGCTGCCCGAGCCGCGGTTTTCGCATGACGCGGCCAGTTTCGTGAAGCAGTGGTAAGTGGCTACATTTGACATGTTCTGCGAGAGGAGTTCAACTAACAGTGGTTCTATAGTCTTAACAAGGACGCTATTTTGCGACCGACATACGGCAAACTGCTGAATCACCCATGGCTGGTGAAGTTCCGCAGTGAGGAGGTCGACATGGCGGGATGGGTTACGCAGGCGATGGCGGCGCGGGCGAAGGACGCGAGCGGAGGCAGCAGCGAGAACCGGCCAGCACTGCACGCGGGAGGCCGAATAGTCGCGTAGTAACTTGTTGTTAATTGTTGTGTTATCTGGTTTTGTATTTTTGTAGCCAGGAATAGAAAAGAGAGCATCCTTGGAAGCCTGAGTATTAGGTCATATCGCATGAAGCTGACATAATCATTATGGATCTGTTTAATCACGTGAGAGGACCCGTGCGGGTGGCGCCAGCTGCGAGGCGCTTTTTAGCGTGAGCCGTGGCGCTGTCGAGGATTGCTGAATGGGGCCTTGGTTGTGCATTTTTTTCTCTCAGTTCTTTTCTTCTTCTTTGTTGTTGTTGTTGTTATTGTTATTGTTGTTATTGTTATTGTTGTTGCTTATTGCATTTGCATCTTCAAGTCGCAAGTGTGCACTATGTCAGGGCCATTGCAGCCAGTAGTAGAGCGTCCGCGCCGACGCAGTCTGGCCTCGCACGCACAAACACATCTTCGTCTGGCCTCAATCACTTCCTCTTCCCCGGCTTCCGCAGACAGAGAAGTAAATAGAGAAATATCCGCGCTGGTCTCGGACGTGCGCGGAGAAACAGCAAACATTGCGTCTTTCGCACTCGACGACGCGTTTGCACCGGTCCCGGTTCCGCCGCTGTCGTCCTCTGGCGAGTCTGCGCTTACGCTGCTGCTGAGAGCAGGGCGCGACCATCCTCTTGCAGACGCGGACTCATCTTCGTCTTCGTCTTCAGAGCCGGATCCTCTCATGCTGGACGACGACGATGATGACGACGACGACAGTTCAGCTGCTGAAGACCGGCCACTGCTCCCTCAGGCTGGCCGCTACGGTTCAGAGTTTGGCATCGCGGACGCCGACGAAGCTAACAGCGCGCGCCCGGCCTGGCTGCGATCTGTCTCTGCCACTCTCTTTCCCTCTCGCCGCTCGTCTCTCTACTCACACCCAGCCTTCTTCCACAGACCAAAGCCTTTGCTCAAGTCCTTCTCGCTCTACCTCCGCGACCATCGCTCGGATCTGCTGCTGCCAATCAAGTATGTCCCCTCCGTGATCCTCGGCGTCCTCCTCAACATCCTTGACGGCCTGTCCTATG
Organism: Myxozyma vanderwaltii; assembly: GCA_030556335.1. Lineage (NCBI taxonomy): Eukaryota > Fungi > Ascomycota > Lipomycetes > Lipomycetales > Lipomycetaceae > Myxozyma > Myxozyma vanderwaltii. The sequence goes on from JAKTPV010000031.1 coordinate 84,087, forward strand.
GCATGATCCTCTTCCCGCTCGGAGAGCCGCTTTTCTCCTCCCTGGGCCCGCAAGGCCTCTCCATGTTCTACGTTTCCTGCGTCGTCTCCCAGCTCGTCTACTCCGCCGGCGGATCTGCATTCAAAGGCGGCGTAGGCTCGGAAATGATCGAGGTTGTCCCCTTCTTCCACTCAATGGCGTACACTCTTCTGAGCCGCATTGGCGAGGACAAACCAGACACTGTACTTGCCACTACAATCCTTGCCTACTCCATCTCATCTGTCGTCACCGGCGGCGTCTTCTTCCTCCTCGGCTTTGCCCGTATCGGATCCCTTATAGGCTTTTTCCCTCGACACATCCTTGTCGGCTGCATTGGTGGTGTCGGTTGGTTTCTTATCGCTACCGGCCTTGAAGTCTCCTCTCGTATGCAGGGCAGCATGGTATACGACTTGAAGACTCTCGCCTTTCTCTGCCAGCCATTGACGCTCCTGAAATGGTTCATTCCACTAGCCCTTGCCTTTGTTTTATTGGCTCTCGAACATTTTGTCAAGCATCCTCTATTAGTTCCTGCATACTTCATCATTGTCTTTTTCGGATTCCATTCATTAGTCTCCCTCATCCCGGGCCTATCTCTGCCTGTCCTTCGTGATCTAGGCTGGGTCTTCACAAGCCCAGCTGCTAATGTCCCTTGGTACAGTTTCTACAGTCTATATAAATTTTCTGCTGTCGATTGGTCGGCTCTCTTCTCAACTATACCCGCAATGTTTGCTCTCACTTTCTTTGGCATTCTGCATGTACCTATCAATGTCCCTGCTCTTGCTGTCTCTGTTGATGAAGATAACGTCGATGTCGATCGTGAGTTGATTGCTCATGGAATATCAAATGTTCTTTCTGGGTGTTTTGGAAGTATCCAAGTAAGTTAAATCATTAATTTCCTCAATCAGTGTTTTTTTTTTAACCTGTAAACTGCAGAATTACCTTGTTTATACCAACAGTTTACTGTTTATCCGCAGTGGAGCTGATAGTCGCATTGCAGGATTCATGCTTGCATTTGCTACAGCTGGAGTCATGCTGGCCGGTCCCAGCGTTATTGGAATTATTCCAGTAATGGTAGTTGGTGCTCTCATTTTTCTTTTAGGAATTGAACTTATGCGCGAGGCTTTGTACGATACCTGGGGCCGTGTCAACCGATTTGAATATTTTGTCATTGTAGCTATTATTTTCGCAATGGGTGCCTGGGATTTTGTCTATGGTATTATCATTGGAATCATTCTTGCTTGTGGATCGTTTGTATTTGAATCCTCGCGCAAGTCTGCTATTAAAACCACATATTCCGGAGCAGTTGCCAGATCAACAGTTCGTCGGCACCCTTTCCAGCAACGATTTTTAAAAGAAGTTGGTGATGAAATCTTTGTTGTGAAACTTTCTGGGTTTTTATTTTTTGGGACTATCGTTTCAGTTGAAAGTAAAATTAGAGAACTTTTGGAAAGTCCTCATAATGAGCAGTTTAAGAATATTAAATACCTTATAATTGATTTTCAAGGAGTGACTGGAGTTGATTTTTCTGCTGCTGAAGCCTTCACTCGAATGCGACGATTATTAGAAACGCGCAAGATTGAATTAGTTATGTGTGCTTTATCTAATGAGGCATCGCGAGGTTTACAGGCAGTTGGTTTATGGGAGAGTAATTCTTCACCAAGCTCTATTCATATTTTTGCGGATTTAAACTCTGCTTTAGAGTGGTCGGAAAATCAGCTTTTAGCAGTTTATTATCAAGTTAGAGATTTAGAAAGACAAAAGGCTGCGTTGGCTCGTGAACGGCGTAATGCAAATAAACAGACTGAATCTTCTGATACTCCTACTAATGTTGTTGCTGCTGCTCCGGGAAGGGTTAATGCAATTATTGCTGAAAATATGTTGAATATGGCATCTCCTCGACAAAGTTTAGTACATAAGGCTAGTTCAAGTGCTTTACTTGCCGATCCTACATTGACATTTAGTCTTGACAATGGAGTAGTAACGGATGAACAAAATGCAGCCTCTCGTCATTCTTCGCAGCCGCTTGCTATTTTTTTTCAAATAGTTTCTGGTTTGTCTGATAAACCTGCGTCATTTTGGGGTTCTCTTTGTCAATATTTTGTACGCGAGGAACACAAAGCTGGCTCATACTTATACTACAAATCAGAAGATCCAGATGGGTTTTATGTTGTTGAGCAAGGTGTTTTAAAAGCTGAATATGATTTAGATCAGGGTAAATTTTCCGAAGCAATAGTCGCAGGAACAACAGCCGGTGAACTACCATTCTTTTCTGAAACTAAAAGATCCGCAAGTATGGCAGTTGACAGAGATGCAGTAGTTTGGAAACTTAGTGGTACTGCTTGGCATAATTTCCTTCAAGCATCAAATTGTTCTAAAGAAGAAATTGAAGAAAGACATGCTGTTTCTTTGGAATTATATAAAGTTGCTATGAAATTAACCGCGGAAAGATTTAATGCTATTACTGCTTATGTTCTTACATCTGCTAGTTAAATCATATGCTCTAAAAGGATTAGAAACTTTTCTTTTTCTCTCTCTTTTTTTTTTATTATTTTTTCTTTTGGGCATATGAAAGTCTTAATTCATTTATTCGGGTCATTCAGATATTTAGTTGTTTCTAATTTTTTTTTTCCACAATTAAAAAATATCTGTTCTCTCTTTTACTTTGTTGTCTTTCTTTTTTGATATTATGCTGGCTTTATATGCAACAACAAAAGTACGATATTTAAATCCTAATCCTAGTATCAAATTGTAAAAGGAAAATAATTTTTTCTTTTACTTTAGATTAAAATTTATGTTGCGGTGGTTTGTTTTTCTTTTTCTTTTTCTTTTTCTTTTTCTTTTTCTTTTTCTTTTTCTTTTTCTTTTTCTTTTTCTTTTTCTTTTTCTTTTCTTTTCTTTTCTCTCTCGCTTTCTATTTCTTTTTCAGTTTCTTAGTGGTTGCTTGTTCGGTTTTTTAGGATAGTTATAGATATACAGAATGGTCTTTATTTTTTATTTTTTCACTTTTATTATTATTATTATTTTTATTAATATTATATATCTATTAATGAATCATGTTTCTACCCTCATGTCGCAATTTCTTTCTTTCTTTCTTTCCATTATTTTTGAATTTTGTTTTTGAATCTGTAATCTAGTGAAGACCGCAATAACAGAAAAACCATAGTTTTAATTTAAGGGTCTACTCTACCTAGCACGATCTCGCGTTTTGAGTAAGTAGTGTCTTATTACTCTTCCGCGCCTTTCCTTTTTAGGAAAAGTAATCACAAATAAAGGCACAGTACAAGTACATTTTCATTATATGTTCTCAGCTTTTGCTTGCCGTACTCCACTGCATCATGACAATTTAGAATCTCTGGTTCATAAATTTCACATGGGATATTTGTTTTTTTCTAATATATATAAAAAAAAAGAGAGCACTGGAGTAACGATAAAGATGGAAGGTGTGATATGGCAAGTACGGAAGAGAAGTCTGGTTTTGTGTCTGGGTTATGTAATGTATTGTAATGTATCAGTGAGAATACGTCCCCATCTTTGAGCTAGATAATAAGTTTCAGCCTGCTTGCTTGCTTGTTGCCTAAGCAATACGGTGGCAAGATATTTCTATATTGCAGTTTAGAATCGCGCAATTTCAAGTGCCAAAAACAAAGAAAGCCAGGCTGCTATCAGGGAGCCTTGATAATATCCTGAAATGTCTTATGAAGTTCTCACCCATGAACAGCAGGTTAAATAGCAGGCAGGAAGATGTACTTCTACACTACGCTTGAGCCATAATTGCTGCTGCGTAGTCGCTGTATTCACGCCAGTATGCTGAGAACTCCTTCAAAAGCTGCAACCGATCAAAATCCTGTTAGTTACCGTAAATGGTAATATGCCATGCTATGCACCATGCTATATTTATAAAGACGAATATAATAAAGTTTTATTCTAAACATATCTCGTATACCTCTAGAATGAAGAACACAAAACACAAAGAAAAGAAAAGAAGAAAAGAAAAAAAGGAAGAAAAAACAACTATTAAAATTACAAACATGTATCGCGTTTTATTTATTTTATTTTATTTCTTCTTCGCTGTGCCAATATGGGTATTATTCACAACCGTTGCAAATTTAAGTGAATTGACTGTTTCTGGAATATGATGTTTTGCAGGTGAAATGTTTACAAACATCAATGTTTTAGAATTTCCTCCGAGTGAATATTGGAGTAAATAAGTCAACTAAAACAGTAATTTAAATTAATTAGTGAACAGAAATAACATATTAAGAAATAGAGAGATACGCGTACCTTTGAATTTCTATACGGAATATGATTTCGATCTTTACTTCCAAGAGCTGTAATAACATCTTTCAAACTACTTAAACTCTTATTAATTGAAACTGTTTCTTTAAATCTATCCTCTGTACTTTGAGAATGTTCTAATCGTTCAGATCCAGCTAGATCAATAAGGTTTAAAGTTCCATTTCTTTCTTCTCCGGTAATTGTATTCGTACCATGTAAAGAAAGGATAAAGACACTATGAGATCTTGAGGATCTTTCATTGGCTTTTGTAGCGCCGACTGATCGATTTTTGGCAGCTTTTCCTAACACGTCTGATACATCTTTTCGATTCTGAAGAGTAATTGTTGAAAGTCCAGAAACTGTTATTTTACCTTCTTTTGCATCGTTTTTCATTTCAAGTTTAGATTTTTCAAAATCATTCGAATCAACTAAAAGATCGTTTATAGTCTCGTTGTATATCTCTAGGAATTGACCGTCCATCTTATATGTCCAACCTCTATCCTGAAGGCTCTCCGCAGTAGAAAATATCTGCTCAACAGCGCGACTAATCATTCCATCGTCGGAGGACCTAAAATCAACATTAGCAACTGCACATTATTGATATCACATAGATATACTCACATTGTATAAGTTTTACCAGAACCAGTCTGACCATAGCAAAAAATACAAACATTATATCCATCCAAAGCACTTTGAACTAACTGAGAAATCTCGCCAAAGACTTCTGCATTAGTTGAAACGGGAGGGAATACACGATCAAACCCAAATGCATGAACTTTTTGACTAACAGCTCCCATTGCAGTCGCAACTGACCCTTCTCGATTTGGTCCAAACAACTCGATTGCCGTTCCTTCTGTGTCCTTATCAGGATAGTTTATCTCTGCGATATCGTTCTGTTCAGCGATTGCAGGTGGCCTAACTCTACAAAACACGCGAATATTGCCCTTTAGTTCCTGTACTTGATTGTGCAGAATACGACGCAGAGTCTCTTCCTTTACCAGTTTCTCCTTTGCGGAAGCTGCGCCCTCATTTGCATCTGACAACTGTTGCAGTAGATTATTAATTCTTTCTTCTTTCTGCGCAGAAACATTCTGTAGCTCTTCAATTTTAAGAGATAGCGAATGCTTTGTACTCTCCATTGTAAGAGTACTTGCAGATTGCTCTGATATTGTTCGTTTCAGTTCTAAATTGATATTCTGCTGTAACTTCAACTCTTCTTGAAGTGAATTAACTCGAAATTGTGCTGCTTGAAGATCCTCTTCAAACGTGAGTTTTTGCTTGTTAAACACTTCACGCTCGGTCTGGAAATCACTCTGTAAAGCTTTTAAATTTGCTTCAAGTGATTTATATTCGTGCTCACATTGTTGACGTACATCGTTTTCTTTATGCTGTAATTGTTTTAACAAGATGTCCTTCTCAGATTCAAACGCACTTTTCAGACCAGCTGTTGAATTCAGATGTTGCTCACGTTCATCCTGCAGCAGTTTCTTCAAAGACACCGTAGCTTGTTCTATTTCTTGACGATTAGCTCGAATAAGTTCTTCTTCTTTAATTCTAGCTGCTCGTTGGTATTCTTCAAATTGGTGTCTGTGCTCACGCTCCACGTCTTCTTTTTCAATCCGAAGCCGTCTCTCGTTATCTTCTTTCTCGGCTCTAAGGTTACGTAGAGATTGTTGAAGTTCATTGCGTTCCATTTCCAACTGTCGATGCTGTAATTCCAGGTTCATTCTTTCAGTTTCAAGAATAGTCACTTATGATCCAGTTAGTTATTAAGATACGCTTCTCAAAACACATAGAAATCAATTGAAAAATTAACACACCTTTAGATTGTAATTCATGGCTGTTATCCGATAATTTTGAATAAATGTCGCTGTATTTACTTTCCATTTCATCTAATCGTCCTCGAATGTCCCATGACGCATTACCAGTATCCATTGACACAGCCATAATTCGGGAATTTGGTGGGACTTCATCTTGCGCACTAGATGGTCTTAACGCTGGCTGTCTCGGACGCATTGAACTAGCAGATTTAGATCTTATAGACTGTCCCCCGCTAAATGTCGTAGTACTCGAAGTGCTCGACGAAGAAGGTTTACGAGATATCAATGCTGCGTTTTTCGCGCCACCACCATATTGAAGTCCTCCTCTTTTTGGGCCCAAATCCGGAAGACGGCCGGCTGTAGTAGGATTCAAGATTGCCCCTCTGGCGGACAGCTTTGAATGAAATTGTGGCATTTTCGGAGCAGCTTGATTAAGTGTTTCTGAAGATAACTCTCCAAAAGCTGAACCGCTTCCTCGCGCGCGGTGGTTTAACGGTGAATTAGGAGCCCCGTTTGTTTGTCGTTGAGGAATACGTGATACTGTTGCAGCCGGTGTGCAAGGAATAGCTGGAAAGTCCGACATGATGCCGTTATTATCCACCGATCAAAGAATCCTAGTATATCGCAAAATAGACAACAATTCTCGTTTAAAGCCAGCGAGCTCGAGTTGAGATGGGGGGGGGGGCGGGGGTGGGCTTTGGTGATGAAGACAGAAAGTTTATATATGTAAACTGACCATTGTTTACTCGCTTCCGTTTTTTTTGTTTACTCTTGTTGCGATGGCAACACTAAATAAAGTTTTCTGTACTACTTCCGGGTAAGCAGGGTAAGGGGATATTAACCGAGAAGTGGCAGCAGCAGCAGCAAAAGAAGAAAAAGCCGCACAGGCGCTTTCTTGTCTTGTCTTCAATCAGAATTTTGAATATTTGAACTCTTCGAATTCATTTTTTGTTTAAAAAATATTATTTTATTTTTTGTTGTTTAATTGAGTTGAAATTGAAATGGCTTTACCTAAAGGTTGACTAATAACTTTGTATTGTATAAATTGGACATTTAAATCATGTTAATACTGACCTTCGTTTGGCCGCAGTTTCTTTACGTCCTATCGTGATCTCTGGTCCTTCTGGTATGTTTATATATATATATATATATATATATATATATATACAGTATATCTGTTATTAAACAATCTTTTTGCTGATATTTGATTGACTCCAAAGGTACCGGAAAATCTACATTGCTTAAGCAATTGTTTGCCGAGTATCCAGATACATTTGGCTTCTCCATTTCCCGTATGTTTTGTAATTATTCAATACCAAGTCAACTTATCTAATGCGTATTAGATACTACTCGCGGTCCAAGGACTGGTGAAGTCGATGGTGTTGCCTACCATTTTGTCGATAGACCAACTTTTGATCGTCTCATCGCGGAGAATGCCTTCCTTGAGCACGCAGAGTTCTCTGGTAACTGCTACGGCACTTCGATTAAATCAGTCAAGGACGTAGCTGACAAGGGCAAAACATGCATTCTGGACATTGATATGCAGGTAAATACTAATTCATTTCTACATGGCTCCCATAGCGCAGTGAATAATAACGCCTAGTTCTATTATAGGGAGTCAAGTCTGTGAAAAACACGAACCTCAACGCCCGTTTCCTTTTCTTAGCCCCTCCTAGTTTAGAAATCTTGCGTTCAAGATTAGAAGGCCGCGGCACTGAGAGCGCTGAGAGTGTTGAGAAGCGAATGGATCAAGCTACCAAGGAGATGGAATTTGCTAAAACAGGTGCTCATGATAAGATTATTGTTAATGATAACTTGGAGAAATGCTATGCGGATTTAAAGTCTTTTATCTTTGAGCAGGAGTAAGTTTTGAAGATAGTCTACTTTACTCTTCAGTTTTTTTTTATTATCCTTTCATTATTATTTTTTTGGTTTGGTGTCTTTAGTAGTGAAGTACGATATATTTGTATAAAACTTTAGAGTCAGTCGTGTCTGTAGACGAGGTTTTAAGATCTCTTGTTGGAGGGGAACTGTGCCTGTGTTTGGAGTGGGCATGCTATAGAATGTTTACATAGTTTCAATGCTTTCATGTATTACAGTCGCTACAAGATGTTGATATGTTTTAAATATGAAGATTGAAATAATATTATATACAGGATTATAAATCAACGAAAATATGTTATATGTACATCTTTGATTGATTGTTTTGCTAATGTACCATTCGGAAAGGCTGACCAGGTTCCCACTCCTTCAAAGCATCACGAACATTAACCCAGTATCTCAACACAGTTACAGCTTCTTGCGCATGCTCCAAATCATTCGAATCAAATACTTTTTCAACATTGTTTTCCGCCTCCGATATTTTCTCACAAATAGTATTTTGAATCTCTTCCGTGTCATCATGCGTCTCACATTCTTCAATCTGTTCTAAAATTTCATAAATATCCATTAAAAGCTCCGGATCCTGAGGTTTCATTTTCCCTGAATCTTCCTGAATTTCCAATCCATGCATCTCCAAAAGATAAACCGCACGACTTAAAACCGACGAAAGTGTAGAATAAGCCTTATTAATCTCCGATGATATCCTTTCTGATATCTCTTTAGTCTCCACATCTCGAACCAAGTCAGGATGATTCTTCGCCTGTAATTTTAAAAACTCTTTTCGCAACTCTTGTGTATTTATTTTGAACGGCCCTCGAGGTGGCGGCCCGCTCTTTAATGTATTAGGAAACATAGTATAGTATGTGTCATTATTAATATCCGCCTTTGAGCTCTTGAATCTCATACTATTCATCGGTAACCAATGTGTCTGCAAACACTCACGAACGCAATCGCGAGAAATGTAAATTGCATTCCTTCCTGCTAATCTATTAGCCATGATGGGTATTTTTACTCTGATATAATCAACTGTTTACAAAAAAGAGATGACAACCTTCACACTTCAACTCTTCTGAACTAAATGTCTGCGGCTCGGAGATAATCCCTCCTCAAAAAAGTATATTCTTTTACAGGCGAATATTTGATTCTACAATTTTACAAACAACTCCTTCTTTTTAGTATATCAAAATATATGATTTTAAATATTTAAAACATTTTTATTAGATCGATTCAAGCAATCTACACGCGACAAGAACTTACAAAAAAAAAAAAAAAAGACCCGAACTTTCATTGCTTCTTGAAAATAGTCATAGCACACACTAAATGAGTGCAACAACAAGGAATTTTGAGTGAGAAAAAAAAAACAAAAATCCTCCATCAAAAACACATTCATATATTAATGGCGTTCATCATCATTTTACAGACAGCATTTATATAAGGTCAGCAACGTTCATAGGCATCTCCTCAATCTGAGTGCTGTAGAACTGCTCGATATCTATTGAAAAAAGAAAAAAAAGAGAATCGTTAGAAATTGAAAATCATTTTAAATATCCAAAAGCAATAAAAAGAAATCTCACCTCTCATGGCCTTGACGTCCTCGTTGGTAACAAAGTTAATGGCAACACCCTTACGACCGAAACGTCCACCACGACCGATTCTGTGAATGTAGTTCTCTTTGTTGATGGGCAAGTCGTAGTTGATGACAAGCGAAACCTGCTGCACATCAATACCTCTAGCAAGCAAATCAGTGGTAATAAGGACACGGGAAGATCCAGATCGGAACTCCTTCATAATGATATCACGCTGAGCCTGGTCCATGTCACCATGCATAGCAGAGACAGTGAAGTCACGAGCAGTGAGCTTGTCGGTAAGCCAATCGACTTTTCTTCTGGTGTTGCAGAAAATAACTGCCTGTGTAATGGTGACAGTCTCGTACAAATCGGTAAGAGTGTCCAACTTCCAATCCTCTCTCTCGACGGCAACGTAGAATTGTCGAATACCTTCAAGGGTAAGTTCGTCCTTCTTGACCAAGATTCTGACGGGGTCACGCATGAACTTGGTGGTGACTTCCAAAACCTCCTTAGGCATGGTAGCAGAAAGGAGAACAACCTGGGTAGAGGGGGGGAGGAGCTGGAAGATGTCGTAAATCTGGTCCTTGAAACCGTGCTAAATCAAAGAAAAAAAATAATCGCGTTAGTTTTGTTCCAAATTGGCTCAAAATTCTCAGTTTTGGTTTCTCACCGAAAGCATCTCATCGGCCTCATCAAGAACAAAAAGCTTGACGTTATCAGTGCGGAGAGCACGACGCTGGATCATGTCGTTGACACGACCGGGGGTACCAACAACGATCTGAACACCCTCTTGGAGGATTCGCACGTCATCTCTGATAGCAGTACCACCAATGCAGGCATGGCAAGTAACGTTGGTGTAGTCACCAATGGCAACGACGACCTTCTGAATCTGCTGGGCAAGCTCACGGGTGGGAGCAAGGATAAGGGCCTGGCATTGCTTGATGCTGCTATCAATCTTCTGTAAGACAGAGATGGAGAAAGTGGCAGTCTTTCCGGTACCGGACTGAGCCTGGGCGAGAACATCACGGCCTATAAATTTTATTAACCACTGCAGTAGCATAACTATTTCATATGGAAAACGTACCCTTGATTACGGGCATGATAGCACGCTGCTGAATAGAAGAAGGGTGCTCAAAACTGCACGCAAATTAGTACCAAAAAAACGCAAACACAAAGTTATCTAGCCACAGAAGCGCACCCATAAGCAAAAATTCCTAGTAACAATTAGATACTGTAAAGACACAGTTAAAGGAAAAAAAGAAACACAAATATACCTCTAAGCAACTCGGGGTTCAACTCCATGTCATCGAACGAATCGACAACCTCGTCATAGTTGGACTCAATCTGATCTCCGTCGATATCTGTGAGCTGCTGGTCGGCCATATTGAATTCCAAATTAGCAACTATATGGATATTAAAAGCGGTAAGATTGTTCTGCTGAAGAAAAAAAGCAGAGAAACTGGTATTTGTTTACGAAGTAGGTATAAGTACCGTAATCGTGAGGAAGAGAAAGAGAAAAAATTTTTGGCTCCCAGTCTATCCCTCTGTTGTGCCGCGCCTTAAGAAAGTTGAGGTTTAAATGTAACTTTATTAGGAAAGTTATGCCTACACCAAGCCCTATTTGTCATTTATTATATAATTGCATCATTGATAGGTTTTCACACGGCATTATTCGTGTTAATATTGTTCGGGGAGGGCAAAAGGTCGCCACGGTGTGTAAGTCTACAAACCCTACGGTAGTGGATAGTATTGTGCGATATTACTCGCGAGGAACCAGGTAAACATGGGATGGTGCTACTACAGATACAGCAATGTCAAATGGTGCGAATCTGCACATCACGTATTCATGAGTTGTTGGTCCTTTGTCTTTATGTGCCTCCTTTTGCTCTGAGTATGCAAATACCTTGGTATAATGCTTATAACGCTCCATGAAGCGGTGAAATCTGTATTTGTATACATGCATAGAAACATGACTGTTGCAAAAGCGCCATATATGTGATAAATTCATATGCAGAACCAGTCCATTATTTTTTATTGATGCGTAACAACGAATCAACATAGTTTAGCATAATCTTGGTCCACTGCGGAACGCACGCCGTATCGCCTTTCTATCTCTATATTTCGCTTAAACTAATTAATCCTCGTCCTGGCAGTCTCGACGACTTGCCGTCTTTCTCTTTCAAAATCTCCTGGCGCATTTCGGCCAATCTGGCTTTCTGCAATACGATAGAGTTAGCATTTTCATATTCAAAAACATTCCTGTAGCTCTCTATATATGCTGCTCACCTCCTTTCCGTGACGAAGGCACTCGACGTAGTCCGCGAATGGCAGTTTGCAATCAGCAGTAGTTCCAGTTCCGTCCCGCTCGTTCTTAGCGCATTGAAGAACATCATTCCAGTCTAAACAAATCAGTATCGTAGTCAGTAAACTCGGTTTTTTGCAATAAACCACTGTCAGTAATCTCATGATCTTACTCTCATAGCATCGGCCAACACCGCCCTTTAAACCAAAACCGGAAGACATTTCTGACTATTTTCCTTAATTTTTTCTTAACAGTAGGCGTCACCTGGCAATACCTATATTTATCCAGTAACGAAAAACTAGCTGCTCTGGACACTTGGAGCAGAATGTTGATATTCGATAACTGTTGCAGGAAATGCCACAGGCTTGATTGGCTCGGAAGTTGCAACCTCGAGACGTGTAAGCGTAATATGGGCTTTGTACTATTAACCTCCACACGACGGCGTCACGCAGAATTTTGAGCTCTGAGCGAGAGCGCCACTGAGGAATAGTCAACAAACACGAGCTGTAACAGGAATTTGTTTGATTAAGTGGGTTTATAGGTGCTTATAACAGTTTAATACAGCTGGAATACACGGTACAGAATGGGAATAACAGGTCAGTTCGACGCGCGACTCAGCTGGCGACTGTGCATTTGCTAACACAAAATTACGTCTAGGAACAAACAGTGTGCCTTTGGGTGCGCGAAGACGAGGAATGGCAGACGCGTTTGTGCCTCCGCCTCCGCTGGATGACCTTCCTCCTCCTCCTCCGGCACCAGATGGACCTGACAGTGAGAACTTCCGTCCTCCGCCCCCGCCAGAACCAGTGCGAGGACGAACGGCGACGACAGACGACGAACCGCGAAAGAGAAAGAGAAGAAACAGATGGGCAGCAGCTGAAGACAATCACGCGGCAAAGCTCATTAATCTGCCTACTTCCATTTCGGGCAGTATGACACCGGAGCAGATCGAGGTGTGTATAATTTGCACTTTTTTCTTTTCTCTCGAGACCTTCACTCACTCACAGTATCTAGGCATATGTTCTCAATTTACGAATCGAAGAGATCTCGCAAAAACTGAGGATCAACGATGTTGTTCCAAAGGACGGTGAACGGTATGTACTATTATATGTCAGTCACTGCTACTCCCTGCTAACGATCTGAACAATCTAGATCACCCTCCCCTCCACCCCAGTACGACGCGAATGGAAAACGTGTCAATACCAGAGAATTCAGATATCGCAAAAAACTCGAAGATGAGCGGCATAAACTTATCGAGAAGGCTATTAAAACCATCCCTGATTTCAAGCCTCCAGCTGATTATCGAAGACCTTTAAAGACTCAGGAGAAGGTCTTTGTTCCAGTTCGCGAATATCCTGAAATTAATTTTAGTACGTCTCCTTTCTTTTTATTTTTATTCACTTTGTTTGTTAAGAAATTTGGTAGTTGGTCAATTAATTGGACCCCGAGGAAACACTTTAAAGAAAATGGAAACGGAATCTGGTGCAAAGATTGCAATCCGTGGAAAAGGATCCGTTAAAGAAGGTAAAGGTAGATCAGACGCCGCATATCAATCAAACTTGGAAGAAGATTTGCACTGTTTGATTATCGCCGATACGGAGGAAAAAGTTCAACTTGCTATCAAACTGGTTAATAAGGTTATAAAATCGGTAAGTTCCTGCTTCCAATCGATACTAATACTAATGCTGTGTATTGTTGATTGATTAACGCGATTCACAGGCTGCAAGCATTCCTGAAGGAGAAAACGAGTTGAAGCGAAATCAGCTCAGAGAACTGGCGTCACTTAATGGAACTCTTCGTGACGATGAAAATCAAGCATGCCAAAATTGTGAGTTATCTCTGTTTATAACCCATTTTTCACATTTTCAAGTGCTAACCGCTCTAGGTGGTGAACTCGGTCATCGTAAATATGAATGTCCCAACCAGCGGAATTACACTGCAAACATCATTTGCAGAATTTGCGGAAATGCTGGTCATTTTGCTAGAGATTGCCGCGAAAGGCCCGCTGGCGGCGACTATGCGCGCCCCTCTGGAGACTTTCAAAACAGACGAAATGATACTGATCAAGAATACGCGAATCTCATGTTGGAGCTCACAGGAAACGGTTCAGGAGATTCGTCAGGCCCAAGAGCGGCAATTGAAGGTGGTGGTCAACAGTTCAATGGACGAAATGATTACCCACCTCCACCGCCACCCCAGCCTGCACCACCCCGGTCTAATGCTCCTCCACCGTGGGCACGCAGATAATCTTATACGTCAACAGGTTTTGTTATGTTAAAGTCTTGAGTGTGTGTATAAATAATGTGGGGAAACGTAGAAAAAAAAATAACTTTTATTACTTTACAATCTGCAGAAGCCAGAAACACATTATAACCATGAACAGTCATGAAGAACCTTATGAACTAGGAAAAAAAAACAAAAACGAATTAAAAAAAGAATGTATACCAAAAAAACAAACCCTCTCTACTCTTATAGGAAAACAAAAACAAAAAAAAAACAGCGAATGATTTACGCAAAGTGGATACCGATTAAATGGAAAGCATATAGCAATCTAGATACAGCAACGATATTAGCATGATGGCGATTAACTCTCTGGAATAACAGAATGTTAATGATAGAATTCAAAGTAACTTACTTTAGGAAATCAGCTTCGTCGCATTTTGCAGCACGCTTGTCTGCAAGTTCAGTCTCGTTCAGGACTTTATCAACCATATCACTGATACTAACATCATTATCCATCATCATGTCATTCTGTGAGCAATACGCTCTATAGTTTTTCTCTAAAATGTCAAGAACTGCTTGAGATTTAAAGCCTGCTGAAATAGTCTATTGTTTTATGGTTAGTTTTTTGAATATGAATTAATAGGAGAGATATATAAACGTACTCTATTTTTTCGAACAAAGCAAATACGTAACAATCCATCCCATTCATCAAAATCTATTGGTGGTCGGGGATTCTTGACTTCTATCCGCACAACTGAAGACTCAACTTGAGGCGGCGGTCGGAAGTTATTTTTACCAACCTACAAAAAAAATAAAAAATTAGCATGGAAAGCAGTCTAAATCATTGGGAAAAACCAAACTGGAAAATATTGTACCTTCATGATGTGTGTTACAGTAGCCCACATCTGCACATTTACACTCAATCTGCAGTAGAGCGCATCTCCAGCCTTTGCAACCAACCGTAAAGCAAATTCTCGCTGAAACATAAGAACAGATACACGAGGCGGCCGAGGTAGGTTTAGTAATTTGAAAACTAATGGAGAGGAGATCTGACGATACTGTTAGCCTTCCGTCAGAACATTTGCTATATAGGAAACAAGTTTCTTACTTGATAGGGAGTATTGCTAATGCAGACATCAAAATACGGTAAGTCGGCTTTAATAACATCGCCTAGCATAACCTCAAGTTTCTTTTGTTCAGGTTTTCCTTGCACGCGTTTTGTGACTTCGGCAGCCATTCGAGGATCCATTTCAGCAGCAATGACTTTTCTAGCCTTTTCCAGAATGCGAATTGTGAGATTTCCTGTACCGGGTCCGACTTCCAAAACTACGTCAGACGGCTTAATGTCTGCTTTATCCACAATCCCTTGCGCAATAAGTGGATTTTTAAGCATATGCTGACCAAGTCCTGTGTTCATCTTGAAAATGTTGAGACGCTCTGGACGGTCGTGGTCCTTTGAGCTGCTGCTCTTATGTTTCATCGAAGGTGCTTTTCCCATGTTGGATTTTTATATTGAGTCAATAAGTATATGCTGTGAAGAATTTGGTAAATGCAAAGGAAAGCCAGATCAAAATGATGTAGTTAGTAGGCTGTTATCGACGGCGCCAGTAATAGACAGCGGCACCACAACCAAAAACAAGCAGGACTTTCTCCGGCAGTGTTACAATGCTAATTAAAAGATCTTTCGCGTCTTTTGCTTTCTAATATAATGTTATAAGAATAAAAGATTATACGAAGCAGTTTTGAAAAAATTGGGAGGTAGCAATGCTGCTCTCTTTTTGGGAGTTTACACAAAAAAAAAATTAATTTCCAAAATTGAAGCGCAGGTAAAAATTGCCCCAGAATACAAATCCAAGAATTTACCTCCACAAAATTCATTTCCTCACCTCCCATCTTGCACAAAGATCGTGAAATACCTTACACTTATCAACTTATAATCCAAGTGCTCTGCAAACGGCAGTGATCCTTTTCTTCTTTGTGTTTTTGTCAGTGGGAAAATAAGAAAATGTTCGCCGCGCCTCGCAGAGATTTCTTAAATGAGCGCGCTCCCGAAAATTACGTTGCTGGTCTAGGTCGCGGTGCCACTGGATTCACAACTCGCTCTGATATCGGTCCCGCCAGAGAAGGACCTAGCGAGGATGCAATCAAAGAGGCATTAGCAAAGCGCGCTGAAGCTCTGGAAAATGGTACTCTGTCGGATAATGAAGACGAGGCTAGGTTTAGAGATAATGAGAATGACGAAGGTCTCTTTGCAAGTGGCGCGTATGATGAAGATGATGAAGAGGCAGATAAGATCTACGACGAAGTAGACGAGCGAATGGATTCTCGCCGAAAAGCAAGAAGGTACATTCACTCTTTCTTTATATTTTCAATCAAGAAATTAATAGGTTTACATGTACTAACTAAATAATATAGAGAAGCACGAGAGAAACGCGAACAAGAAGAGTATGATTCAAAAAATCCTAAAGTATCCAAGCAATTTGCTGATCTTACTCGTGCTTTATCAACAGTGTCTGATGAAGAATGGGCTAATATTCCAGAGGTTGGCGATCTCACCGGAAAAAATCGACGAGGTCGTAAAATAGTTCAATCCGAAAGACGATTCTACGCTGTCCCTGATTCCGTCATTGCTACTGGACGAGCTCAAACTTCCTATGAAAACTCACTAGATGCCGATAATGGAGCCGCGTCGTCAGTTACTGACGGTACTATTACTGACTTTAGACAAATTTCTGAGGCTAAAGATAAGATGCTTGGAATGCGATTAGATCAAGCCGGCACTGACTCCGTTATTGGATCTACAAACATTGATCCGAAAGGTTATCTTACTTCACTTTCCAGCAGTGCTACTACTTCGAGTGCAGATATTGGAGGTTTGTCGAAACACCGTGAGTTACTACTATCGGTTATTAAAGCTGATCCTAAGCACGCAAATGGTTATATCGCAATCGCTCGATTAGAAGAGCAGAATAACAAAATGTCAAGCGCTCGAAAATACATTCAACAAGGTTGTGATAATTGTCCAAAGAGTGAAGATGTATGGTTAGAAAATATGCGTCTGAACTCAACTGCGCATGCAAAAGTTATAGCGTCAAAAGCAGTACAACATCTACCAAGAAGCGTAAACATTTGGATGGAAGCAATGAAGTTAGAAACTGATACCGCTACAAAGAAAAGGGTTGTACGAAAAGCATTGGAAAATATTCCTCAGAGCGTTACACTATGGAAGGAGGCTGTCAATCTTGAAGAAGATCCAAAGGATGCTCGAATTCTGTTGTCACGTGCTACTTCTCTTATTCCTTTATCAGTGGAACTGTGGGTTGCTCTTGCTAAATTGGAAACTGCTGATAACGCGAGAAAGGTATTGAACAAAGCCAGACAAGCCGTTAAGACTTCTTATGAAATTTGGGTCGAGGCTGCGAAATTGGAGGAGAAGGAAGGAAACACTAGTAAAGTCGATATGGTAATCGGAAGAGGAATTTCCGAACTCGAGCGTCGTGGCGGAATGCTGAGCCGTGATGAATGGTTACAAGTAGCAGAAAAATGCGAACAAGAAGAAAGTGTTGCAACTAGTCAAGCAATTATTCATGCTACATTGGGTCTCGGCTTGGAAGGCGAAGATCGCGAGTCAATATGGCTAGATGATGCAACAAGATCACTACAAAAAGGATGTTTCCAAACCGCGCGTGCTATCTATGCTTACGCTCTTCAGCAATTTCCGACCGCTGTTGGATTTTGGACTGAAGCAATCTCTTTGGAGAAAGCACACGGAACGTCACAATCGTTGTTTGAAATATTGGAAAAGGCTGTGATAGCATGTCCCAAATCAAAGGAGTTTTGGCTGCGATACTCCAAAGAGCGACTTTTGGCTTCCGATGTCATGGGTGCTCGCTCAGTTCTTGAAAGAGCGTTCGAGCATAATCCTAACGATGAAGATATCTGGCTTGCTGCAGTTGATATCGAAGTACAAAATGATGAGCGGGAAAAAGCGCGGATATTATTGGCACAAGCTCGATCTGGCGCTCCTACTGAACGTGTATGGATGAAATCTGTGATACTTGAACGTCAATTGAAAGATAACGAGACTGCGCTACGAATGGTTAACCTTGCACTTCAAGAGTTCCGTAAATATGCGAAATTGTGGATGATGAAAGGGCAAATTTATGAGGCAGAAGGTAAACCTACTCAAGCACGTGAAGCGTATATTTCAGGAACAAAAACGTGTCCTAAATCTGTTCCATTATGGCTTTTGCTAGCTAGATTAGAGGAAAGCACTATTGTTCGATGTCGTTCAATCCTTGAACGAGCAGCTCTTGCTAACCCTAAAAATGCCGAACTATGGCTTGAAAGAATTAGAGTGGAAATACGAGCCAAAAATATTAGTCAAGCGAAATCATTAGTTGCTATTGCATTACAAGAATGTCCTACATCAGGAGCAATTTGGGCTGAAAGTATTGCAATGGAGCCACGAACGCAAAGAAAACCTCGATTAATTGATGCTCTAAAAAAATGTGACAACGATTCGACTGTTATTGCTTCTATTGCAAAACTATTCTGGGCAGAACGTAAACCTGATAAAGCTAAATCATGGTTTGAAAAAGCTATTAAAGCTAATCCTGACAACGGTGATAATTGGGCATATTTATATAAATTGCTTAATTCGCAAGGATTGAAGGATCAAATTGAAGAATTAGTGAAACAGTTCTTTGCTGCTAATCCTAGGCATGGAGATGTATGGCCAAAGGTAGTTAAAGATGTAAATAATTTTAAAATGTCTAGGAGGGAGTTACTTGAGTTAGCAGCGTCTACTCTTGTTTTATAGATAAGTCGCGCTAATGGAGGGGAAGGGAGAAAAAGGTCATTTTTTGATACAAGTAAAAAAAAAAAATTACAAATTTACAACACTAAACATCAATCTCACTTTCATCATCAAAACCCCAATCATCAGTAACCAATTCATCAGCACGTTTTTGCACATCGGCCAGTCCACTAACTTCATCCACATATCCACGCACGTTTAATGCATTCTTTACAAATTCCCAACCTTCTTCTTTCCATAAAGTTATTATAGGCTCAGAGCATGCTGAACAGTGATCGTAATTTACACCTTCGATATTCATCTGTTGAAAGCGACTTAAAAATCCCCGAATTTGATGCGGAACTTCACCAAGTGGATGATGATCATCTTCTGCGTCTGTACAGGTATCAGAGGCTTTTAACCCTGACGTAGGAGCAGCAGGACCGAGAGGATGTTGCGTAATCGAAACGAATAACTCAGCAGCTAAACCAGCTGCTATCAAAGCAATTCCTGGTCTTGTAACAGTACACATTTGATCAAGAGTACGATCTGTCAAGCTATCGGAAGGAGCATAAATATCATTACAGAAATAGCAACCTAGTCGACTTGAAGATATGTCTTTACTAGGAACTCCATGCCTCATAACAACATAACTATCAAAACCCAATGCAGCGTTGATAACGATTTTACCCAACGCCGATGAAATTACTGTAGGTAACCATCTTGCTTCTCTGCTATCCATTAATAAAAATATAGCATCATGGCTCGAAATCAACTCTACCAATTTGGTATACTCTTCTTTCTGTCTTTTCTCGTTGGTAATAGGATGTCCCGTCATTGGTACTCCAAGCATATACCCAGCACTTTCGACGCCTGGATAAATCTTTCGCAGAGATTCCGCTGCTGTCGCTGCTTTAGGAGCTCCTCCTTCAAGACAGTCTTCAAAGTTGTATAAAGCTTGTCTTACGGGATTTGAAAACGAAACGGTAGAGTTATCAACAAATGAAATTGTACGTACACCCCATCCCTATAGTAAATAGTACGACAGTTAGTACATGAAATAAATACGAAAAAAAATGTGAAATAAAATATAAACGGACAATTAAGCATCTAGCAACATAAGTCCCAAGAGTACCGGCTCCAAGAATTAGACATTTAGTAATTCTAATCTTGTCTATATCAAGGCTTGGTGCTATTCTCCAACGCATCAACTGAAGATTAAGATCCACCGCTTGGTCAGCTAATCTAAACGAATTTTCAAGTCAGTCTCTATATATATATATATATATATATAAAACCACGTTTTAAACACAAAACGCTGTATTAGTTTCAAATTTACCTTGTAGGATTTAACAACGATGAGAGATCAGCAGTTTTTGGAACAAGTTTATTCTGCAAATTCCGTTCCCATCCACTGATTCTAGGATTCTCAATTTTCTCTCCTCGATATTCATACTTTATCCAAATACTCCGAGATTCTGAAATATTAGATGCAAAATCACGAAAACATAATACGTTTATCTTTGTACACCCTTTATTCGCCAAATAAGCCAAGAAATTCCTTAATGGCCATCCTGGCGTTGATGGATGTGCAGAAGGATCATAAAATCCAACGTTGATATGATTCTTTACCTGCGTTGATCCAAAAAATCCGTCCCAATCGCTCAATCCACCAATCTCCCATGACCCTTCCTTTTCTCGTAATAGGAAAAATCCTGATTGCGTCGGAGGGACATTTTTGCGCCATTTTTGAATAGTAGTGGAGAGGTCAATAGTAGCGGGTGTTAATTCGTCGTTGCCTATAGTTGTCCATTCACTATGTATAGCTGGAAAAGCAAACCAGTAGTAAAACTTGTACTTTTTGAGATCGGAAAACGAAAGTAGATAGAAAGAAGCGAGTATAGATGGATTTGTAGATACCGAATCATCCAGTATAGATTTCCAGAGCTAGATATTTATTAGAAATCTTCACTGATATAGTTGAAAATCAGCAAAACACGCGTACCTTCTCTCCTTGATCTTGAATTAGAGCATGTTTATCCACCGATTTGAATTCTTCACTGGTATTTAAATTAAGCAAACTTCCAGGAGATATACACTCATTGCTAGTCGCAGCACTGATCATTCAATTAGAAACGAAAAAAAAAGGATACATATAGAAGATCATATAAACAAGACAGCATACTTTGAATCAAAGCTGTTCCCGCTTAATGTGATAATACCACTATTATTCAACGACGAAGAAACTGATATTTCATACGACGCATAAACAGCAACTTCCGAACTATCAAGTTTGTAATCTTTTAACTTTTTATCTGATAAAACCTGGAAAAAAGAGGGATCAACGAATGACCGAAATGGTACAAATTGAGGCGCATTATTGTTCTCCGAGGCTTGCATCGTGTCGGTAAAAGGACTCGTGAATTAAACTGAAAACCTACAATAAAACCTCAATTAAGCAGTTTAATTGTATCTTTTAATCATCCAAAATACAAGCAATTAGCAGGCAAATCCGGTTAAGATTGTGTGGAATTGAAGCGTGAGGATGACCTCTTCTCAAGTGCGCTGGGACTTTACGATTTAATCTACTATCGCTGATGGGAGTTAAGTTTGGCAACTTTTACGTATTTGATTTATATGTAATTTTTACTGGTAATAACAAAAACCATTCTTCTATTCAGCATTTTTATCGTACAATCAAGACTGACTGATCTTCTCCAACATATCATTAAACTCTCTCAATCGTTCTAAATTTCCATAAC
Source organism: Myxozyma vanderwaltii (assembly GCA_030556335.1). NCBI lineage: Eukaryota > Fungi > Ascomycota > Lipomycetes > Lipomycetales > Lipomycetaceae > Myxozyma > Myxozyma vanderwaltii. The sequence continues at coordinate 105,734 of JAKTPV010000031.1, forward strand.
CATCGCTCACAAGCGGTACTATACGACTCAATTCTGCAGTAGTTCCCAGTCGTTTTCCCGTACTTTCCTCGCCTACAACGCCTCCTTCGTTTCTCATATCAGTTATTTGAGCTGCTCGAGATCGTACACCTACTAGTGCATCTAAAACTTCTTTAGCGATACCCTCTTTAGCAAAGTCTTTCTTTTTGACAAGATAACTTTCTCTAACAGCGCATATCTGACTCTGAACGTTTTGTCGTTCTCGTCGTAATTCTAGTAATCGACTTTGTAAACTTGATAATTTCCTTTCGCTTTTCCGGGCACTCCGAGAAATAACCGCGTTCGCATCAACAGCATCACTCATGCTTAAAAACCTAACTTCAAGCTCCTCTGCAAACGCCTCAATAACTCGTCGACTAAACCCAGTCGCCTGACTTAACGCAGTATTTGCTAAATTCTCCTTCATTGAACGCGCAACTACATCAACGGCTGTAATTGGAGGTGCACCTCTGCTACCTTGAGTTTTGGGCAGTTTGAATGCAGTTACACGGATACCAAGTCCACCAAAGTTACCACTTGGTAATTTTTTGCGACTTTGAGTGCGCTGCTGCGCGGCATGAGTGTTGGGTCGTTTGCGTGTAGTTCTAGATTCAACAGTCCGCTGGTTGTGCATCTGTTTAGTGCGCTCTTTAGACTGTGGTGGTCTCTCCCTGTCTGTGTTCCTTGTGGGTATCTCTCTTGTCGTAGTCGTAGGTGTATCTGCTTGCGAAGCTAGAGTGCCATGCCGACTCTCACCTTGCTCGCTTTCATCGCTCAAGCTGTCTTGTTCAGTAGGCTGTGTATCACCAGGAAGTATCTTTGGACTTTCCAGTCGCGCGAGCCTAGGACTTGAACGCGCAGGAGCAGGACTTCGCGATGTCGGTTGAGTTTGCGAAGCCGACTCCACCGGAGTACGACTTTTTGTAATTCGCGAAGCTATTTGTACCGGAGTCCGAGTTCTTGTATTCTTAGAAGCTGATGTAATTGGAGTTTGTGATTGTTTAGCAGAGAGACGATTTGTGCTCTTGATTTCTTTTGCTTTGCGTGTTGATTTTGGCGTTGCGGTTTTAGAGAAGTTTATAGAAAATGCAGACTCTGTAACTTTGCGTACTCTATGAGAATGTAGAAGTTAGCGATATTGATCGTATTTGTTGTTGTTGTTGTTGTTATTGTTGTTGATAATCGTGTAGCCTACCCAGATCCACGTATTCGAGACGCTATGCGCTCCGCACGGCCTGCTGGAGCACTCATTTTATTATAAACAATAAACAGATATCAATGAGTATTTATTAAATCAAAACCTATAGGTAAACAAGTCTAGAGATGGTTTTTCAAAGTACGGCAACAATACATTGTTTTGAATTCAACACATTTGCTTACGTCACACGTGTTTGGGAGTTATCGTGATGGCTCAACCCTATTTAAAATACATATGACGGAAGATTTATTATACAACCAATTAAACTAGTTATTTCAATACTAATGTATGGTAAAGACTTTGAGAACGTATGTATTTGATGCGGTGCTGTTTCGGGGGAGCTTTAGTCAATTAACATTAGACCAGTGATTAGTTATTTGAAGCATGGCTAAACTGTGCACTATATTACAATAGGAATATAAGCAGCATTTAGTAAATTACACAGATCTTTCAAAGTGCAAATAAGCAAGTAAACAACAGTACAAAAATGTCCTTACTAGGCTTTGCACGAAAATTATGGCAGCGGCCTAGTAACTCAATCAACACACAAAGCGCAGAAGAACCAGTTCATAAGCCCGAATATAGCAGTATAATCGATGATTCCGACGCTCTCGAGTTTTTCGAAACAGTCACTCCATCCGCTTTTCGGGAGAAACTATCAAAGACAATGAAAGAATATGGATTCTCAGAAGCTGATGCTGACGAACTTGTAAATATGCAGCGGTTTAACGAACGACCGGTGCTGAATAGGAAAAGAGAACAGATTATTTTAACGATTGCGGAGCAGAGTTGTGCACAACTAGAAAAAACTTCAAACAGGAGCGAAGCACGCGAGCAATGTGTTCAAACCCAGAAAGTAAGTAAGAATTTTACAAGATGTAATTATGAACGAATCACTGACTTTGATCAGAAAATGCTTTACGACCTCGGACATAGAATACGATATCACAGCGGTCGTGCTGATCTTGAAGTCCAAAAGAAGTGTTTTGAAAAATACGCGGAAAATAAGAGCATGTGAGGATTTAGATTGTCTTTGTAATATGCTATATCCGAGTAGACTCAACTCCTTTCTCTTCCTCAATTAAACATCCTAGACCCATAAATGCATCAAACAACACCTGTTCATAAACCACATTCACTCTAAACCCTGCAGCTTGAGCTTGCTTATCTGATTCAACATTGTCTAAAAACGGATCAAAATAATGCGAATTGACTTTGTATAGGCCATTAGTAAAAGCTTCCCTAGCGACGGGGTCAAATGGAGCGCCATCGGCAGAGTCGGTGGCATACGTTCTAGCACGTCGATTTATCATTGACAAGGCAGCATCTTCAAACGATACAGTCGGTGTAGAATCTCGAGGCACTCGTCTCGCAGATGATTTCTTGAGGTCTAATCCTCGTTGTACAACTGCAGCTGCGCGTTTGACAATACTGTCGGCGTCTCCATCTTTAGCATTCGCGAGATCTTGAATGATTTTACGATCAGTAGCTCTCTTTAGTTCCTGTTCAGCAACGGAGTTTTCAATGGCTGATAGTCGCTGATTTCGTCTATGTTCCTCTTCCATTTGACGTATTAGAATTGCTTTCTCGTCTTCTTGACTGAGCAGCTTTGCGTTCGCATTGATCTCGCGCATGTTTGCAGCTTTGTATTCATTGAGTTCTCGTTCTGTTTCCTCTTCGTCCTGATGATTAACCAGGTTGAAAATCGCTAATTCAACTTGCTCCAAGTAATTATTGTAGTCCTGTAATGTATCAAATTCTTCTCGCCGTCGGTTAAAAGTCTGAGCAACTCGTTTGCGAACATCAACTTCTCGTTCAACTTGTAGATCCGTGAATGTTTGTCTTTTAAACTTGTTCTTTCGCAAAGTCATTTCGCAGCCACGAATTGGACACTTTGCAGGACCTTGTGAGAATATGCGGTCAACGCAGGATTCACACATTCTATGGTAGCATTCAGTATTAATGAGAAACCGCATTGAAGGATTCATATAAGTGTCCAGGCGGCATACAGGGCATATTTCTGGACACAAGTTAGTACTCTCTCTGCACAGGTCGTCTTTAAAGCAGCAGCAAAGTAGTTACTCACCATCCTCTGGCTTCTGCGCAGCCGCCAATGCCGACATTTTATTGTTATATTAAACAGAAACGTCGAATAATGGAAGGAATGGCCACCGAGCAGGACCCAGATATCAGAGTTCGCAATATCAAGTCTATGGTTCACGTGACGTCAGGCGCGTGTATGTGTGCAACGCAGGACTCTTTTCTACCCCGTTCACGCACCAGCCCAGAACAATAATCTTTGTTTTTGAAGTTGTATTAGTACTGTATTGAGCATGCGTGTGCTTGATTATCTGCTGTCGTCGCTGGGCGGACACTCGACTTTGTGGGTTTACAACGCGCTGCGCGGATATACAAACTACAACTATCTCGATCCAGAGCTCGACATAGCTCTCGTCACCGGCGGTGCAAACGGACTCGGAGCAAATATTGTGAAGCGTCTGCACGAGCAAAATATTCCGGTTGTAGTGCTGGATTTGGAGGTTCCGGAGACGTGCATTGACGGCGTGTATTATCTCAAATGCGACATCGCCTCGCGTGAGCAGGTGCTGGACGCAGCGCAAGTCATAAAGTCACAGGTACTCATGGCGTGAAATCTTTGTTGAAAACAAATATATATCTAATGATTGCAACAGATTGGGGATATAACTATTATTATTAACAATGCTGGTATCGCGCATGGGAAGACTATTCTGGATCTGTCCTTTGAAGAAATAGAAAAGTGCGCTTGCCAGACAATCATTCATCTCCTGTTCAATCTACTAATTCTTTTATTTACAAAAGATGTTTACAAGTCAATCTTGTGTCCCAATTCTACACTGTCAAAGCGTTTCTTCCCGGAATGCTCAAGCTTCGCCGTGGTTATTTCGTCATTGTAGCCTCTGCTATGGCATACATCGGTCCTGTCAAACTCAGTACGATCTGCTGTTATTACTAAACACTATTCTCTATGCGTCATCAACTTACTGACATTTTGTTCTATTTACTTAACTCAATAGGTGCTTACGCGGCTTCGAAAAGCGGTCTTCTAGGATTGTTTGAGTCTCTCACCTACGAACTTGGGCCTCATGCCGAAAGCGAGTCTGGGATACGAACTCTACTCGTGACGCAAGGTCAAATGTCAACTTTTCTATTCGAAGGCGTTCAAAACCCACACAGTTTTACAACATCAGTTTTGAACAGCAGCGACGTTGCAGATCGTATCATGCTTGCTCTTTGCAGAGGCGAGCAAGGGAGGATTACTATGCCAAAGTATGCTAAATTGATACCGTTTATGAGAGTGCTGCCGCGCTCACTCGCAAGCGTAATTAGATACTGGAGTGATATTGACAGAGGCATGGAATCCTTTTTGGGAGCAAAAGATGTTGCAGAAGCGAGTAATGGACAGGTAAGTCATTAATACGTTTTCATTTTGCTAAAACTCTACACAATTTTTTCTTTCTCTCTGTCTTTTGCTAATAAGTTGAAAAACTGCCAAATTTGTCATTCACTATACAAAAAAGAAAAATAAGCTTTGCTTTGATGTACCGACAACTTCTGTTATCATTGATATAACTGTGTGGAAGTCTACGCATTCTCATTACCTGTTCTTTTATTTTTCTGATGTGTACTCTTGCTATACCTAAACAGTTTTTCTTTTTTGTTTTGAATATATTGCTCGACGTTTAAAAAAATATGTACAAATCTCTTTCCTTTGTTTGTTCGCTCGATTAGAATCACACATATGCTATATTCTTATGTGTTGAGTAGCTTATACTTCAACGAGTTGACATGGCTATTATAATATCATTCCTTATAGAAAAACCGGAGAGCATGTGCTTCTTCACACTAAACTTAAGAACTAAACCTACACAAGGCTTGTCCTCCACGTCCAATCGCAACAGCTTCACGACATTCCAAAGTCCCCTTATCCGTTCTCAAAAACATAACTTCACCAGGAGCCATAGGACGAATTCCCTTAGTAGACAAGCCATGAATCAATTCATGAATCTCAGGTTTCGTCAATGTCAATCGTTTACTAGGTAATCCCACCATCGAGCCGGATTTTAAAACCGGCTTACCATCTCTATATTTCATTCCAACCCAAAGTCTTCGATTTGCAGGATTCCCACCTGTGATTTGTGAAGGAGTCAAATTAGGTCCTCGATTATCCCCAAGATGAACAGAACTGATCAATCCATGCCGATATAGTCCGAGAATAATTCCAAGATGTAATTTCGTATATGATACAGATGTCAATGGCATTCTTGCTGCTGAACAATTCTGCAAATGAGAGCAAATATATGCTAAATTAACAAGCGACATTATCCTTTATTTTCTCTTTTGTTATTCTGTTTGCCTCTTGTCCTTTTTCTTATTTTATACTATTTATTTATTTATTTATTTATTATACCGAGAAAGAATAGAATAAATATCCACAAAAAAAAAAAAAAACACCAAGAAATTGTACTAAAATTGTTAAATTATCGTGATTAATAAAGCAAAACTCGGTCAAAAAAAAACTGAAAGTTTAAAAAATGCTCAATCGGAAATTTTAAAGTTGTGTGTTGTAAAGTAATATATTACATAATACAAAAACTTGTATAATGAGAAAAATCTACAATTCTCAACTTTGGTGTACTTATTAACTATAATTATAAAAATATACGCTGTGAATTATTATTTGAAATAAATAACATACCCTTTACTATCACCGTTGAATTTAAGAGAAAAGAAAAAAAAAAGGAAAGGAAAGAATGTAAAATAAAAACATCGACTCTCGTCGTGATCCGTCCAGTACGTTAAGCATTAACAGATATAAAAAAAAAAATAGAATATAAAAACAAAAAATCAATATACAGTGAGTGTAGTTTTCTCAGCAAATACTGATGCTTTGTTTGACAAAAAAGAATAAAAAAGATAAATACTTTCTTGTCACCTTCGCAAGCAATATTTGCTTGATTCGATAATCGCTGCCTTTATATATTATACTCTAGTAATTAATAGTTTTAAAAAGGCAGCCCAATTTCGGCATTCAGACAGTACAGGAGCGATAATGCGCAAAAAAGTTGAGTTAGCCATATCGACAAATCCCACTCTTTTTCACCTGACCTTTGTCCTCATTCCCATCTGAGCGTGTTGGCAAGTTTCCAGCCACCTGCCCATCATTTGACTCGGACTTTATCTCATCAGACGCTTCTGTTGAAGAATGACATCCTCGCAAAGGTGAACGACCCCAGTTTGTTTCCGAACTCTCATAAACTACAACAAACACCTCAGCATTCTTTGCAGCTAAAACAGCTAAATTCTTCTTCCACATCACTCGTCCTCCAGTTCCGCGAGTTTCCTTTTTGGCGTTGTATTTCGACAACGGCAAACCCTCACCACCAAACTTCATGTTTCTCCAAAGAACAACGACCTTCTCAATACCTACTTCAGGAGGCACAACGCGCAGGATCAACTCTTCAATATCAATCGTCTCAAATGCGCGAACAGTTACAGGATGCAACGTACGCTGCACAACACAGAATATCCACAGCGTATTTTCGTGACATGGTCTGATTGTTACAATATTCGGGCTCAATCGTGGATGAGTCAAATGACGCTTCTCAGGCAATAAAGGAGCAAGTAAAGTAACGCAAGCCTGATACGTAAGACCAAAAGGCTCTGTAGCTGCCTTGACAGCGGCTTCTTCAGGAGTCATTGCGGACATGCGACCAGGCTTGTACATCTTTTGATCCTGCAAAGACATATTATCTTCAGGCATAACAATTACCGGCTGCTGGAAGCGAAGCGCAGGTGGCGAGCGTGGAGAAAGACCAGATGATGTTTTCGACACGGCTAAATTTCCAGCGTTGGTACTGACAGAAAGCGGCGTGACCGGCGATTGCTTCACGGCGGAAGAATATGAGCGCGGTCTCTCTGAAGTGTTTCCCGCATTTTCCTTGTCTAAGTAAGATGTCGCCTGAAGCACTGCGTCATGATGAGAAGTCACTGACTTGGCTCCATCAGAAGACGACGCAGGGGACGTAGATGCCATATCACCGCCACGTAAAGCAGCGGAGGGAGGAACAGCTGAAACAGAACAAGTCGAGATTGCTCTAGAGCCTGACGAAGAAGCAGGAATAGAATCATACGATATGTTATCAAAGTCAGTCTCTTCAGGCAAAAGAAAAACAGCAATGCGCATGTTGTCTTCAACTAAAGACTCCCAGTATTCGGGGTAGATCACAGCGCCGCCAGAAATAGGACCCACGGGATTTCCATCAGCACCCAGCATTGTAGTGTCGTAGCGGATCTGGATGCGGTGAAGCAAATCAGGTGAATACATTCTAGAAAGAAGCATAATAAGACCCTACATATTAATCATGGATTAGTTTGCACTTGAAAAAAACAAAAAGATAGATCATGCGCTTTTTAAAGATTAAAAAAAAAACACAAAAGCGCACAGCAAAGCACACAGGCATGAATAGGTTACATCATTAGTATGCACTCTAGACAGAGGCAGAACGAACTGTTCCTCGTCAGTTCTAATAAAAATCTTCTTCCTAGGAGGAGACAACGGAAAAGATGGTCCATAAATGGGTCCATTATCTAGTCCTTGCTCGCCCGCTCCATGATCAGCTCTCTGCGCTTTATGTGACGGCGATCCGGAAGCTGGTTCAGGACTAACAGATGGCGGCAAAGCATAATCAGTAGAGAAAGAAGTCGCCATAGACAAAGAAGCGGGATAGTTTCTAGCAAGGCGTTGACCAGATGATTGCTGCCTCTGATGAAGAAGTTGTTGTTGCTGCTTCGTTGCGGGCCCAGTGCCAAAAGGATTGAGAGGATGCGGAGCAGGATGAAAGAAAGACATGAATACAGAGGTTTTATATTTAAACAGAAATCAGAAGAATATTAGCAAGTTCAGAACAGCTGAGCGCGCAAGTAAATATCGTCAACAAGCTGCTTCGACGCGGATGTTGAAGAGAGTAAGGCGACGGCTTCATAAACTGGATCGCGGCGTCCCAATAGAGATATTTGTTTACTTATAACCAAATTTGCATTTCTACAGCGCTGTTATCAGTTTGAACACTTTATCTAGAACACCAAAAGGACTAAAAACCCACAAATATAATATTTAATAAGAACAAACATAATCTAATACCCACAAACATCTACCAAATCAATAACCCATAATCGTCGCTACCCATTATACTCGTAAGTATCCAGGCAGTAAATAACAGCCCGTGTACAAACCCCACATAAATGTAAACACTTCAACTTCCCGAGAACCTGTGCGCGAAAATTTGAAAAGCAAAAAAAACCCACAGCGCGCAAGACATCTTCCGGATTTTATATATTTTCAAATCGGCAAACAACGCAATGTTTCGAGCTGCGCGGGTGATTCCATTGAACAAATTGAGTCCTCGGTTGTTTTTCATTCCAAATAGTTATGCTCCGAGTAGGTTATTTGGAAGCACAGCTATTCGAGCATCGGATGAAAAGAATGCCGTCGATGAGCAGATCGCTGCGTCAATTCGGCAACACAACGAAAGTTACCAACGTTCGCAAGAAGCTGAAGTGGCAAGAAAAGCAGAAGTAGCAAGCAGGGAAGGAAATTCAGCGGACAAAGTGACCAAGTCAGCAAGACAGAGAGCACGAGAACAGAAAGCAGTTGCCGAAAACGCGCGAGCAGAGAAAGAGAAGCGTCGCAAATTGTTTGCTGCAAACCGTCGAAGAACTATTAGACGCAAGGCAGTTGTTACTGGTGTGGTGGATTTATCAGTTGAACCTCTTGTTTCTTCGTTCCGTGGCGAGCACTACGATTTGCAGCCTCGTCCTCCTATTACGCCTGCTCCGTCCGCCATTGTTACTCCCGAAGACCATCCTTTGTATCAATTTTACAGATCCAAGGACAGCGCATTGACATTACCATCTGTTTACAATGACCTGGGACGTTCCTGGGGTGTTCCCGAACTGCGGCGGAAACGATACGAGGATTTACATACGCTGTGGTATGTGTGCATACGCGAGCTCAATTTACTCAAGACTGAAGTCAGCGCGCTTCATAGAGTTATGCGTCAGAGTCGGTTCGAGACTGCAAGATCTATGCTTGACGACCCAATTACCTCTGTTAAGACTACTATGCAAAACATCCGAACTGTTTTGCTTGAGCGCTATCATGCTTGGGAGCATGCGCAGGAAATCATAGAACAGAAGGGTGGTTTAGAAGTGATAGAGAGCGAAATTGCTGAGCTGTCTGTTAAGGAGGAAGAGTCGCCATTTGTTGAACAGGGCAAATCACTGTAATTACTGTATATAGAAATCTTCAAGTTTATTCTTTCTTTAAATTGAATGAATATCTTTTAATAAAATAGTAAAAGAGCAAGAAGGCTCACTCAATTTGAGAATCATGTACGAGTAAAAAATGATTAAAATAGAAAATAAAAAAGAATTTGACAACAAAAACCCGCAAGCGAAAGTATACCCAAAGTCTCGGAAGCTATTACCAGCAACCGAGCAAGACGAAATAGAAGCAATTTTTTAAAAATAAACAAAAAAATAAAATGATTAGCATAAATAAACCTATATATAAAAATAAAAAAAAAACATTACATCACAACCGAATCATCACCACGTATCGAAGTTTTGAATGCGTGTATATTTATGCAGCACCGGCGCTAACGACAGGGGCGCTTATCCGTGTAGCTTGAGCACCGGCACGAACAATTGGTTTCTTGTCTGAATCCTGCATAATTGTAGAGTCCTTGTTTTCGCGCTGAGCCATCTTCCAGACCTCAACTTCCATACCTCCACGGATAACACCAACACGCATAGTAGCCAAAAGGTTATGAGCGGCGTTGGAGTGATCGTAAACACCGCCGTTAAAGACAGCAGTGGCATCCTTGCCGATACCCGAGAGAATAAGGGCCTTGCCACCGGGATGGCTCTCGATAAAGTTGGTGACATCGTGAACAACTCCGGCGATGAGGACAAGCGAGCGCTCCTTGGATTGCTCGATGAACTCGGAGAACTCCATGACAGGAAGCTGCTCGAGAGGTACACCCCAGTTAAGGCGGGAGCGCCACTTGTCGAGCTTCTTCTGACGCTGCTGAACGAGGCCCTGCTCGATGGCGTTCTGGGAAAAGGTCTTGAGGTCGTAGGCAAGGCCGACTCTCTTGAAGAGCCAGATGAGCCACTTGGTGGGGTCGTACTGGTACCACTTGATGGCGTTGCGGTAGTCTGAAGGGAATTCGTGGTGAAAGTTGTGGTAGCCCTCGCCGAAGGTGACGAGTGCGGTGAGGACGTGGTCGCGGGGAGAGCGGCGGTCGTCGAAGGGCTGGTCGCCGATCCAGTGAGCGAGAGAGTTGACGCAGAAGGTGGCGTGGTGAACGACAGTCAGACGGACGATGCCAGCCCAGATCAGGCCGCCCTTCCAGTCTCCCCATCCGAGGCCAGCGACGGCCATGGGGAAGAGGAAGCCCATGACGGCGAGGACGGCGACGTAGTTTTTGTGCTGCCATCTGACGACGGGGTCGGCGTTGAGGTCGGAGATGTCAACACGGCCGGCCTTCTTGGGGTTCTTGACGAAAACCATCCAGCCAATGTGAGAGTAGAGCAGCCCACGGCGGACATTGTAGGGATCGCGGTCAGTGTCAGTGTAGCGGTGGTGGACACGGTGGCCCGCGGACCACCAGCGAATAGAGCCCTCGACGGCGCCACCGCCGAACGCGGCAAAGAAGAGGCGAAGAGGCAGACGGCCGGAGTATGCGCGGTGGGACCAGAGCCGGTGATAGCCGCCGGTGATGGAGAAGCCGGTGATGAAGTAGTAGACAAATGCCCAGGCGGCAGTCTTGCGGCAAAGAGGGGTGAAGACGGCCCAGGTGCAACCAATGACGGGGATGATAACGATGAGAGTCGCATTCAGCCAGTTAATGTGCTTGTACCAGTTTGCGAGGGTAAAAGGCTGCTCTGTGATGTGGACGTAGGGCTGTTTAGTGCTTGGTGCTGGTGAATCTGCAGCAGAAGCAGCAGCGACGGAGCGTTGGCGCAGGTTCGCAGTCTCAGCGAAAGACGACTCGGCGGCCATTTCAAAAACACTTGAAACAGAGTCGAAATTAGAAAAAAAGAAGAGAAGAATCAACAACAAAAAAGGAAGTTGAAGTCTGCGGAAGAACAACTAAAAAGTGGCAAGTTGCAATGTTTTTATATTCCGCGTTCAAATTCATCTTCCACCCTGCGGCTCCGCTCCCCAACAACCCACCACTGATTTGACGTGTTGGGCCTTGTGCGGCGTAGATGACGTGGTTGCTGACTGGTGCGGCTTAAATATGATTATGTCAGTGCTGACCTGTGCTGAGTTGAGTGTTAGCCGCGCGCGCTTGCTTCCCCCGCAAAAGTGTCCGACAAAAGCCCGAGGAAAAGCCCTGCGATTGATATGTCTCCTCCTCCTTCATCATCCTCCCGCACACATGCCCCGTTCAATCGCCCCCGACGAGCTTACGCTCCACCGCTCGGCAGCGTCCTGCTGGGTCGTCATTCACGGCAAGGTCTACGACGTCACTGACTTCCTCCCTGACCACCCCGGCGGCAAGCGCTCCATCCTTACCCGCGCCGGAAAAGACGCGACCGCAGACTTCGATGCCATCCACCCACCCGGCACCCTTGAAGAGGTCTTCAAGGACGGCTCTGGCGTTGTCGGCGTCTTTGCCACCTCGACTGATACTGCCGAGGTCGTTCCTGTCCTCGAACACACCTCCTCCCCCACGTACAAAGAAACCCCCGCAGACATGATCAATGTTCGTGACTTTGAACATTACGCCAGTCGGACGCTTTCGAAAAAGGCGTGGGCCTACTACTTCTCGGCATCCGACGACCTTGTCTCTAAAAACTTCAACCACGACGTCTTTGCCAAAGTCCTGTTCCGTCCCCGCATATTCCGCAATGTCACCGCCGTCGATACCTCCTCCTCCATCTTTGGCGTGAAAACAACTCTTCCCATCTTTGTTTGCCCTGCTGCCCTTGCCCGTCTTGCTCATCCCGACGGTGAAAAGGCTATTGCGCGCGCATGCGGAGCACAAGGTATCTTGCAGATGGTTTCCAATAATGCCTCTCTAAAGTACCCCGATATCACCTCTGCAAAGGTCTCTGACGACCAGCCGTTCGCCTTCCAACTCTACGTCCAGAATGAGCGCGCACGTAGTGTTCAACAGCTCAAAGACGTCGTCGCAGCTGGCTGCCGCGCAATTGTCCTGACTCTCGACGCGCCTACGCCTGGAAAGCGAGAACTTGACGAGCGCGTAGGCAGAGAAGAAGCTCGCGCGAGCGGCATTGACGAAATTGACTCGGAACCCCTCTCAGCTAGCTCTGGTCTCGGAGGAAAAGAAGAGGCAGCTGGTGGAGTTGGCCGCGCTTTGTTCCAAGGAACAGCTGGTGACTTGGTTTGGAAGGATCTTCTTTGGCTGAAAGCTTTAATCCCGGAGGATATCAAAGTTGTTCTCAAGGGATTACAAAGTGTCGAAGATGTCGTATTGGCCTCTCAACAGCGTGACCCTGAAACAGGCAAGAAACTTGTTGATGGAGTAATAATTTCAAATCACGGTGGCCGTGCAATCGATGGGGCGCCTGCTCCTTTGATGGTCCTCGAGGAATTAAGATTGTACACTCCTGAAGTGTTCAAAGAGCTCGAAGTATACATTGACGGCGGTATCCAGCGCGGAACCGACGTCGTCAAAGCATTGTGTCTAGGAGCGACTCAGGTTGGTATCGGCCGTCCTGCATTATATGCTCTGGCGGGCAATTTTGGAGAGCGTGGTGTTCATAGACTTATTCAAAGTGCGTATCTCTATTTTTTTTTTATTTACTATTTAAGCTATATTCTTTTTTTTACTAATTTGTTTTCGGGCAAATAGTCTTGCGTGAAGAAGTTGAAACTGCAATGCGCCTTCTTGGAGCGACCTCTCTTGACCAACTAGGTCCTCAATTCCTAAATACTGTGCAGCTTGATGCTATCATTGGACCAACACCTGGTGCTGCGACGGCTGCTTCTGCTAACTTTACCAAGGCAAAAATCTAAGGCAGTTAATAAGTGGACCTTGAAATGTATTACAGAGTAGATAGCGATTTGTTTCGCACTATTGCAGTATATGTATTATTTTAATAGAGTAGTAGATACTATTTAATCTAGTAATACGTTAATTAGCCCATGCTCTTCTCCCCCACCCAGCGTCACACACGTGACGTTAGCGATGACTGGAGACATCCGAACTGTTTCCAACACTTTGATGTCTTTGTGGGATAACAGAGACGACAGCGAAAAGGCCGAAGAATATCGCGTGATAATTGTTGTTGTATTTGTGTAAATATCATGTCGTTACGAGTGCCTGTGCGTCCGTTATGGCGCATATTTGGAAGAAGATCATACGACGAGCTCAATACTGTCCAATCCAATCATCAAACTCGTTTCTTCTCCGCCGCTGCACCCAACAATTTCTCTGAAACTCCTTCGAGAAAACTTGGTCTTGATTTGTCGACGTTGCTTGTTGTGTCGTCGTCTATTCTCACCGGTGCTGTTCTCGCGTTCAACTACTCGCCGCTCGGTCTGCTTCAGCTCGCTCAGCCCAAGTTGCCTGCTCCCGGTACCCCGGAAGAAGCCGCCTATATCAAAGTGATCCAGCATGAGCTTGAAAACTCGCATATTGTGAAGAAGATGAGGAAAAATAGCGACTATGTCGAGCGACGGATGTGGACCGACATTCCCGAGAGCTATCGCGAGACGAGCTTTCTTGCCGGAACTCTGAGCGGACCTGGTAAATTTACTGTCCCAGGGATTGTATTTGTGAATGAGAAGGAGAATAAAGTCGTTTCAGCCATTCATTGCGGTGGTAAATTGTCTGGATTTCCAGGAATTGTGGTATGTAAAATCTGAATCGAAACGAGCGTTGATTACGTAGAAACTTGTGTACAGAATCTATACTGATCTGCTAAATGATTTAGCACGGTGGATTAATTGCTTCTTTACTCGACGAGTGTTTAGCACGAGCGGTATGGTTCTCCCTTTTTTTCTATGAATGCTACAGAAAACTTGTACTAATTCTCAACTAAAAAAGGCAATTCTTCCACTCCCCGGAAAATCGGCTGTCACCGCCAATCTAAATATCAACTACAGATCGCCTACATTCGCTAATCAAATTGTTTCGCTTGAGACCCATGTCACCGAGGTAAGTTTTCTTTTCACATTCCATTTACTTTCTTTTTTTTTAAAGACTAAGTGAATTTTGACTGTATAGTATACCGCAAACAAGTCGCTTGTCGCAGGAGTTGTGCGCGATTCTGTCGGCGTCAAACTCGCAGAGGCAACAGGAGTTTTTGTCGTTCCAAAGAAATTCAAGATACAGAGTTTAGCAAACATGTAGAGACACAGTTTAGAATACAAATTCAAGAAAGTTTTATATATATATCCGTCACACATGGATACACAAAAAGTGTGTTGTATCAAGTATTTCATTATTATTCAAAGAAATTAAAAATAGTATTCTTATAACTATGATTCTGCTGCATATTTATTTTTAGCCCATGACAAAAAGCACGGAACGTCCTTTGCAATAATTCGTTGAAGGGCAATATCTTGAATCCATTTTGGGATCATGCCACCTCCGTCACTCTGTTAAAAACCAGTTTGTTAGCAAGAAAAGGGTTTGTAAAAAAACAACTACTCAACAAAAAAACAAAAAAACATACCACCAATGCCATTACCCATTGTATTTTTCCATCGGGTAATTCTTGTACATGCTCGATAGCTGAGAAATACGCCTTGACGCAACCGGGCGTAGTTTCGTATTCTGCAGGTGTCGAAATGACGAAGAATTCTCGAACATTCAAATCTGGTTGCTTTGCGAATAGCCACACGGGAGTTTCGCGATTGGATAATATACCTCCCATTTTATAAGTCGAAACGATTCCTATCATGTTGATTAGCAGTTTAAGGAGAATTTGATATCTTGAACTGGGTTGAAGATTTCCAAACATACCGGTCCATCCACTTTCTCCACCGCTAATCTCTTTAAATGATTCAAAACCTTCTATATATTCAATTTCATTTTTGGTATGATCCTCGCATAAGCCACTCATAAACCATTCCCAAGGTACGTCATGGATTGATTTTCTCGCAAACCATTTCTCATCATATAATTTCCGAGAATAAGTATGCACGGTGATTCCGGGTGCATTGTTATAAGTATTGCATTTCTTCCAAGTACCGTCGAGATCAGCAACAAGTGATCGTGCAAGCGAAATAGCTGTAGCCGGAGAAACTAGTGATGAAAGGCTCTTTGCTTTTAAATCGTAAACGAAATCGGTTGCCATGATTTTGTAAAAAAATATTGTAAATTGATTATAATGATTGGAAATTGACGTGCAGAATTATTACCAACTATTTAGCAAGCCTTTCTTGAAAAAATTCTCATAAGATATAATTTACTACAGTAAAATTCACTTACTCCTCTCCACAAGGAGAAACCAGTAGAAAAAAAAAAGGCGTGATAACTTTCTCGTACAGAATTTTCAATATCAGGCTCTCAATAATGCAACCATCAGCTTTCATTTCCCCCCCTCCTTCGTAAGAGGATCAGAAAATAAAACCAAAAAACACGTGCCACATCCACTGCAAGTCACATGAGTTACATGGGCTTAGGGCATCTGTAAAATAATACTCACTCTCAGAAACTGCTGCAGAATCGCTTCTGGTTTATTTCTATTCTTATGATTTTTTTATTTAGACTATATCAATGATGCGCATTGTATTGTTCCATGAATAATTTCATTCTCTTGACCAATTTAGCGGAATCTAGGATATCCTAGAACCGAGAAAAACCTGATATATAAAAGCTACCAACTAATCTATATGATTTGTTGAAGGGATAGAACCGGTCCAGTTTCCTCATCTTTTCAAGTAGCGTTATAACCAAATATCAGGTGCAAACGAAAAAAAGCACCCGTCATTAAATTGAAAATAAAATAATTCAAAGGGTATTTTTATAATTCTTTTTTCTCTCCCTTGGGCTTCCCTTAGGGGGGGGAGGTTTATAACTTACCTTTTCTATTTCGAAAGTCTACAGGGCCTACTTCAGACTCTTTGTTTTTTTATTTTTCTTGTATGTTTTTTCTTCTTAATTCCTTTAATTTACTTTTATAAACCTGCACCTTATCTGCGGCGTTAAAGAGAGTATCTTATCCGGGAAAGGAGAAAAGAAAGAAAGAAAGAAAGAAAAAAACAAAGGAATAAATGATAACCACTCCACTGAAGTTTTAGGTAGTATATTGGCCTTCACATTTTTTTTTAGTTTTTGTTTTTGTTTTGTTTTCTGTGTTCTTCTCCTTACTTTTGCAAAAAAAAAAGGTATCGTAAATGAAATAAGAACTATATTAATTGTTATTTGTAAATAATAACTTTATTAATTGGAAAAAGTTATAATTGTAGAGTTTCCTCAAATACCTGTTAAATTTAAAATATGTGTTTATAGATTTTGATACTCAAAATACTGAATTAACAAAGCAATCAAGAGTAACAGTCACATTCAAAACCACAATCATAAAAAAAAAAAAAAATGATTGGAATATTCAAAACCAAACCAAAAGGGAGAATTTACGAAATTTATATAAAACTCAATTATCACCACAATGAAATCTATTAACGAAACAACAAACTCTTCACATTCTCATCTTGACATGATAACAACAACACAACTGAATCCCACAAAGACAAAAAATAAAAAGAAAAAGATGTCAAGAAAGAGAAATCTTTCTTTTCAAAGCTCTCTATATTATTATATCCATTCTCTAAGAAACTAATGCAACACCTTTTTGCCTTTGCCTTCTACAGCAAAGAAGAAGAAAAGACGAAATACAACTACGGTAAACAAATACAGCTATCTTTTTAAAAAAAAAATTCAACTAGATTAAAATGAAATACAAACAGTAAACCAACGCCCAATACTAAACCAAGCATATCTATTGATATAACAGGAAAAGAAAAGAAAAGAACAGAAAAAGTAAAAAATGAAAACACAAAAACCCAAAAAAACAACCTGGCGAATGTTTATAAACAACATCTGCCATTTATTCATTCGTTTCTATCTTTCAATACATCTCACCCTAACTAACGCGAATCAATGCCGTCGCCTCAAGGACTGCCTCAGTTATAATATCCAACCATCTTTTTGAATTGGTGATATTGCGATTATCTAATGCTTCGTCTAAACCGGGGAAAGTAGCACCTGCATACCCTGTCCAAATTCCAGGTGCAAATACAATATGCTTAAACCATTCTCGTTCATCTAATCCTTTGTCATACAAGAATTTCCTCTCAAATTTCATATATTGCGAGTTAAGACCTTGGATTTGAACGTACAATCGCATCTTTTTGTAACTCTTAAACCAAGGATAGTCAATAAGATACTCCGCTTTAACATTATCTGACTTTTCGTCAAATTTGTTTGCTGCTTCTAAAAGACCTTCAAGAGCTTTAGTGCAGTTACTTAAAGATTCCGCAATATACCACCAACCAAGTTTCAAATCAGGAATATCAACATTATCAATCTCTTTGCGAGTATGATATGCACATTCACTATTTAAGTCTTTGTTACTCTCTTTGCAATCATAATATCCACTGTCCATCCAATTCGTACCAACTTCAGCTGAATCAGTGGCAATTTCATTAATCTTGTTTTTCAAACGATCGAAATATGTAATTAATGATTGAGCGTATTCACCAACATCAAATTGAATTACTTCAATCTCGCTAAGCTGTAAAATTAACAATCCCCAAATCTTGACCATCGTCGTATGGAATTCCCAAGTAGGATCACCGTATTTGTCCATCCAAGCAGCAGAGTCATAATTTGAGTGGTCTATGATTCGGTTATTAATATCAAGCAAAGCCAAAAATTCCTCTAAAAAAATCACTTACAATGATAAACAGGATCGTTGGGACCACCACCGAATCCAAAGTCAAGGGAGGGAATCCCTAAATGATCAAGGAAAACAGTGTAATCACTTCCAGATCCAAGAGGGCTGATATGCGCATTACTATCTTCCATCCAATGATCATACACATAACCTCCGCTAGGATGAGGAACTCTTTTTACAACATCCTTGAGAAGGGTATTTAGTAGAGGCGACGCTCCAGCGTTGAAATGAGGTCCGGCAGCAGCAACATCAACATTTAGGTACGCCATAACTTTTCCATCAATAAATTTAGCCATGTCTTCACCCCATTCGGTGGATCCAAGTAAGCCATATTCTTCTCCATCCCAGGATGCAAGAATACTATTTAATTCAGTCAGTACACAAGCTCTGAAAAATTAAACACAAAAACACTTACATAGATCGCAACGGCTTCCAGCCCTTCTTCTTTAGTTCACCCAATGCACGCGCAAGTTCAATTAACACAGCAGACCCACTATTGGGATCGCCGGCACCACCGACAATCCATGCATCACGGTGATTTCCAACAACAATTACCTCATCCTTGATAACACCATCGATACGACCAATGGTATCCCAAATAGGAGTAGTTTTGTACTCTTGCAAGTTATACAAGTTGAGACTATTAGTACTAGGTCCCGAGGAGTAATCATATTCTCGCAATCCGCCTCTCCAATCCTCTCCAAAGTCATTGGGATTAAATCCCATACCATTGAGTTCTCTAAGAATAGGAATCATATCTCTATAACTAACCGGAAGTGAGGGAATCGAAGGAATGGTGTTGTGCGGATCTACCCGTTCAGCAAATCTCTTACTGGCCCATCCAGGAGTAGTAGGATCACCAGGAGTGACAGAAAGGAACTGTACACTACCTCGTTGAACGCTTGAAGGAGCGCGAGCTGGTCCATCAGGATAAGCCTTGTAGTGATTATAAATGGTAACATTTCCATCATCACCGGGGTCCGTATAAAGCAAAACACCAACGGCACCTCTCTCCTGAGCGCCTTTGACAATGAGACCACGGAACAGACCGCCATATCGAGCAATTGCAATTCTACCAGTGACACTCACACCATGCTTTTCGAGCATGTTGAAATCTTCTTGCCGACCATAGTTGACATATACATATTGCCCAGTGACATTTCCATTGGCGGAATATCCATGGAAAGTTGAAATGCGATCTTCGCGCATAGATGTAGGATCTTCTGGAAGCATATCTTCTTCAAGAGACGCCTCGTACTTGATAGTTTCGTTTACGCCCAATAGTTTGAGCGCATGATCTACTGGATAATTCAAATAAGTATAGTACGGAACAATCTCGCTTTTTATTCCGTATTCCTTAAATTTACTCGCAGTCCATTCTGCTTGCGAGAGATTTGTGCCAGCAAGATGTGCGCCAGAAGTATAATAATTTGACCATTCTCGAACCGAATCTGCGTCTGGAACACTAAAAAAGGCACGCTCGAGATCGAAAATTGACATCTGAGAATGTCGCAAACGAGCAAGATCGCGACGAAGCGTAGTCCGAGGTAAAAATACTAATTTCCAACCTAAAATGAAGAAAACTCCAAATAAGAAATAAGCAAGGAAACGAGTCATAAAAGTGCCCCATCTCTTGCGGATCATGGACCTTATAGACGACGTCTCGGAAGGTGAAGGTAAAAGAAGATCAGCTTCAGTAGCCGAGTCTGCTGTTTCCGCCTCGGAATGAGATGGCGAAGTAGCACGTTGAGTAAAAAAACCAGTTTGGAAAAATCCTCGCCCTCGTTTCGGTTTAGGCTGCTGCAGAAGTGGCCGCTCTTCGTCGCCGGACTCGTCGTAGTCAAGCTCATCCAACTGCGTTAAAACCTCGCCTCCAGATAAGGACGTAGGATCCATTGAGTCCTGAAAGTCCGAGATTATGGGAGATCCGGGAACATCGTTCGTATCGTCGGTCGCGACCGAGGCTGTCTCCGACTGAAGTGGATGCGAGTCGGTAGCTGAAGAACCTGACATTTTGTGTATTTTGATTGATCAATTAATCAATTCCACGCAATTGCTCAGCGAAATTCTCACAAACCAGCAACAAACAAAAAGCAGTCAGTGCCGGGCTTGACAGATAATTAGTTGGCTTCAGTCCTTTGAAAGGCGTCGGGGAGTATCCAAACTCGCCCGATAACTGTGTTCTTATAAACCCTTGAAGACAAAGACACAAACCCCTTCAAAATTGCAATCGCCGCCGAAATAGGCTACGTGTGCGGCTCGTCAATTTAACATCGTTATTGATCCTTTGTTTTATTTTAAATGGACACGGATTCAAGCAAATCATGTTTGTGAACTGAAATTGATCAGAATGAAGACTGCAGCACTGTTTAACTACGTTCTGTTTGCTGTAACTCAGCTGGTAGTTGCAGAGCTGCCGCTGCAACGGACAGAGCTCACGGAAGATCAAGCCTGGACGCTGTACGCTGCTCATCCACCATTACCGGCTCTTGATCCTCACTTCCCCATGGGCGGCACGACTCCTGCTCTACTTTCGCCCATATTAACACCACGGACGCCGGGCTCTACTAATTCTACGCTGGTCCGCAAGCATATCATCAATCATTTTACAAGTCTAGGAGACGGCTGGACGTATATCAAAGATGAGTTCACGGCTCAAGTGCCAGATTACGGCGGCGTCTCTGGTTCTCTCACTTTCACAAATATGATTTTCAGATTAACGCCTCCCGGCTTTTCAAACGACATTTCAGCAAAATACTTAACATTAGTAGCTCATTATGATTCAAAAATCGCACCACATGGCTTCATCGGAGCTACCGATTCGGCAGTGCCTTGTGCCATATTAATGTACATCGCAGAAGCCGTCACATCTGCCACGCAGAAGCGGTGGCAGAACGATACAGCTTCAGCACTACAAGACCTTGCACTCCAGATTATATTCATGGATGGCGAAGAGGCATTGGTTGAATGGTCTGCAAACGACTCTCTATATGGAGCTCGCCATCTCGCTAATCTTTGGGAATCACAAACAAGAGCGTATCCGCAAGGACGCTTATCAGAGATTCAGAATATTGATTTATTTGTTCTCCTTGATTTATTGGGATCAAAGGATCCTACCGTACCCTGTTTCTTCGGCCTGACTGCATGGGCATGCCGTGAACTTGCATCTGTCGAATCGCTAGTAAGACGAACTGGTATTGCAAAAACAGCAGTCAAAAAGAATTTTATAAATCCGACAAATTTATTGACAAATGCATTCATTGACGACGATCACATGCCTTTTCTTAGAAAAGGAACTCCGGTTTTGCATGTTATACCTGTTCCTTTCCCTATCGCCTGGCATACTATGTATGATAACGGTGACAACTTGGATATAGATACAATTCATGATTGGAGTATTCTCTTTGCCACATGGGTAGCGGGATATCTTGGCGTTGGAGAATTTATATAAACTTGCATTTGAATTTCAAAAAAAGTTAGAACACGCGGTGTCCAATTGTATAGATTATTTGTATAAACTAAATTACTACAGCAGAGAAATTGCATAATCTAATTATATTTGTCGGAATTGAGCAATTCCACAGTTACTATACAAAGACTATATACATACTGTAAGGTCCCAGATATGATGCTTATATTAGCCCAATCCAGCTTTGTTAGTTTTCACTTTTGCCATAATTGGAGTGGCCATTCCTTGATTGTTACTCACTCCTAGACCTGATCCAGAAAGCCAGCCCATTTTCTCAAGCAATCTTCTTCCAATGTTTTCTTCGTCAATTTCAGGTGCATCACCTCCCACGACATCTCCGTCGCGATGCTTGAATTGACCTGTACCTCCTTTAGAGAAGTCTTTATTGACCATCTTGGACTTTTTACCTGATCGAGGAAGGAATTTTTCTTCAAGGATACTTGTAAAGCCATATCCGTTATCTTGATATGTACGATTGTCTTTATACAAAATAGCAAACCTGTTATTTCCTTTGCCTTGCGACTTGGAAATCAGTCTGTATTTCATACCAAGTACATGAACTAAATCAAACTATGTTAGTTAAACTACTACAATTCACATTAAACGACAGAAATCATTACCTCGCTTTCGATCAGGTTTAGTCATGGGAGGAAGAGCTAATGTAGTTTGTCCCGGATTTTGCAAAAATATTTCAATTTCACGTTGAACATCAGTCATCTTCATTCCGAGTTTATATTTCGCCTTTAAATCAGGTTTCCCAGTTTTCTTTGCTTTCCTGCCTAATAATCCTTGCTGTCGTAATTTTTCACGCTCTTGCTTTCGCATTTTCTTGATAGATTTGTCTTTTAACCATTGTGCACGAAGATGAAACTCAAGCTCCTCATCTGAATTTTCGAAATCGGGAAGTTTGACTTTGTTTTTCTTCTTTCCAGACATTGCGACTTGTAAATATGCTGAGGCTGCAAACCGTCTTTCTGCATCAAGTATATCGTCTTCGTAAACCTCAAACTCATTCTCATCGTCGTCATCGTCTTCATCGTCTTCATCGTCTTCATCGTCTTCATCATCATCACCCTCATCATCGTCGTCATCGTCTTCATCTTCATCATCTTCATCATGATCGTCATCGCCATCCTCGTCGTGGGATATATCCTCTTCATCGTTCTCCTCATCAATGTCTTCATAATCATCGTGATTGCCTTCTTTTGGCAAACCTTCATCAGCAGACTCCTGTCCCAAATCAAGAATGGCCTCATCGTCTTCTTCGTCCAAGAAGTTATCGAGTATACTATCATCATGAAGATTTTGAATATAATCATCAATATAATCATTCGCATCACTAGCCTCATCACTAAAATTTAATACACTATAAGGAAATGGTTGTTTAGCTCGTTTACCTCTTCGTGATCGTTTTTGACCCTTTTTAGAAACGATTTTGGCTGATCTACTCGAATTTGTAACTGTCTCAGTTTCAGTCATAGCAATGGTACTTAGCGACTCTGAAACTGCATCAGTAAACGAACTGTCTTCAATAACTCGTACTGATGAAGATACAGGAAATTCGACCCTGCGAGCATCAAACTTCATACCGGATGAACTTAGTTTGAGATGACGCGGTCGAAACAGAATTTCCTCGGTAATCAGTTTAGGAATATCAGATGGAACGTCGACGGCTGCATCATCGGTAGCAAATAAAAGGTAGTCCGGAATAGTAGATAGATCCTTTTTTGATGATTGATCAGTCTCTAAATCAGTAGCAGATCCTGCAGTAGAAACGTTGTTGGAAGCATCCTCCGGATAAACAATCTCGGGCTCGGTATTATCTGGCTCTTCAACATCAGCTGTTTCAGCAGGAACCGACAAAGACTCACGTCTTTCATCCCTGAGGCTCTCTTTAGGAGCTATAACCGAAAGTTGACGTGTATGTTCTATCAACTCGTCTTCCTCATCAAGAATTTCATCGTAGAGAGCATGTTCATCCCGTTCCATCAATGAGTCAACTTCTTCCTCTATGTCTTCATCTTCGACGAATTCACCGTCGAACTCATCCCCTTCATCATTGTCCGCTTCCAAGAACTCGTCCTCTTCCTGATCTTCGCTTTCAAAATCCTGAGGAGAAGAAGCTTCCTCTTTTGCCGTGTCTAGTTCAAGATCATCACGGGCCATAGTAATCGCCTTGACAAACGCGATTGGAGCTCCTGTCCGGTAAATCGAGTTCGAGGCACTTTCGCCATATGTATCATGCTGCATAGTATAAACTGCTTCATCACGCATGGAGAATCGCGGAGCTCCAAGTCCTATAGAGAAAATCCAAATTAGTAGAGTAATGAGTTTTGCACAACGAACGCTTTCATACCACCGGGACCTCTATGGCCATAAACCTGCTCTCGATTTCTACTTCCACCTCTTAAGCTTCCACGTCCACCTCGACCTCCGCGGCCGGTCTTTCTACCACCACCACGGCCTCCGCGACCGCCATATCCAGAATTGGACGCGCCGTGTCCGGTACCGGTTGTACGACCGCCCCCACCGAATGCGCGAGCATTCTTCAGGGATTTTTTGGCTTTAGCCATTTCTAGCAACTAAAATTTAGCAGCCGTATAATACTGTAATACCCACGCAATATCGAGTAATGTTTTACCGTTGAAAATTTCAATAGAAAGTGGTATATATTGCAAGGCGGAAGAAAACGCGTGAACGGTGACACGCGCAAGGTATCGCGAATTATTGGTTGTTTAGGGCTGGTGATATATTGAACTCCCCGCAATCAGTTACTGCAATTGAGCATAACCTTTTGAAATCGTTTACATTTATTGTTAAATAGCAGTTTGAAGCTTGTTGATTTAGGTTTATTGCGCGTGAATATGCAGTCTAATTCGATATTAAATGCGAGTAGACGCTCAATACTACTTCGAGCGATACTACGCTTATGGTACCTCTTCGGCAGCATTTTCTTAGCAGCCGGTGTAATAAACAGAGTATGCGCTTGTTTTTGAATAATTTTTATATTGAATGTCATCTAATGTATATGTATACACAGTTTTATATTATGCCAAAGTTTATGATGCTGGTGTTTGCGCGAAAAGATATCTTTGAATTTACCCTTGATTTGATATATCGAATCAACTCTCGACTGTCGAACGTCATCGCTGAATCCCCAGCCTCTTCTTTACGTGCGAATAACGCTATTGCGGAAGTCATTGAAAGCGTTGATACCTCTGAATCTGGTCCAGCAAGTTCGTTATATGTGAATAAACAGACACAGACTGAAGATCAGGCAGATACCTCAGCAATGTCTTCATCAGAGTCCAGATTATCTGCTACAATAGAGCAAGACTCGGAAAGTCAAATCATAGTTGCAGGTGAAGACGCGACGGAAGTTAACGACGGCGTACTTCCTCTTAGTTATCATTCTTTGCGATATCTTTCACGAAATTTGAAATTAGTACCAGACTTACTTGCAACGCCTGGATTAGTAGGCGCGAAATACTCGATAGATGAGCTTAATTTATTAATCGAGGATTTGTCGTTTGCAAGCGCTACTGCTGCTAGTGGGCATAAAGTACGACCAGAAGCTGCATCGTTACTACAGACAAAGCAGTTTACCGCGCATCTAAAAGATGATATTCGAGGACTGAAAAGCATGGCTTTGTCCATGAACTGAGTCCTTTAGATTTCGTTTTTTAGCATTCGGGAATTTGGAGTTTATAAAGGGGTTTGATGCTTACAAATACATATATCTTAAATAGCAAATATACTACGTTAATTTACAAACTTGTCTAATGTACATAAATTCTAATCGCTGTTTCAAAACGCTAGAATTTCAAGCTCTATAATCCTCGTGAACTTGCGTCGTATGCTGGGGTGGAGTTGATGTAAGCTTCCATAAAAAGTGTTTTCCGATTTTTTGCTATGTATCTGTAAAGTAAAAGTAATTAGCATTTGAGAGTTGATTAGTGATACAGGACGCATACTTTAGCAAATCCTCAGTATGTGCTTTGAGCACATTCAAGCTCTGTTGATCCATATGCGTGTTCAATAGAAGTCCAGGAAGGGATACTAAATCGAGTCAGCATTACATGTAAATGCCAATTTTTATATAAACCACACGCACCAAAGAGTCGCAGCAAATGTTCTGCGCCGTATATTTCACGTGGGAGCTTTTTCGGATTTTTTGTCGTAATTTCGAGGTATTGTTGTCGCTCAAATCGGTAGAGTAAAATTGATCCTAGACATTTGTCAAAGTAGAGTTGGATTCCTTCGATAACTTCGTCCAAAATCTCTGATTCTGCAAAGCTCAGACGACGTTTTTGATATGCAATCTTGTAGTCGTGCAGTATGTCTTTAATTGCCGGCTTACGTGGTAAGTCAACCAGCTATTTATAAAATTAGCGTAGTTCGTTCGCACCATTGGGGATAACATACTTGCGAGTTTTTCGTCACAAACTCCCAGTCGTCAACCAGTTGAGCCATCAGTATGTCAGGAATAGTAATACTGACGTCCAAGTGCGATTGATAGCGATCATCCTTAAATTGAAAACCAGCGTTAGAAACATATTAATACATCGGTTAGTAGCCAGGAGTGTTCGTACTTTCTCCTCGGCGTCTCGTCTAGTTTTTTTCAGTGCTCGGGATGATTCTGTATGCTCCTTTGCCGCCTCTTTGCGTTTATAGCCAGAGCCTATCGATGCCGTCGTAGCGACCGGCATCCCTAATGAAGGTGTGGTAGCGCTGGAAGGAGCAGGCGAGTCTTCACCTCCGGCAGTCGCCTTTTTAGACCGCAGCTGTTGCAAAGCCTCGTTCTTCAGTTCCTTCTGCAAGCCCAAATTCTCTAATGTCCATCGCAAAACGCGTTCTTGTGGTAACTGAGTGAATTAGAGACGGTTAGCCAAATGCACGTTCAAGTAGATGAGATCGCGTTGACGGTCACTGACCCATTCGTCCCAACTACAGAAAGACAAAGGTTAGTGCTGCATTCACGACAGTCTATCAGTCAGCAAGCAATGCAACATACGAGGACTTCCAGCCTTTATAATGAATCAGGTAGGCGATGTTAACGCGTAGGTCCTCCGGGATCTCGTCCACGGGAATGCCTTCGTTCTTCTGGCCCGGAAGATAGACCTTGAGAATCTTCGACTCATAAAGCAGCGGCCCGTGAAACGCCAGACAGCGGGCATTCGTGTGGAATCCCTCGGGCGGAGCGGTGGCGGACATTTTGTGTGTGGTCTGGCTGCCTCTGGCTGCCTCTGGGTCCTCATGGCTGGTGAGCGCGAGTGCGCGATGGGCGAAGGAGGGGTGGTGATGACGAAGACGTATATTAGGTAACTACAAGCACGCATGTTATACACGGTACGTATATGCTGTGATTGCTGTGGCAGGTAACCACGTGCGCCTTGGACGATCTACCATTTACCCAGGGTGCGGGCGCTACCACGCAGCTTCACGACTTGCTTGCCTCTGTACGCTCCATTCTATACTCTTTCTTCCCCCTCTCCCCCCTTCTCAGCGACGGCACAACGAGTGCAGAATGAAGTTCAGTCGCACTGTGCAGTTTAATGCGGTGCCTGAGTGGTCGGCGTACTACATCAGCTACTCCGCCTTGAAAAAACTGTGAGTTGCTTGCAGCGGCATCTGTGTGCGGGAGCGGTACTAACAAGACACACGCGCAGCATCTCCAACCTCGACGCAGAGGCAAACAACAGAGCCGTCCAGCTTCAGCGCGACTCAGAAACAATCTCGCTCATTGCCGCAGACGCCTTCGCAGACTTTGACGCCATCTTCAAGCGCGCGCTCGACGAGGAGCTTGAAAAGATCTGCCGCTTCTACGCCGACAAGTCTCAGGAGCTCGCCAATGAGCTCATCCAGCTCAAGCGCGACATCCACGATTACACAGACCGCGCCGGCCATGAGGAAGCAAGCACCTCCTCGGGCTCGTCCATGACTGCAGCGCACCAGTACTCAGACGCTGAAAGCGTGCTAGCATCCGTCAACTCGGGTGACGCTGTACCCGTCAACGACAAGGGCGACTCGCTCTCCCTTAACTCATTCCACGACGACTTTGACGATATTTCAGACCTTAAAATCACCCTGAAAAAGCGAACGATCGCGCTCTACGTCGCCACCTCTGAGCTCAAGTCCTACGTCCAGCTCAACCGCACCGGCTTTGCAAAGGCGCTGAAAAAGTACTCAAAGACTCTCAACAGAGAAGTTCCTGGAAATTACGTCGTCAACGTCGTCGAAAGATCGCCGCCGTTTGTCCCCGAATCACGTGCCGAACTAGAAGAGCAGATGAACGAAGTTGTCCAGCTGTATTCCATTATCAGCACACATTCAGACATTGGCCAGGCCAGGATTGAACTACGCATGCATCTGCGTGAATACGTCGTATGGGACAGAAATTCCATCTGGCGCGAGATGATGGGTATTGAAAGCAAGGTCCAAGGAGTAGGAATCACTAACCAGGGACTTCTTGTCAGTTCAAATCCTATTGCTGATGCTTTGCAGCATAAGTCTGCCTCCAGCCAACCTCCTTATGAAATTTATACTAGATATGGTATTATCAAACTTCCTAGAATTATATTCAATTCCACCACCTTTATTCTTGCCGTCATCATATCTACTTTTGTTGTTATTTTAACTGTACCAATTTTCGACGAGCCTGAACCGCAGGCTTGTCTTGCAATCTTGGTAGCCTCCTCCATGCTCTGGGCTACCGAAGTTATCCCTCTGTTTGTCACCTCAATGCTCATTCCACTTCTCGTTGTTGTTTTCCGCGCTGTTCGGTCGGATGATATGTATCACGAGCGTCTTAGTGCTCCTGATGCCACAAAGTACATTTTTGCTTCGATGTGGACCCCCGTTATAATGCTGTTACTCGGAGGCTTTGCAATCGCTGCCGCTCTTAGCAAGTACAATATCGCAAAGGTTATTGCTACCTGGGTCCTTAGCAACGCGGGCTCAAAGCCACGAAACGTTTTGCTGATGACCATGTTTGTTGCCCTATTTCTTAGTATGTGGATTTCCAACGTCGCCTCGCCTGTTCTCTGCTTGTCAATCATTCAGCCTCTCCTGCGTACTCAAGACACAGATTCGAATTTCCCCAAGGCCTTGATTTTGGGTATTGCCTTAGCTTCGAATATTGGCGGTATGGCTTCACCTATTGCCAGCCCTCAGAATGTTATTGCATTACAAAACATGATGCCGAATCCGTCTTGGGGTGCTTGGTTTTTCATTGCCCTTCCTGTCTGTATTTTGTCAATTGTTTTGATTTGGCTGTTTATGTTGGTGACAATCAACCCTGGTATGTATACTTTATTCCTATTGAGCTGAAATGTCATTTATTAACAAATAAAATTTTAGCCAAGGGAGCCATTTATACTAAGATTGAGCGCAAGGTGGAGAGGTTTGACCGCACACAGATTTTCATCAGTGCAGTCACTCTAGCTACTATAGGATTATGGTGCGTTTCGCATCAGCTCGAAGGAGTGTTTGGTGATATGGGAGTTTTAGCCATTATTCCACTTGTCGTCTTTTTCGGTACTGGACTTTTGACCAAGGAAGATTTTAACAATTTTATGTGGACTATTATTATTCTTGCTATGGGAGGTATTGCACTTGGCAAGGCAGTTTCATCGTCTGGACTTTTAGATACCATTGCTCTTGGAATTCAATCATTGGTTAGTGGAATGGGTATTTACGGAGTAATGGTAGTCTTTGGGTCCATGATTTTAGTGATTGCAACATTTATTTCACATACAGTTGCTGCGTTGATTCTATTACCTATTGTCGCTCAGGTTGGACGCGCCATGGATGATCCTCATCCGAATCTTCTTGTCATGGGCGCAGCTTTGCTTTGTTCAGGAGCTATGGGTTTGCCCACTTCAGGATTTCCCAATGTCACCGCGATTTGCACAACAGATGATCAAGGACGACCATATCTGACAGTTTCGTTATTTATCACTCGTGGAGTTCCATCAAGTATTATTGCTTATTTAGTAATTATTTCTCTGGGGTACGGATTGATGAAGATTGTCGGATTGTGAGGAAAGTGAGACGAAAAAAAAAAAAAATAAAAAAGTTAGAGATGCTGTTACGAACGTTTTCGAAGAGATACAAGCGTGATTTTTTTTTTCCTTTTTGAAATAAATACATATATAAATATTTACTATTTTGTATTGAGTTTTACGTTTTTAATTGGTACATTCCAGATTGTTATGATTTTTTGTATGAGAGGTTTCCTTTCTTGTTTTCTGTCCTTTTTCCTAGTTGGCTTTGATATCATTGCAATTTACGAATTGAGCATATATTTAATGAGTTGTTGTTAATTTTTTTTTCTCTTTTTTTTATTCTATTTTTGAGAGGGGGTAAAGGCGGGGCGGTGTTTTTTTTTTTCCATATACGCATATATATTTTGTAATATATTTAAATTTGCATTTTCGTATTTATACAATTTTTTAAGAGTAGCTACGGGAACAACATAGGTGTAGAAGATAATTCGATAGTAGAAGAAAAAATAATTTAAAATATATAACAGATTCGACTTTTTTAGCGGAAAAAGAAAAGAAAAAGCTGCGCAAAATAGACTACACGAATAGATCTTTATCTACGCAGCAACATAAGTAAGAAGCAAATAAAGGAAAGAGCAAGACTCAGTCAAAGAAAGGCAATTGCAGAAAAGAATTTACAAAGTGCCAGACTTCTCGATCTTGATCTGGGTTTTGGTAGCACCGGAGCCGGAACCAAAGCTCTCGATCTTCTTGACGATGTCCATACCCTCGACAACCTCGCCGAAAACGACGTGCTTTCCGTCGAGCCAAGAGCAGGGGACGGTGGTGACGAAAAACTGGGATCCGTTGGTGTTGGGACCGGCATTGGCCATTGAGAGAAGACCGGGCTGTGAAAACAAGAGGTCAGCTACCCTAACCTCACAGTGGAGAGAGAGCGTCGAAGAACAACGCGGAGAGAAGAGGAAGAGAGCAAAAAAAAGAGAAAAAGAAGAAGGAAGCGTACCTTGGTGTGCTTAAGCTGGAAGTTCTCGTCGGCGAACTTGGTTCCGTAGATAGACTTACCACCGGTTCCCTGAAGAATGGAAGAACGAGGTTAGATCGCACTGTGAGGAGAGGAGCAGAAGACTGCGGAAGCACAAGAAAACTTACGTCACCGCGGGTAAAGTCACCACCCTGAAGCATAAACTGGAGAAAGAAGACACAATTAGCACGAAAAACGACAGAGAAGATGAAAAACAGAACATTTAGGAGATCATACGTCGGGGATCACGCGGTGGAAGGAGGAGCCGGCATAGCCAAATCCCTTCTCGCCAGTGCAAAGAGCGCGGAAGTTGGCGGCGGTTTTGGGGACGACCTGGAGACAATGTCAGCCAGAAAAACAGTAAACAATACACAATTAACAACATACGTCGTCAAAGAGCTTGAAGACAATACGGCCGAGGGGCTGGCCTAGAGCATTTAAGAGCGAGTCAGCGAACAGGCCTTCATACCACCGTCACCACCACGACTCTCCACACAAGGGACTCACCACCAGCGGAAGTATCAAAGTAGACGAGAGACATTGCGTTTGCAGAGTAAAAACGACGGGCTAAAGGCGAACTGGCGATTGGCTGGCGAAGAATGGAAACAGGTGCGGTGAAAGCAGAAAGCTGAGGAGACAGTCGGCGGGCAAACATTTTGGTTACCTTTTCTGCTCACGTCCGCCGGGCTGATCTTTGCTTGGTTTGGTGGCACTAGCACTAGTCACTTATGCCATATACCCCGTAATGCATATTTAATCGCTGACTAACACCGCACGTGATTTGATGCAGCCCGCCGACTTTGCCTCGTCCCTCCTCAGCCCGTCCGGCTCCTCCGTCCAGCCTGTCCTGTCCTTACACGCCCTCCTCAGCGACAATGAACACCCAGCGCGTGCTCAACAACCCGAACATAAAGGGTATCAAAGATGCTGTTCAAAATATCTCGCTCTACGACGTCAAAGCCTACGTGCGCAAGGCACAAAATGGTACCGTTTCCGCTACTCGCCTTCCCAGCCGCCGGCTTATCTGCTGACTTCTTCCTCTAGTAATGATGAACTTTTCGCCGATGGAGGCTCAGGTAAGCGCTCAATTCTTCTCTATTTGTGTTTTGTTGTTTAGTCTGACCTGTTTTTCTTTAGGTCCGCGAGGCTACAAACAACGAACCCTGGGGCGCAAGTGGTTCCCTGATGCAGGTACGAATTCCCCGATATCATACTATCAGCATCTTTAGTTCTGCCTTCCACCCCCCCCACCTCCCCATTCTAACACTTTTACAACAGGAAATTGCCGACGGCACTTTCAATTAGTATGTCTTTTTACTTTTTAAATTTACTTGTTATTTCCAATGAATGTCTGTTCGCACGTCCGGATGACCATGCTAACTATTTATCCAGTGCTAGCTTTAACGAAATCATGCCCATGATCTATAAAGTAACTTTATCATTCACCCGTATCCCTCAAATCGACTCAACTAACATACTTATTAGCGCTTTACCGAGAAAACAGCTCAAGAATGGCGTCAAATCTACAAAGCTCTCCAGCTCCTCGAGTTTCTCATCAAACATGGTTCCGAGCGTGTTGTTGACGATGCGCGCGCCCACATTGCAACAATCAGCATGCTACGCTCGTTTCACTACACTGACTCCAACGGTAAAGATCAAGGTATTAATGTCCGAAACCGCTCGAAAGAACTCGTCGCTTTACTCGGCGACGACGAAAAGATCCGCTCCGAGCGCAAGAAAGCGCGCGCCGCGAAAGATAAATTTGTCGGCGTTGCTTCGAACGAAGTTGGAGGCAAGGGTGGATTTGGAGGGTCTGGTAGAAAATATGGTGGGTTTGGCAGCGACTCGGTTAATTCTGACTTCGGTGGATATAGTGGTGGTGTTTATGGAGATGGCGGCGGTTTTGGAGGCGAGAGCAGCTCTAGAGCTGCTTATGCTGCTTCGCGAAATTCTGGTCAATTTGAGGAATATGATGCTGCTGATGATGGTGCTGCTACGTCAGAATATGCTACTATCTCCTCCGAGCCTGCTGCATCGGCTGCACCTGCGCCCAAGTCAAAAGCGCCTGCAGTTGATCTCTTTTCCTTTGACGACGACAATGATGTCTTAGCCGCCAGCCCGCCTGCAGTTGCTACTCCTTCTGCTGCTGCCCCATCGTCGGGATTCGATGACGATTTCGATGACTTTCAATCTGCCGTTCCCTCTCCTCCATCGACCACCGCGCCAAAGTCTTCGACTGCGAGCATAACTGGTCTCTTTAGCCAGTCCTCGTCGGCTACACCATCATATGCCCAACAGCCAGCTTTTGCCCAGTCGACATTTACGCAACCTGGACTTTCCCAGCCAACTTATGCGCAATCACAGTACGGCCAATTCGCATCCGCTGCTCCTGCTGCGTCGCAGCCGTCGTACTTCGCGGCTGCGCCTACTCCATCAGCAACAAGCACCGGACCCAACTACAACATCAGCGGTTTCGCGACACCTTCTCCCACCACTTCGCTGTCATCGCCACAATCAAATGCTGCCGCGAGTAAAAAGAAGGACGACGCATTCGGTTCTCTGTGGACTACAGCTGCATCCGGAATCAAGAAATCATCTTCCCCCGGTGGTGCCAACGTGAGCATGGCCAAACTTGCTCAGCAGAGCGCTACAGCCGGTATCTGGGATCAAGCTAGGACCAACAGTACTACTTCAACTAGCCAACCTTCTGGATCAGCTAGTGATGATTTACTTCTATAATGGGAATCATTTTTTTTGGAATCGATTGGGAGATTCAAAGTAGTATTTTTTTTTATGTCATAATATTATATTTTTTTTCTAGGTTTATTTTTGTTCTCAATACATTTACAGCATTTTACGTTTTCTTTTTTTTGAGTACTTTATGATATGGTTAATTAGTGAATAAAAAAAAATAATACATCATTTACCATGCTAGTAAATAAAAAATTAAAAAAATGAAAATGTACAAATACATGAGCGCGTTGCATTAATGCGCTATTAAATTGCTATTAGATAAGTACCCCATGTATGAACGAAAGATTAATCAAACATAAAAAACAAAAGGAAGATAGCGCAAACACCAAATAAAAACAAATAAATTAACAAAAGTAAGCATAAGCTAGAAGTGAATCAGAGAATATATATAACGATGAGTTTGTCCGCAGTGAAAATGAATTAAAAGAAAAAAAAAAAAAATTTGAAATTCCCAAAATCGTTAAAAGCAATAAAAGCAGAGTAAAGTAATTACAAAAAGAAGAATAGTCATTAAATAGAGAATAGATGCTTGCAACTACTCTTCGATGTCTTCCCACGCGTCATCTATGCTAGTGCTGGAAAAAGGAGGTTGGCCGGACGCGAGGTCTACTATTGAACTGTCTTCAGTAGCGGTCGCGAGCGGCAGTGGAGTGTCGTCTGTGAGCTGGGCTGATAACTTCTGCGTGCGATCAACGTGGTTCGCCATATCTTCGTCTACTTGAAACGCGTCGCGCTGGATTATTTCAACGTACTCTTCTGGGACGAGGCCAGATTCGCCAGTGGCCGGGTCCTGGGCCACAAGCCAACCTTGACCGTGGCGGTAGCTGATCCAAATGATCTGTCCCTCTTTGAGCGGGACCTCGTTTTCGTTTTCGGGGACAAAATCAAAAAGGGCCATTGCACGGCCATGAATCTCGTCTTCCGCCGAGGCGACGGAAAAGTAGTACTCGCGTTCACCACCTGCTGCTGTGGAAATGACAGGTGAGGCGAGATATGCGTCTTCGGCAAATGGTGGCCCGTCGCCGGCGTCTGCAGACGTGACCTCTGCGAGTTCGAGCTTGTCTGAGGGGTCCAAAATAAGTTCTGTCGTAGCAGCAGCGGTTTCTAAAGGCAAAGGACCCAGATGGAGCGGGTGGAAAAGCGGGTAGGCAAAGTCGCGGACGAAGGAGTGATGAGCGAGGAGCGGCGAAAGCTCGGCCTCCGCGCGGAGGGTGGATTTCGTGTCTGCGGGAAGGGTTACGGAGACGGAGGCCATTGCGGAGAGCTGAGCAATATTTACTTCACGTGTTTCTTATGGCATTGCTAATAAGAAAAATACGGCAAGTCAAAACCGCAAAAACTGATTTGGAGGTGGTAAATTGGTGAAGAAGAAATGATTCACTGCTGCCGAACAATAAAAAGCCCACACGCGCCGCCATCGAGGCCCTAGCCCAGATTTACATTTGTGTGGGGCTTGTACTTGATGGCTTTCCCGAGCCAGTTGCTCTTTTTGTCTGCGCTCTTCGTCCACACCTCGTCCACATCACCTCTTTTTTCCCCTTCCTCCTCCTCCTCTAACTCATTGTCACTTGCAATGGCTCAACCCGCTATCTTTGGTTCCTTCCTCGGATGGAAGAAGTACCCTACTCCTATCAGTACGTTGTCCCTGTCTCTTCACGGTTCGTATGCTGGCGAGCCCTGTTCCAGGCGTTGCGCGGCTCTGATTGGCCGAACGCGATTTCGTTCGCTCGACCTCGGACTTCTTCAATTCTACAGCCAGCTAGGGAGCCAATGGAACCCCTTTTTAGCCTGCTGTGTTGAACTGCTGCTAACATATTGTCTCTACAGTGAAGCCTTTGTGGCCCTTTGCCGTTGGTGGTATGTAAATATCGAAATATCGCGATCCTTCAATTCCGGCCTCTAACATCCCGCTTTCTAGCCGTCATCACTTACTACGCAATCGGCAAGGCTGCTGATGCCATGATGGAGAGTATGTCATATCCATAGTCATCTGAATGGAATAGAAAATGCTCACGACTTATTTCTAGCCGACGAGTTCAAGAACGATCCCCGCAACCCCAAGTTCGGAAAGCACTAAATTCAATCCGATTCCTCTTCACTTTCCTCTGGTCGATATATGCACAAATATCTGTTTAGACTATATACATTTTCCGCGACAAAATTTGGAACTTTGTGAAAAAAAAAAGGCCCATTCTTCTTATTATTGGAAAATACGGATGGGAATACGGATATTGAATTTTAATTTAGTGATCTAGGAAACGGCTAAATAGATAATGTTTTTTTTGTCACTTTCCGCGGTTTTCGCTGTATCATGAAATATTAAAATTATGAAATATGATATATTGTAGAGTAAGCGGTGGTGCACGGGCTACGCTGGCAGCATATATATACCGCAGACGCAAACCTGGCATTGTTCTCTGAAGTACACACACCCGGCTAACAATACACTTACAATCCACACAAAACATAAACATACAAATGATTGGTGGCAGTTTCTGGCCATTTGGAGGGCAAGAGCATGTTGAGAACCTTTATAGTCAACTCGACAAATATTCCGGCTCTGTCAGTTTCCACCAAGATCCAGGCTGCGCTTTAGGGCCTGCCTGCGTCTACGGCGTCTATACAGACAAAGTAGGCAAAGAGTTTACATTTTCGATTTACAGTAAAGATCAACCACTTCAACCTTCAGCGGAGTATTATTCATCTGATCGTTTGCAAGCGGCTAATTGGAAGCTCGCTGTGTTCTGCTTGGTGTCTGTTTTCGCTCTGGGCTGGCAACATCGCGCCCGTCAGCAAAAAAGAGACCGCGAACGAACAGCAGCCAGATCTGCGACTGTACGCCCCGCGGAAGGTACTACTGACGAGGATATTGCAAAAAAGCAAACTTCTCAGCGATCACAGGCACGTCGACCGCGCTTCTTCAAGCGGGTCGCTTTCAGCACTATAGTTCGAGTACTCAACGCACTCACAACTATCGCCATATGGGCCACGACGCTGACTAGCTTATCAGTATTCCGCCAAGGAGAGCCAATTCTTAGTGGTTCATTAGTTGCTTGTATTCTTCTCACTTTTAGTCTTATCTTCAGTGCGCGTCTTGTCGAAGAGTTCGAGTTTATCACTTAATGAACATATTTGATATTAATTAGATCTGAAAGATCCATTTTGTGATAATTTTGTCTATGTTTTGTAAGTTTAGTAGCCTTGTTACGAATATTGTTCAAACCAACTAGTGGTAAGTGAAATATCGAATCTTATATAATGGAAAAAAATGATGTTGCGCCATCAAAAATGAAGGATATAAAATATTTAGACTATGTTAAGCAGTTTTGTTAGAAGTAATTAATTCAATTCCAGTAAAAACTAAACAAAGCATAGTGGTGGAGTGGTTTAAGGCATAAACCTTATAGTGTTTTTGCTTCTTTTCAAATAAGAGAATATTACGTTCATTCCGCTATAGTAAAAACTTTGCACTTTGTCTGAATTATGCACTCTAATTCTATTACTTGTTTAATATCAATTCTGCGAGAAAATGCAATGTTCTACCACAAAATGAAATGAATATACAAAAAAACTTTCAGTGCTAGTAATCAAGCGTTTAAGTAGCTCAACAAGGGTGCCCCGATAACTTGTTTAAGCCTATTACTGCCATTTATATACGCAGCTGTCAGTATACGTAAGCAGCTAACTTCGCACTGTGCAATGCATTAATCCTACTAAACAAATTAAAATGCTTTTCAGTTTATGTGGTATTAACTGCATTATGCATGCGTAGTTATTACATGGCGCGGGCCAAATGGGTGTTACGGTCAAATCACATCGTGAGTCGCTTAACTGTGAGCGGCGCGACGCGTGTCTATGTTTTATCCTGTACGGACGCGTCAAGCGCGAACATGCTTAAAGTAGTAATATATCATTCAATTCAGAGCAAAGCAGACAAGAAAAAAGCTTTAAAGTCATATAGTACAACATATCAAACAAGTAAGAAAAGCAAAAAGTTAAAAATCTAAATATATCAGAACAGTACAGTACCTCCCTGTTTTTCATTCGCCTTCCTCCCCTCCGTCCCATTTCATCTTTCTCGTAAATTTCAACCTACCGGCATCAAACAAATTCAACAAAAAAAAAAATTCTCTCATTGATGATCGATTTAGCTGATAAGCATCGAACACTAACATATTCACAAAGCTCTAGTCTATCCTTTTGATTTTTGTTGACATTTCTCCGCACTGTTCTTTTAACAGCAGCAAGTCAACGAGTTTCTCTTCATATCATAATCGTAATGCTCAACTTGATACAGCTTGTGAATTCACTAATATTTCCACTTTCCCTTCTAACTGTATAGAACACAAAAACAACCCATAATTCCGAATATTCCCCTCTGTACCAGTGTGTCGATAGAATAAGAACCAAACAAACAACAGATATAACGAAAATCAATTGCTAATCACACACATATATATATATAAATATGTAAAGCATAAAACTAAAAATAAATAATAGATAAACAACATCCCAAATAAAACATGCAAAATCGTTAAAGGAATTACACGACAAGTTTTTCTTGACCAAAAACAAATCAGTAGTTATATAAGGCTTAATCACCTCGCTTTGTCTCCTCGTCTTTTAAAATTCGACATAGACGACTAAGACTGATACTGGCCGCTCGCCGGCGTTTCTCAAGTTCATCAACAGCTTCAGAAGCAGTCAAGTTACGTGCCCTCATCATCCATTCAATTGTGCGTACGAGGACAAGACGCTGAGAGTAAAATTTGCGCTCAGCGACTTCACTGCGCCATGATGCCCGAAATGTAGCATTTAATGCTTGGATTGATGGTGAGCCGTTTATTCCCACAGTCCACTCTTCCCAGAAGCGATCGACCGTTTGTGTACTGCGGTCCATTTTATACTGGCCAGAGAGCGACATGCCAGAACGGCGACGTGATGTCGATGAGCCAGATGAAGGACCGCCAGTCATTGGAAGACCCCGTAGCGGAGTAACTGGTGCCGAGACGGTTTGCCCATGGGCGCGTATGCCTATAAGCATCGGATTGTCGAGATGGGTGCCCTGCAAAGAGTGCATGCCCGAGCCAGCAGCGGCTGCTGCTGCGACGGCCGCGGCGGAGGAATTGGCTTGTTCTTGCGAATTGCGGTGTTCTTGATCGACAACGTCCATTGCATCTCCAAGCATGCCCGACGTCGCCGAGCCTGCTCCTGTCGCAGCAGATAATGATAGCAGACGTGGGTCGTGGAGTTCGACATTGCCGCTGCCGAGAAGGTTGTGGTTCGCCATGCCGGAGCCGGTAATGTCGGGGTCGACAAGGGAGTTGGACATTCCCACCGCGCGGTGCCTTGCATGCTGCTGTTGTTGTTGCTGCTGCTGCTGTTGCTGTTGCTGCTGTTGTTGTTGTTGTTGTTGCTGTTGCTGTTGTTGTTGCTGCTGTTGCTGCTGCTGTAATTGCTGCTGCTGGTCGAGCAGGAATGGGGTCTGGCGGCCGACGGCATTGCGGGCTGCCGAGAGAGTGTCGAGTTGTGCGGCGCCGCGCTGGTCGATGATGCGCTGGATGGCATCGACTTTCGAGTGTAGTTGCTCGAGTGACTTTAAGACCTTGTCAATCTGGAGATCATAGGCTGTCTGCGGTTGCTGCTGCTGTTGTTGTTGCTGTTGTTGCTGTTGCTGTTGTTGTTGTTGGGCTTGCGCCTGTTGCTGCTGCTGCTGCTGCTGTTGGGCCTGCGCCTGCGCCTGTTGCTGCGCTTGTTGCTGTGCTTGTTGTTGTTGCGCCTGTTGTTGTGCCTGTTGTTGTTGCTGTTGCTGTTGTTGCTGCTGCTGTTGTTGTTGCTGCTGGAAACCCTGTGAGAGCAAGGTCGTGTGCGGAGTCGGCGGGGCAGACGCGGAAACGACGACTGCTGAGAGCGCGCCGTCGTTGTAGGCAGCGAAGTCGGCCATTCGGGAGCGGAAAACGCGTACCGGAAAGCTCTGCAAAGCTGGTGCAAAATAATTGAGAATTGAAGCCGCCGTAGACGCGTCGAGGGCGGGTTAGGCGGGATCAAGACGGCGGAGATGCTGGCTACTGCTCTGCTGCTGGTGCCGGTGAGTTCGAGGCGGTGCCGATAAGTTAACGAGGGCCACGAACGAATCACGTAGCTCACGCAGCTCACACTCCAATCACCGCTCACGCCAATCACGGCTGCGTCACGCCCTTTGGGCCAAATCGCAGTCACGCAACAATAGGGTGCAACCCTACATACTTGCTTGCCGCCCCAGGGCCTCAGCCGCCCACACACCGCAAAGCCTCCGCCCATCGAAGCCTGTCCCAGATTCAGTATACCTCAATTCACATCAACAACTACACAAAATGGAGAACGATAAGGGAGTCCTCGTAAGTATTCATATAGAACGATTGTCCTACAGTTTTCAGCAAATAGCTAACGTTTTCCCCCAGGTTGAACTGTACGTTCCTCGCAAATGCTCGGCCACCAACCGCATTATCAAGGCCACCGACCACGCCTCAGTCCAGTTCAACGTCGCCGATGTTGACGAGTCCGGACT
This sequence comes from Myxozyma vanderwaltii, assembly GCA_030556335.1. Taxonomy (NCBI): domain Eukaryota; kingdom Fungi; phylum Ascomycota; class Lipomycetes; order Lipomycetales; family Lipomycetaceae; genus Myxozyma; species Myxozyma vanderwaltii. The sequence goes on from JAKTPV010000031.1 coordinate 145,730, forward strand.
TGTCATCCCTGGACAGTACACTACCTATGCTCTTTCTGGCTACCTGCGGTCGCGTGGTGAGGCCGATGACTCGCTCAACCGCCTTGCTCAACGTGACGGTCTCTTAAAGAAGTGCGTGATCCCTTTGCTTACCCTTGTTTGAGAGTATTTGATTCTAATTACTATTTTTTTGCAGCGTCTGGTCCGCTCAGCGATAAATTATTTTATCTGTCTTTTCTCGGGCTTCGAAAATCACAAAAAAAGCGGCAACTAGAGTTCGGAGGGTTCAGTTTTGAAAGAATAAAAAGTTACTGTACATTTACGTCGTCTAATTGAATTCTCATGAATCTATCTTATTATTACTTATTAAAATCTCTGTTTCGTACCTACTATCGGCTGGGAGTATACTGTCACGAGCGTTTGGCCTTGAATGACTTACCATCTCGAAGATTGCGCGACTTGAAATTAGGAGTTTTAGGTCTTGTGATGTACCCATCTCTGATGGTCAAATCTATTAGAGCATTGTCTGGTTATCTATAGATTTTTCTATTCCTATTTTCCCGTTCGAGCTTCAACGTGAATGGAGGTCTTTTCGTTTTGGGCAGACTTTACTCATGACAGTGCTCAGGATCTGTAAGCTATTTGCAGATCGTTAGCCGAAGATTAAAAGCTATCCAAAAATTTATTGAATTAGTAAAAACAGCCTTCTGAAGACTTTTGTCGATTGGCTTCCGTTTGACAAAGGACAGATACGGGCTGTACATCCACTTCATACTTGTAGTATTGTAATATCCCCATCTTCGCCATCGTGGTTTGCATAGTCTGGCATTGTTGCGTCTGCGAAATGCCATTATGTAGCACGGTAGGAATAGAGAGAATGGGATTATGGGTAAAAAGTTGCGGTGCTTGGACAGTGACTGCGTAGCCAGTGTCAAAGTGCTTCATGGCGATTCAGGAGTCGAATAAATAGTCAACCGTCATATTGATCTAGTCTCATATTGCAATACGTTTTGGCTGAGCGAGGGAAAACGGGGGAATATTGTGCCTTTTGAAAGGCCCGGCAGCAGTAAATTACCTATATCTCTCGTGTAATTAATCCGGGGTGGCGGTTGTTCTGACGTACAAAGGTCTGGCTCTATCGAATTGAAAGTATGAGCCAATTTATACTCCTCTTCCAACGTAAGAGTAAGCAAAGATAAAAAAAATCGAATCCTTTTAACTTTGGTTTTTTGATGTAACTTAATGGAAAGCAAGCGATTCAATATGATGAGTTGAGCAAGGCGTTCTTCTTTGATACCTTGTTCCAAACGCGTCGTCAGTATCCAAATCAACGCTAACCGCATTAGGTGTTACGAACACCAAGCTGACATAGAGCAACAATTTGCAGCACATAAATAGTAGTAATTGCAAAGTATTAGTGAAAAAGAATTTACCTGTTACTTGGGGTGTTTCTAGACAAGTTTAAGAAATTCCAGCTTTAACTTTTCTCTCTGTTCATCGCTTTTTCTGTCCACACTGCTTCCACAGCTGGGGTTGCTTCCTGCCCGTCTCCACCACCCCTCTCAAGCGCCCTTTGTAGTAGTGCTTAAATTATGCTATTAATTATCCATAATGAGACCTTTTAAAGATACCGTCTGTCTTTTCTTGAAGGCTTTCAGGCCCCAACAACGACTCTTCCATAGCGGCCCTTATTTTTGTCAACAATAGTACCATCACTGTATTTTTTGCTTCGAGTACTGGCCAGATATATTCTACTTACGCGAAGTGATGCGTACTGTTTTTCTTTGTGTGATGCTATTAATTGATGATCTACACTTGATGTCCTTTGAGTGTCTACTGCCATCTTTCCCGCGCTTATGCATGACCTTTATATTCAGCGCTGTTTCCAACATGCTGAGCTCTCTGCTATACCCCCACAAGCCGTGTCAAATTGGATCACTCTACAGACCATCATGAGAGATGGAGCGAAGAACAGAAGAACTGACTGTGGCAAATGCTTTTAACGTTCCGACGATACCAGAGTTCAGTTAGACTAGCACTGGGTGGCAGACAGAAGTCAATAGTGATAAACGTCTATTTTACGTCTATCTTCCGAACGTCTCACATCTGGGATGCAACTACAAGTTGTAGATTGAGCGCGAATGTGCGAGGCTTGATTGACGCATACGGCATTATATGGGTTTAAAGTCTACATTTTTTGGTTATATACCAGAACGTCATTTGTAAAATACTTATACGGCCTTTTACTTACGTGTTCTGGTCTGGTACCTTCAAAGATCAACTGTGTAGCTGTATTTCGTCAATATTTGGTAATTTCAATCCGAGGGGTCAAAGTGTTCCATTGCGCTCGCCTGTGTGGAGGCACAACCAGTTCGGCTAAGTGCCTGTG